>VMDO01000260.1:0-177489 GCA_007922755.1 Pedetes capensis | reverse complement strand
GGACAGAGTGTCTGCAACAATGGGCTTAAACATAAATAAGATGGTTTGCCTGGCACAGAATCGGCAAGTGTTTCGATCTGCTGTACATAAGGTCACTATGAGTCGGACTTGACTCGACGGCACCTAACAACAACAACAAGTTATATGCAGTTGTGCAATTTGCTTCTATGAACCTAATTTTCCCTATCTATGAAATGGGAATATAACCAGTGTTTGCTCACAGTATTATTGTGAGAGTTTAATGAGAAAATGTACATGGAATAACTTGGCACAGAATCTAGTACATGATGGACACTTGAAGGATGTTATTGAGTCTGAGTCATTGCTTTGTTGTGCATTTTACTGTTGTTACCTGTTTGGAAGTTGGAATCAACATAGGAAAGGAATTCTTCCCCAGATAATAAAGTCTGTTAAATTGTGTTTGAGATGCCTCAAATCCATTTGGGCAACAAGCGAGGCTGAGTGTAAATAAATTAACTAAGGAGGAAAAAAGAGATCTGTGTTCTGACTTTGTGTAACTGTAATCCTTTTTGCAATTGGGACATAAGCTTTATGCAAGTAGAGAAGGTGGGACATGTTCAAACTAATAGTATTTAGTCAAAATGGTCAAACGTTTAGCATGCCCGATGCAAGTGCTAGTTAACCCTCAAAGCTCTCAAGAGTGTCTCCTCCCCTTATGACACACAGTCTGGCTTCTAAATGTGCACCCAGCATTTCCATTGCTTTCTGCTTAAATGTATTCTGAATTTTTCACACATGCGTACACGCTGGGAATGATGAACAGCAGTTTCAAAAACACATTGTAGAAATGCCAATTTCCAGATGGATTTGTTTTGCTACAAAGTTAGTTAACACTTGATTCATGAAATAGCGAGTGGAGAGGAGATGTAGAGTGAGTACTTGTACCCAAATAGGGTAAAACCTGCCAAGGAATGGGTGGCCAAAAAGAACTGAGAAAATGAAGGAAGTACTCAAATGATCTGAAGATAACTCATCAGAGCTACACATAGAAAGGGAAAGGCAAACTCCCAAAACGTGCAAGCTCCTGGGTAAATGTTAACCCTTTTCAACATTAAAGCTGTAAAATAAAGCTGTGATTTGCTTCTCTCTGAGACTGCCTGTTTTGTTGCTGAATGGCTTAATGTGTGTAGTAGAACAAAAGCTTTAAATCTGTTACTGTCACCCTACCCTACATTACCCTTCTTTTCACTTCCCTTCCCTCCCCTCCCCTTCCTTCCACTCCTCTCTCCTCCCTCCCTGCCTGCCTGCCTCCCTCCCTCCCTCCCTGCCTCCCTCCCTTCCTTCCTTCCAAAATTCTCCCAAGAGAGGCATGACCCAAGAACATTTGAAGGAGTTTAAAAGAAATCCTTTCTGTATTTAGACATCTTAATTTGAACCCTGAAAATGTTGTGTTGTAGTTGTTCTTTCCATTTACTTTTAGCTTGAATTTCCCTATGTTGTTGTTAGGTGCCATCGAGTCGGTATCCGACTCATGTTGTTGTTGTTGTTAGGTGCCGTCAAGTCGGTATCCGACTCATAGCAACCCTCATAGGGTTTTCAATGGCTGAGTGCTTCAGGATTGCCTTGGGAGTGGATTGCCAGGCCCTTCTCCCATTTTTGTGGTGCTGGGAATTGAACTTGGGACCTCAGAGACTGCAGCGCAGTGCTCTACCCACTGAGCTAAATCCCAGCCCCATCCAACTCATAGCGACCCTCATAGGGTTTTCAATGGCTGGCTGTTTCGGGATTGCCTTGGGAATAGATTGCCAGGTCCTTCTCCCATTTTTGTGGTGCTGGGAATTGAACTCAGGACCTCAGAGACTGCAGCGCAGCGCTCTACCAACTAAGCTAAATCCCAGCCCCAAGTTTCCCTTTAAGATGCTCAATAAGCAATGTTGAAATCATCAATGGGTAAAGCATCAGAGTCATTCTGGGCTATTGGAATGTGTGCTAATGCTATCTCTACTGGGTACACGACATGTGTTAGGGGGATGGCTGCTGTCTGTTTGTTTTCCTCTATAAAACCCTCTTTGGGGTTTCTGTGACAACTATGGCATAATCCATTCATTTTGCAAATATTTGTTGAGCACCTACTATGTGCCAGGCCTGAACTCAACAGTGGAGTTGCAGAGAAGGCCAAAACAAAATCCTTGCTCTCATGGAGTTTATTATTCAGTGGAGAAGATAGACAAAAGAAAAACAAGTGTCTAAGCAGTGTAAACATTTCTTTAGGATACTTAACAGCAATTAATTGCCATTATCCCTATAGCTTGATGAAATCTCCCTTTGTAATTTCTTCACTTGTCTACTTCCCCCTAGCAAGTGAGAATTTTTTTTCAGTAATGGGGATTTTAACCCAGGGAACTCCACCACTGAGCTGCTTCCCAGCCCCCTTTTAAACTTTTTTATTTTGAGGCAGTGTCTTGCTATTATGCACAGGCTGCATCTAACCTTAAACTCAAAATTCTCCTGCCTCCTGAGTTTCTGGAACTACTGGTGTGTGCTACCACACTTGGCTGCAAATAATTCCTTACACCTATATTCTTACCAAGTCTTAGCGTTATCCAACTTCATGATTTTTCTGGAGATATAGACTTAATTTGATGCTTTTCTAATTAGTAATGATTTTCAACATCTCTTCATATCCTGGTGGTATTTCCTGTATTATAACTTGCCTATTTATATCCTTCACCTTTTTTCCTATGGGAATTGACACCAGAAGTTATTATCATTATCCAGGCACCATGTTGCATTCCTGCAATCCCAGTGACTTGGGAGGCTGAGGTAGGAGGATTGTGAGTTCAATGCCAGATGCAGTCTGTGAAATTTAGTGAGACCCTGTCTCAAAATAAAAATGAAAACAGGGGCTGGGGTTGCAAATCAGTGGTAGAGTACCTACCTGGCATACACAAGGTTCTGGGTTCAATCCCTAAGTACAGGAAACACAAAAGCAAAAAACAACAAAAATGAAGTTATTATTATTGATTTGAAGGAATTCTTCATGTGTTCTAGGCCTGTGCTGTTCAACATGACAAATATTAGGCACATGTAGCTTTTTAGCTCTTGTGTGTGGGTAGTTACATGCTGTAAATGTAAAATACAGATAAGATTTCATAGATTTTATATTTGAAAAAGATGTAACAGATCTCAACAATAACTTTAATAGGAATTACATGTTAAGGTTGATAGAAGTAATCTACCCAATTAGAATTAACTTAATCTGTTGTTCACTTTTCTAGTATGTCAAACAGTTAAAATTATATATGTGCTTTATACTATCTACATATGAATCTCTTGTTGGTTTATACATCGCAAGCATCTTCTCCTGACCTGTCACAGATCTATTAACTTTGTTTATGATGACTTGTTATTGCATTCATCACTTATTTTGCTCTGAGTGGTGCTTTTGTTAAAACAGATTCTTCCCTATACCTAGGTCACAAACTTATTTTCCTACATTTTCCCTTATTACTTTTATTATGTTAGCTTTTATATCCCTTATATGTGGTATCATATCATGATTCAGGTTTTTCTCTTTTTGTGCTAAGGATTGAACTCAGGGTCTCCTGCATGCTAAGCATATACTTTACAGCTGAGCTATACCTACAGCCTCAGGACTTTTATTCTTCTCTGAATTTTGGCTTTATTTTTTTTTCCATATGTTGAACTAGTTTTTTCACCATCATCTACTAAGCAGTCCATCTTTCCCCCATTGATTTGTGCTGTCACCTTGGTGGCATGATGCTTTTATGTTAAGGTCATCTATAGAAAATTCAATTTAATTAAGAGACACCATTGAAAAATTGGCATATTTCACATAAGAGTTTGGATTTCCAGTATGTCTTGAAAATCGGGAAACTCTAACAGTGCTGGGTTTACTTTCCCCTGTGGCAGTCAGAAGCTAACCCTGAGCAAAGGCTATTCCTTCATAAGTCCAGGAGCATCACTGTCCTGCAACCTCCAGGAGAACCCAGTGTCTCCAACACCGGAGTGGAGGATCAGTGGCCATTTATCACAGTATGAGCACTGCTGTTTTTCATGTAGTAAAGGGGAAACCGAGTACTGTTACCCCCTGTGTCTCTTAATGGTGATGAGAAGAGACTGAGAAAGTCTGCTTGGCTGCTCTCCATGAACTCCCTAGTTCCATAGATATTTGAATTAATCCCTTACTAGACTGATGTTTTAAACACTATATAAACTTCTTATTGTAATAAAATTTTAAGTGGAACCCCAGGTGGAACTATTCTGGTGAAAGTAGGCCCGGCTGTCTTCACAGGACTATGAACTATATAGGTCCCATGTACAGAAGATCCCTGTGCTCAGCTTCAAGGTCTACTGTTACCATATAACTTCTTAAAAATTCCAATTTTAGAACTTATGTTTGTAAAAACATCCGAGAGGACAATGAACGGTACACTGAGCATAGAGGTAGGCACTATATTGGAGTTGTCTGTTCCTTGATGCATCATTAGCATATAGCTGACCCTTTTGCTTATAGCCACTCTATTTGCATGATTCAAATGAGAAGAAACACATTGGCTGCAACAATGTGCTCAAACATAAAAAGATTGTGTGAAAGGCACAGTGTTGGGTTGTGTTTCGTTCTGTTGTACATGGGGTTGCTATGAGTAGGACCTGAGTTGATGGCACCTGACAGCCTTTGAGCTTAGAATTGGATGATGCGCTGGGAGTGGAATTCCAGTGGACCCATCTCGTGTGTGAGAATTGGGAAACTCAAAGCCATCACAACATAAATGTGTTACATCTACAACTAAGTAAGCAGGGGGTGAGAAGCCATACTTCTCATTTAAACCAGAATTTGCTTCCTAATACAAAGAGAAGGCAATGACATTCTCAGAAACACAGATGACCCAGGGACCCTATCATATCTTTCTTTATTCTTGTTACTTGTCTGTATTACCCAATCACTGATGCTGAAAAAGCAAAGCAAAACAAAACAAAACAAAACACCCTCAAACAAACAAAAAGAAAGAAAGAGAAAGAAAGGGACAGATAAACCAACTTTTCCTGGCAGTCTTTCTTAACTCCTCTGTAAGCTAATAATAAGAATACTGGAAGAATATGTGCATATCAAGAAGTAAAATAAAAAACAATTGAGATAGTTTTATGCAGTATTCCTGTTCTTGAAAGAACAAAATGCATATGCATGTACGAGCTACAAAATATGATTTGGGTAATTTCAGTGATTTTTGTATATAAATTAAATGTTCTTTTGTATTTAAAACTGTATTGCATAATATAAATGGTACAGTGAATACTAATAATACAATTTAAAATTTTTCTTTACCTAGAATAACATTAAAAGGTAAATTAAAAAACATTGACACAGATCAAGAGAAAAACCACAAGAGTTTTATATTTTAATATTTTCACTGAAGAGAACCTTTTTCTCTACCTCTATGTTTATTGGAGAAGGACCTGGCAATCCACTCCCAAGGCAATCCTGAAATAGCCATTGAAAACCCTATGAGGGTCACTATGAGTCAGATACCGACTCGATGGCACGTAACAACAACTATGTTTATTAAGTTTAGCTTATTAAGTTTAGCTCTGTTGGTAGGATGCTGCTCTGCGTTGTCTGAGGACGTGGGTTCGATCCCCAGCACCACAAAAACGGGAGAAGGACCTGGCAATCCACTCCTGAAGCAATCTCAGAATGATCAACCATTGAAAACCCTATGAGGGTTGCTATAAGCCAGACATGGCTTGGTGGCACCTAACAACAACAACAACAACAACAACAACAACAACAACATCTATGTTCATTAATTGGTGGCCTTCAAATTAAACTGCGAAAGGACAAATTAGCAAGAGAAAGGACAGATTCAGGTAAGTATGCAGGAGTGCACAGAAAAATGTGGTTCAAAGAAGTGGCTAGAATTTGGAGTTTATATAACATATCTTTTTCTTTATTTTTTCATTTCTTGGGGGGATTGGTTAATACAAAGTCTGACTGTGTACTCCAGCCTGGCTTTGAACTCGAGATCCTCCTGCCCTGCTTCAGTCTCCCCAGTGCTGGGATTGCAGGTGTGCACCACCACAGCCAGTTTACATACCATTTTACTAAGGAGAGGGAATTAGAATTTTGTGGTCCAATAAATTGTGCAACATAAGTGAGGAACAGTATGTTGTTGTTGTTGTTAGGTGCTGTCATTGGTATCTGACTCATAGCGACCCTCATAGGGTTTTCAATGGCTGACTGTTTTTGGATTGCCTTGGGAGTGGATTGTCAGGCCCTTCTCCCATTTTTGCGGTGCTGGGAATTGAACTCAGGACCTCAGAGACTGCAGCACAGCACTCTACCAACTGAGCTAAATCCCAAGCCGAGGAACAGTATATGGGGCGAGTAATGGGAGGTGGCATTTTGTTTAGTGCGGTCTGTGTATGCAGTCCCTCATACTGGTCATGGATTCCTATCTCTGGTGACTAGAGTCACTCTTCTCCTGGTACAGGATACCTCCCTTAAAAGGGGACCCATGGCACTTGAATTCTTATGGGAGGCTCTGTTTTTAGGCAAAAAAGGGTTTATTCAAACAAGGCCTCTTCTTGCATTTGCTGATTTTCAAATATCCTCCAGCACAGGGTAATTTTTATGCCACCATTATATTCTAGACCACTCCAAATGTTTTGCACGTTTTTTCCTGCCTTGATGACAAGAGGCCTCCCATTTTCATTTTCCACTAGACATTGGAAACTATGTGGAAATGGTGTTGGGGGGAAGTAGAAAAGTCTAGAATCCCACCTAATAAGCCTGCCTCTATGTCCTTGGGGTATATTGGTGGAATCCTAGGCTTCTACTGATCTAGATCAATAAACCAGTTACTGGTTGAGTTTCCTCTGGTTTGCTTATCTTATCTTTCTTTTTTTTAAAAAGAAAGAACCTTAAGTTCCATATGAAAGAGAATTTAGCCTATAAGGCTACAGGCTATACAACTTAAGGAGGTACCATTTACATGAATGTTGTCCTCTAAGAGTTGTACAGAATCACAGGGGCCTTGCATACAGCTCTCTGTTATCTGTGGGACTGGTTCTAAGACCTTCCATGAACACCAGATCTATGATCACTAAAGTCTCTGATGCGAAATGGCATAGTATTTGTGTATAAACAATGCATATGTTTCCATATGTTTAAAAACATCTCAATTACGTATAATGCTCTACAGAGTACACTATGTGAATAGTTGTTATACTGTATTGTTTAGGGAGTAATGACAAGAAAAATTTCTATAAATGTTCAGTACAGAGGCAGTTAAAAAATGTATTTCCAGTCTTAGTTGGTTGACTTCATGGATGTGGAACCCATGGAGACTGAGGGCCAACTGTACTCATTTCTTCTACAGTAAGGCTACACAAAGGGAAGGGTCAGGAATTTGGTGACAAATATCATGTTAGATTGTTTACCTTCAGTTCTCTTCCTCCCCCACGGACCAGTTCCAGTGCCCATCTCTTCCAGTTCCACTACTGGATTTCCATCTCAAATGACATCCCTCTTCTAAATCCCTCTTCTAAATTTCTCTTTGTCATCTTATCTGTCTTCTTTCTAAACCCTTATTTTAATATTTTTCTTTATTAGTTATATAAACATATATGTTTATTGTGGAAAAGGTAGAATAAAAAATGAAATGAAAGTAAAGCATTCATAATCACACTACAAGAAAATAAGCATTTAATACTTTGTATTTTTTCTGTCCCACATACAAATGAATTAATGTAAAAATATTTTTCTTTTTATTCAAAAATCATACTGTAAGTGATGTTTAGATAGATAATCTTTCCTACCTCCCTACCTCCCTACCACCCTTTCTTCTCTCTCCCACCCTTTCTTTTCTTTTCTTTTCTTTTCTTTTCTTCCCTGTGTTGGGGATTGAAACCAGGGCCTTGTGCATGTTAGGCAAGCACTTTACCACAGAGCTGCACCCTCACTTCCTTTGCTTTACCCTAAATAATATTTCATCAACAATTTTCTGCATTCTTAATATTTTGTCTAACATCCTTTTCAACACTTGCAAACTATTCCATTATTAAGGAGAAGGACTTGACAATCCACTCCTAGAACAATCTTCCATTGAAAACTTTATGAATAACAGAGAAGCACTGACAATAGTGCTAGGCATTGGACAGTGTCAGTAGTGTTTCTTTCTATTGTACAAAAGGTTGCTGTGAGTTGGACCTGCTCAATGGCACCTAACAACAGCAACAATTCCATTATTAATCGGTATTTTTTGGAAAAAAAATGCTTCTTAATTATTTACTATTTAGGACATTTTAAAACTATGATAATGCTTCCACAAAATCTCTATATGCAATTTTTTTTGCAAATCTATGGCATTGTTTCCTGAATATCTCCCCTTCTTTAATTTTGTAGGCACACAAATCAGTTCTTCTCTTAACCAAAATTTGAGCTTCTTGAGGTCCAAATGCAGGTTGACTCATCCTTGTTTTCCTCAGAGTACTTTAAAATAAGGAGGGCTTCTGAAATGTTTATCAAATGAAAGAATTTTTCTTTGCTATAAATTCTTCTTCAAATGGAATACAGTAGTCCCTCATTATCTATGGGGATGTGTTTCAAAACTGACAGCTTGCTTATGTGTGAAACCACAAAGAGTACTGAACCCTCTGTATACTATGTTTTTTCCTTTGTATATACACATATATATATATGTGTATATATGTGTGTATACATATATATACACACACACACATATATATATATATATATATATATATATATATATATATACCTTTTCACTTAAAGGAAGCACTTTATAGCTTTTCTTTGGCATATCTGAATTACTAGCATCCTTACTCTTGAGCTTTGGGGCTGTTATTAAGTAGGGTTTCTTGAACACAAGCATTGTGATACTGGGACAATTGATCTTATATCTAAGACAGCTGCCAAGTGACTGACAGATGAGTAGAGTGTACTGCATGGGTATGCTTTACACAGAGATGATTCACATTCCAGAAGGAAAGATGGATGATGGTGTGAGATTTCATGAGGCTACTCAGAATTTATAATCTAGGAATTATTTATTTTTGGAATTCTCCATTCAATATATATATTTTTGGCACTACTTGAGTATTGAACTCAGGACTTCATGCATGCTAGGTAAGCTCTCTATCATTGAGCTGTACTCCCCAACCCCCCATTTTTAATTTTTTATTTTGAGACAGAGTCTCACTAAGTTGTACAGCTGCCTCTGGCCTTCATCTTGTAATCCTCCTGCCTCAGCCTCCAAAGTAGCTGGGATTGCAGGTCTTTGCCACTGTGGCTGGATTCATTCAATATTTTTAGACTGTGGATATCTATAGGTAATTGAAATGGCAGAAAGTGAAAATGCAGATAAGAAAGGATTACTGTAAAAGTATATAGCAAAACATGAAAAGCACTCAAGTTAACCACCTATGTCTGTGTAAAACTTCCTCTACCAGTCTTCTGCCATGAGGGCTATCTATGGATTTTTTTCTTCCTCCTATCTTGTGTCTTTCTCTTTTCTGAGTCAAAAACATCTGGCTCTATTTTAATTGATTCACACAATTTATTTCACCAGCCTCTAGGCCCCGAACTATTTCTAGCTAGCATCCATGTCTACAGTGGAAGTCAATGGGGGCTGTGCGTGAGTGGCTGAGAATGTAATCTGCCCTTGAGTTATTATGTTAAAATGATTCCCCATGTTGAATTGTTTAGTGTGAAATAGGATTGTTTGCATTCCATTTACTTTTTACTTTCTTAATTAGAGTGACCTCCAGCTCCAATCCACCAACTGCTGGATTCTATTATGTCTTTCCAGGAATCCTTCCTGTAATAAGGTTAACTTTAAATACTGCATTTCCTCGAGGATGACATAAAACTCACTCTCCTTTACAGAAATAAATCTAAGACCTCAATAAATGATGCCAGGCAGAATTCTAGGAATATTGGAGTCATGCAATTTTGAACACTCTTCCCTTCACTCTGCATTTAAAGCAGTGCTTTAAAGCGTTGCTTTAAAGCAACTCCGTCTACCTTCTTGGAGGGCTTAGATGCTGGCGCCAGGCTTCCAGGGATATCAAGACATCATTCACTTGATGAGGGATGAAGATACTCTTCTAATGTTATTTGTCATGAGTACCAAAGTTAGTGTATGACCTTGTTTTTCTGTACTCTTCCTATAAAAGAAAGCTAATACACAGTGGTGGCCCAGATGTGTTTGTGGATCATATTCCATGAGCTAATAAATGCCTTAGTTTTTTGATTCCTGTCTCTGGATTCTATTTCACCCACACCTCCCCAGTGTGGATCCCACAGGACTCTTTCCCCCTTGAAATCTTGAGGGTTAGAGAGCTTCTGCTTTCTGTTTGATGTTGGTAGCTACCATCTGATTCTTGCTCTTGAATGGCTTCTCTAATGCTTACTGAATGTTCCATGTCTCTTGTAACTTGAAATTTCCCTCTAATAGTCTGGATGCCCTAGTTCTCCAACCCCTACCTCCTGCCCACACAGAGAATGGTGATCTTAGTGGCAATCCTTGCAAATTCTACCTACCCCTCCACCTGTCCTGCTTCTGCCCTATGCAAGCTTGAGCTTTTGAAGATCAAAAGGACAGAAGCAGTTTGGTTTTGCTCCTCCCTCTGCTTGGAGTGCTGTTCCTCACTTTTCCCAGAGCTGGTGCTTTTGAACTCAGCCTTAAGTGTCACCTTTTTGGACAGGCTTCACTGCCAGCGGTGATGCTCTACACATTTAACCATCCATAGGCATAGATGTTTACAGTCATACCACTCTGGCATCTGGATCTCGTCAGATCTTGGAAGCTAAGCAGGGTGGAGCCTGGTTAGTACTTGGACAAGAGACTGCCTGGGAATACCAGGTCTTGTAGGCTTGGAAGGAGGACCTGATAGCCCACCTCCGAAACAATCAGCCATTGAAAACTCTATGAATAGCAGAAAAGCACTGACATAGTGCCAGGCATGGCACAGTGTTGAGTAGTATTTCATTCTGTCGTACATAGGCTCACTGTGAGTCCGATTGAACAAGGCATAGGTACTATCCAGTTAGAACAGACTCTTGTATCAGTAAGTATTATCCATGTACTGGGGTACAAGAGAGCAGCCCTTATCCATCCATTTGATTATTTGGTTTATGGCAATAATTACAATCTGTAAGTATGTATTTATTTGTATATTTCCTCTTTCTGAGTATATTTTCTGATAGTGTCCATAATAGCAGGACTTTCTTTGTCTTAGTCACTATCAGGGAGGAAAAGTTTTTCTTTTGTACTCTTATGTTTAGTGCTTGGGAGACTTCAAATTAAACTGACAATAGGCAGATTAACAAGAGGAAAAGCACACTCTTGTTTCTAATTGTGCAGGGGAATTCACAGAAAAATTTGACTCTGAGTGGCCAAGGATAGGTACTGTCTAACCTTTACAATATGATGAAAGCAATGGTGTGGGAGAGACAAGGCTTCTGTGGAAAGAACAAATGAGTTTCTGTAGTAAAGACAAATGGGTTTTTAGAAGAAAAAAGCTGGAGATAAGAAGGTTTGTGATAATGTTTGTTTATGCAAATACAATGTCCTTTTCCATGTTCTTTCTGGCTGTATGGACTTCCCTGGGGTGAGGATTTATATCAGTTTCCCTTTCGGTCTCCTTACTTAGGGTGTAGTGCCCCAAAAAAGGGATTTATGACACATTCATTTCTGTGTTTAGTCAGACAAGGGAAACTCCAAAAGGCTTCTTTCTGCAGCTGTTGAATCTCAAAGGTTTTTAGTTTGAAACAATCTTCATCTCAATTCCAGGGGTCACGTGCATTCCTATGTCACATAGCACCAAGTACTATACATAGTATTGTGATTGTTAGGTGCCATCGAGTCTTAAGTACTTGATAAATATTTGTTAAAATATGAAAAAATGAAACAGCATATAGAAAAATTACTTGGGGTGCCCAGTGATTTACTATGGCTTCTTGTCTCAGGTAGAAGTGTGTATGTGTGTGCATGTTGTCATCTACATGAAAGCCACCCCACCCCATATTCACAGTGCCCTGGAGAAAAAGGATGTCTTAATTTTATAATTGAAAATACTGTTATGTTTCTTCTGTTGGATAGTTTGTATGGACCATGACTTGATGTGGATATAGTTCATAGGTAGGATACTTGATGGCATGGGCCTTCCGGGCAGTTTTCTTTTTGGCTTTCTGGACAAAGCAGCTTTCTGTAGGTAGTAGCCCAGAAAGAGCTAAATTTGAGTTAATTTCATTTCTTCGGCCTTTGCAATTACTGCTGATAGCAAAGGCTCAGAGAACACTGTAGGGGCAGTGAGTGTGAAATCCTTACAATGGGCAGTGGGGTGAGTGGAAGGAGGGTGGCGTCTATGGCTCTGAGGGGTGGCTTCTCCTCAAGATCCTGTTTCTCTCTGAAGGTTAATGAGTATGATGGCGCATGTTGTCTTGTCCTCTGCTGAGAGACAGATTTCCCCCAATGGGAAAGTTCAAGCTTACACAAAGCAGAGAGAACCATGTCCTGCTGCCTATCTATACCACCCAGCTTTACAATGATCTGCCTTTGGATAATCTTATTGCATCACCATCCTCACCTTCCAATTTCCCTTATATTCCTCAACCCCTCCCCTCACCAGATGATTAGTATTTCCATTTAAATTTTTCATTTTTTCTTTTCAGTTTTGAATGGTTGAATCCAGGACATAACTTATACTAGGCGAGTACTCTACCACTTAGCTACACCCCCAGTCCCTTTTTTATTTTATATTTTGAGATAGGGTTTTGCTAAATTGCATAGGCTGTGTCTGGCCTCCAACCTGAGATCTTCCTGCCTCCCCTTCTGGAGTTGCTAGGATTACAGCTGTACATCATGGTACCCAGCTTAATTTTAGTTTTAATGAACACAGATTGAAAAAAATTATTATTATTATGCATTTTTGGTAACTTTTTATATGCTATTTTTCCTTTATAGTGGTAAAATGTAGATAACATAAATTTAACATTTTAGCCACTTTAAGTGATATTTTGGTGGGATTCAAAATTCCCCAGATTTTTTTTAATCTTCTAAAACAAATCCTGTACCTTGTCAGTCATAACTTCCTATTCTTCCCACCCCCCAGGAATCCCACCCTCTGCCTCTACTAATTTCACTACTATAAGTAGCTCCTGTAAGTGGAATCTTGCATCATTTATCTTCTGTGATTGGCTTATTTTACTCTTCCTTAAGTTTTCAAGGGGCTGGGGTTTAGCTCAGTTGGTAGATTACCACTCTGCACTCTCTGAGGACCCAGATTCTATTCCCAGCAGCACAAAAACAAGAAAAGGATGTCACAGTCTACTCCGAAAGCAATTTCCAGACAATCAGCCATTGAAAACCCTATGAGGGCCACTATGGATTTGACTCTACTAGATGGCACCTAATATAACAACAAAGTCTTCAAGCTTCATCCCTGTTGTAGCATGTGTCAGAATTTCTCTCCTTTTAACAGCTGAATAATATTCTATTGTTTCATATGTCATATTTTTTTATTTCCTTAGCCATTGATGAATACAAGTTACTTTCACCTTTTACCTACTGTAAATAATGCTACTACAAAGGTGGGTATACAAGTATCTGTTAAAGTCTCCCCTCTTAATTCTTTTGGGTATATGCTCAGGTGTAATTGCTGGATCATATGCTAATTCCATGTTTAAGGTTTTGAGAATGTTTTAAAAACATAACCACAGTTCTATCACATATCTAAGACTTTAACAATAACTTTGGTTTTGCAACTACCAAGGAGAGTCTACTATAGTGGTTGACAGTTGAGCCATATGAGTTTGGAGAGAGAGCTGGCCATTTTGGGACCTTGAGGAGATCACTGAAATATCTAGTGCTTCAGTTTCCTCATTTGTTAAATGAGTGACATAGATTACAGATTGAGTGGGATGGTGAATTTTATGTTTCAACTGGGCTGGGCTAACGAATGCCCAGAGAGCTGGCAAGCCATTATTCCTGGATATGTCAGTGAAGGTGTTTCTGAAGAGATTAGTGTTAGAATTGGTAGACTGAGTGAAGAATGTCTGCTCTCACCAATGTGGGGGGTACCATGCAGTCTATTGAGGTCCTAAACAGAAGGGTGGGGGAAGGGAGAATTCTTTTTCTGTGTCATTGAGCTAGACATCCAACTTCTCCAATGTACTAGGAACATTGATGTTCCTAGTACATGGGCCTTCAAATTCTGTGTGTCCCCTACCCTCAGCTCCTAGAAGACATTATTAGGTCTATGGATTCTGAATGAGTTATATAACTAGCTTTCCTGGTTCTTCAGTTGGCAAGTAGCAGGTTAAGGGACTTTTGGGGGCATAATTGCATGAGCCAATTTATATTTATATTCTATTGGTTCTGTTTCTCTGAAGAATCCTGACTCACAAGGTAAGTTACATACATGAAACACTTTGGGAAGTATCCGTTCTCTTTTTTTTCCAGTGCTGGGGGTTGAACCCAGGCCTTATGGATTGGAGGCCGGCTCTACCACTGAGCTACATCTCCAACCCAGCGTCTGCCCATTGTATGCACAGTCTTTATACTGTGCTGTATTATGCTTTTGTCAAGTATCAGTCAATGAAAACTTTCATGTAAGTTTGATTCTTGTTCTAGGTCTAAGTCTGTATCTGGGATTCAGGACTGAATCTAAGATTTGGGGGCCTAAAATATATACAAAATAACGAAAACCCCAAAAGTAACAGTATAAAGCTGGCCACATGTAAAAAGCCTCCTGAAAATCTTGGCATGCAATTTATTTAGAATCTGAGAAAAACAAAACAAACAAACAAGAACTCAACAAGTAACTATAATCTTAGAGATTCAAATCTCTCTTCAGTGGTGTCTTTAGCCTGTTGGCCTCAGCTGCATCTGGGAAGAGCTTGTTGATTTCAGACTCACTTCCTCTTTCACTTGGGTTTGTTGTGAGGTTTAAAATGAGCTATTTTATGCCTGTTATCTATCCACTTGTCTAATTTTTATATCCATTTCTATATCTATATCTATGTATGTATCTATGTACCTATGTATCTATGTATCTATCTATGTATCTATGTATCTATCTATCTATCTGTCTGTCTGTCTGTCCAATGTCCTTACCTCAGTGCTTGGCATAGATTGAGGGCTCCATTCATGTTAATGGTGTGGTTGGTAGGTTCATTCTTTGAGCCAGGAAATGGTGGAAGAGGAGCAGTTTAGGGAGGGAGTTTGGGGAGAATGTATTGAGCCCTGTTTGGGGCAACAGTTTGGCATGCCTTTGAGAGATCCAGAAAGTGATGTCACATAGCACTCAGTAAGTATTTGAAGGTGATGATGATAATGGTGACAACAATAATGACAACAGTTGTCTACTGTTGTCTACATAGATCTTGGTTCTTTCAGCCTGCAAATGGTCAGCCTGCCTAGGAGCTCTGAGGATGCAGCAAGGATTACTGTTCTGAGGGTTTCACTTCACAAGAAGCATGCAGAGAACTGATTCCTGGACTATAGGCTCCCACATGCCAGAAGGTAGAGGTCTCTTCTGTGGGAGAGCCTAGGTCCACCCTAGCATTCCCTCTTCTCCAGGAAGTTACTATAATTTATTTAGATGAAAGTCATCTAATTTTTTAGGCAGGGGATTGGGGGTGGGGGAGCTTGGAAGCCGGTGGCAGTAGGTAGAACCTAGCTTTGCTTGCTTGGGAGAAAGGGAAAGAAGGTGTGAGAGCCATAATTGTCCAAATAATGAAGTGTTACACTGTTTGCAGCAGGTTTGGGGAGAGAAGGGGGAGTTGTTTTTGTTGTTATTAGGTGCCATTGCCTCGGTGTCCAACTTATAGCGACCCTATGTACAATAGGAGAAACACTATTGTACTTCTCTGCTATTCATAGGGTTTTCAATGGCTCATTGTTTTTTGGGAGTGTGTTGCCAGGTCCTTCTTCCAAGCTTACAGCTCTTGGTGTTCCTAGGCAGTTTCCCATTCAAGTACTAACCAGGCCCAACCATACTTAGCTTCCAAGATCTGATGGGATCAGATACCACAGTGGTATGGCTGCAGGCTTGGAAGGGGAGACAGGGAGCTAAAGTCCAAAGGAATCTCAGTTAACCTTCTTGTCATTACTACCCTCTACCCATGTAGGTTTGGTAGCTTCTCCAGGGCTCCCCTACCCAGTGTTCTCCTTCCTGTCCTGTAGTCTCTTTCTACACATACTGTACCTACTTCCTTGTTGTTGTTGTTGGGTGCCTTTGAGTCAGTATCCGACTCATAGGGACTCTGTGTACAACAGGCGAAACATTATCGTCAGTGCTTCTCTGCTGTTCATAGGGTTTTCAATGGTGGATTGATTTTTGGGAGTGGGTTGCCAGGTATGTCTCCCAAGCCCACAGCATCTGGTGTTCCAGGCAGTCTCTCATCCAAGTACTAACCAAGCCCGACCCTGCTTAGCTTCCAAGATCTGATGGGATCGGATGCTACAGGGCTATGGCTGCAGGCAGCTACTTCCTTACATCCTCTCTTTCATTGACTAGTGGGCTTCATTTCTACACTTCCAACAGAAAATTGGTGAGGTGTCTTATTCATTGATGGTTTCCTTTCTGTGACTGTCTTGGTTATGAGTTTATTTTCTTGCTATCATTTATTGGGTTTTGGCAAGGAGAGATGATAAATGTTTACAGTCTTGTTCCTAGTGGGTACATATCTAGAGATGTCCAAAAATATCTTTTACTTGAATATTCAGTTCCTAAGGAAGCAATCTATTTTCTGGTGTCAGAAGTGAAGGGCAAGGCTGTACTGCTAGTAAAAAATTATCTAATCAGATATGAGCAGTGACAGTTGTCCAGGGCATGCTTCTGTTGTCATTAAATTCATTTTGCTGCTGCTTTGCTGTATGGCTTTACCAAACATGGGCTCTGGTGTTGGCCTCACTCAAACTACTGAAGACATTTCAGTTTATTGTCTGCCAAAGTGATCTCTGTCTGCCTGAGACAAAGTTTTCCATCTTTTCAGAAAGTTATTTGAGAATGCTCAGATTTTCCACATACACAATTACCACTTCCACTTCATGCTTTTACCGTTTAGTTTTAGATCTATCAAGAACCTGAAATAGATTCAAAGCATTCATGGTGAACAGAACAGAGCTGTATGTTTGTTATATAACAAGCTTCCAAATAACGGAGACCACTCCAAAAACAAACAAAAAACCAAAACCAACCAATCAACCAGCCAAACAAAAAAACCTAAAAAAACCGCCTGGCTTTGAAAGTCATACACTTAATTCATGTATTTGGAAGGCAATAGAGACTGTGGACAGACACTATAGGACTAAAATATAGGTTGAAGCCCAGGGTTAACTGAAAGTCATGGCTTTGGTTGAAACATTTTCTCAGCCTTCTTTTAGCTTTAGTTAAACATATGTATGAGTGTTTCTTCCTGGTGTTGGGTGTTATTTTTGCATTTATATTAAAGAGCAGAAAAAGGGAGGGGGAGCCTAATGAGGAATAAATAATGGAAATGGGTAAGAAAAAATTTTGTTTGTAAGTGTATCCGACCTTATAAACTTATATAATCCACAGATCATTTCCGTGGTAGACTGTAATGGCTCCAAAAGAGCCATTGTGCTAATGTAGCTGTTGATGATCTTATGCACAGACTCTGCATACTAAATGCTCTTATGAAATTGGGAATAAAATATGGGAACTGAGCATAGCCAATAACCATTTTTAAAAATAATGAAGTACTCTACCACCTCACTCTTCCACTGGCCCCCACCAAAATCATGAAGAGCTGCATCAACATAATGAACTAATTGCCCTAAAATGTTATTAAAAAAAAAAAAAAAGAACTCTGTAGCAGGAAAAAAACCAAATCAAACAAAACTAGGGCTTATGTTTTGAAGCATAAAACATATTCTTGCTCCTGGGTAAAATGAGTGAACCTGTGCCAGGTCTCACTTCAGCAACTGATATTTAAGCCTTGGAAGTTAAAACATAGATGCCTTGGGCTTTGTTTTATATTTATTCATTTATTTATTTATTTTTATATTTTGTAGTACTAGGGGGTTGAACCCAGGGCCTCACACATACTTTACAAGTACTCTACCACTGAGCTATACTCCCAAGCCTATTTTTTACTCTTTATTTTGAGCAAGGCTCTCACTAAATTACACAGGCTGCCTCTGGCCTCAAACTTGTGATACTTCGGTCTCTACCATGAGTTGCTAGGATTACAGGTTCACGTCACCACACCAGACCACCCTGGGCTTTAGAGAAGGGATGAAGGTTGGGACCTGGCTTTACCAAGGCACTTCTGTCCTAAGTAACAACACCCTGCTTGGCCACACTGGAGAATAGACTGCCAATTGTGCAAAATTATATGATGCTTTTGAGATGTGCACAAATAGCCCATTACACTTTTCACAGTGTTCTTTCATTAAGCCTGCAGAATTGTTTCTGTATGTTTTCCTCATAATAGCTTCTGAAAGGTCAAGAATTGCTTACTTGACTTTCTGGTGCCCTTCAGGGAATAATGCTGTTAACTATTTGAGGCTTTTACTCCTTAGAGCTGACATTTACTCCAGGGTCTCCCATAGGCTGTCAAGATTAGGTCCCCTACTGACCAGCACACACACACATGTGCACACACGCACACATTCCTCTGTTAGGGGGAAGGGATAGAAGGAACATTCTGGAATCCCTACTAGTTGAGATTTTGTTTGACTTTCTTTTAGAGTTGATGTTTTTTTCTGGGAGCATTTAGCTCTGTAGGCATTAGAGAAGTGCTAGAGGGCTTTGGTTTTGAGCATCAGAAAATCTCAGTTGTCTGTAAGTTCAAATATGAACCCACTCCTTCTGAGGTGGGCGACCTGGATAAGTTATCTCCACTCACAAAGCCTCAGTTTCCATGGTCATAAAATGGGAATAATTGTATACTACCCCAGAAGGTACTTTCCTGGCAGAAAAGCATTAAAACATTGACTCAAAACAGAAACAAGTAGCATTAGAAACCTGCCAAGGATAGGCCTTGACCAGCAGCATTGCATTATATACATCCTTCCATTGCCAATCAGAAGGCTCAGTCCCAGCCCTCACACAGGTTTTTAAGGAGACGGGAACACTTAGCAAGTATCTTCAATGTGCCAAGAGCTTACATATGTTTCACATTTAATTCTTAACACTTTCCTGTGAAATAGGAATTCTTGTTGCCATGCTATACTTGAAGAAAGTGATGCTCATGTATCAGTATGTCCTAGTCACTTTGATCTGTTTTCTTGCCAATGGGCTTTCAGTAGTTTCCTTTTTTTTTTTTGTTTCTTTACTGTTATGAAGAATGCTACCGTTGTTGTTGTTGTTGTTGTTAGGTGCCATTGAGTCGGTATCCGACTCATAGCGACCCTCTGTACAACAGGGGAAACACTATTGTCAGTGCTTCTCTGCTATTCATAGGGTTTTCAATGGCAGATTGATTTTTGGGAGGGGGTTGCCAGGTCCTTCTCCGAAGCCTACAGCACCTGGTGTTCCCAGGCGGTCTCCCATCCAGGTACTAACCAGGCCCGACCCTGCTTAGCTTCCGAGATCTGACGGGATCGGATGCCACAGGGCTACAGCTGCAGGCTGAATACTACCATAGACCATCTTAAAAATTGTCTTCACGGCTGGGTATAGTGGCTCACACCTGTATTTGCAGCAACTCAGAAAATGAAGGTAGGAGGATCACAAGTTCAAGAGCAGAGGCAGTCTGCATAATTTAGTGTCTCAAAATAAAAAAAACATAAAAAAAACGGGCTAGGAGTACAGCTCGGTGGTACAGCACTTGCAAAGCATGCAAGTGCAAGGCCCTGGGTTCAAACCCTCGCCCCTGCATGGGCACATGAATAGGATTTTCATGGGCACATGAATAGGAATTTCTTTTTAGGGTGTACCCAGCAGTAGAATTGCTGAGTTGGAGATATGGGAACATTCAACTTTAGCAGGTGAACATGAACTTGTTTTCCAAAGTTACTGTAATAATTTATTCTGCTACAAGGATGTGTCAGCCTACCTACTGAGCTATATCCTACACTTGATATTCTTAGCTAATGGGTATAACATGGCATTTTGGCCTTGATCTGTATTATCTGATTACTAATAAGATTGGTAACTCTTTTAGAGGGGTGGTATTGGGGATTGAACCTAGGGTTTTATACATGCTAGGCAAGTGTTCTACACTAAGCTATTTCTCCAACTCATTTTTATTTTTAATTAATTTGTTTGTTTTGTGTACTTAGGGGTTGGACCCAGAGCTTCTCATGTATTTTGCAAGTACTCTACCATTGGGCTGCACCCTTAGCCCATTGTTTTTAAATACAGGGCCTTAGTATGTCTCGAATTACAGGCATGCACACTGTGCCTGGGTTTATTTTTATTTTGAGACAGGGTCTTGCTCAGCTTCCCAGGCTGGCCTTGAACTCACGAGCCTCCTGCCTGAGCTTCTGATGTAGCTGGGATGACAGATGTGCGCCACTAGGTCTGGCTGGTAAATTCTTTTCATGTGAATTTGACCACATGTCTCCTTTTCTGCAACATGTCTATTCATGTGTTTTGCCCATTTTTCTATTGAATTGTTCACTTTCTCTTGTTGACTTTCAGGAGTTGTTTATTTTTTTCCTACTAATCTGTTGGAGGTCATATCATTGCAAATATTTTCTCCCTGCTTGTGACTTGTTTGTTTACTTTTATTAGGTTGTTCTTAGCATAAGTTCTTGATTTTAATGGAGTTAACTTACCTATGTTTTCTTTAATTATTAGCATTATTTGTATCTTGTTTAACACATCTCTCTCAATCTCTTCTGTTTTCTTTTAAAAGTTTTAAGTTTGACTTGTGACATTTAATTCCTCAATGTATGCATATGTATGTATCATTTATATATGTATAATTGACTTCAGAGTATGAGTTGAGATAGTGACCCCAAATCATATTTCTTTATTGTGGAAAATGATTATTTTCTGGTCAATTTGTTGGATCCTCTTTCTACCTCCCCACCCTTCCAGGACACACAGCTGCCATCACCTCTGTCATATGTCAGATTTTTATATGCATTTCTGGGCTTGCTAACAGTATTCTTATCCATAGGTTTATTTGTCCATTCCTGAATCAATGCAAATGGTTACTGTGGCCTTATACTAAGTCACCTTACCTTGTAGAACACTTACAACTCTTTTGTCTGTTCTTATAAAATTAACAAATATCCATTTCAGATACTTGAAAAAAAATAAAATTCCAGAGAAAGTAAAATTTATAATTTTATTATTTGAGTATAATGACAGTTAAAATTTGGTATTTTTTGAAATAAATAAATACATACTCATATGAAAAAAATACACATGTATATGTATATAAATATACACATACAGTCATACTTTAACAAATTTAAAATAAAGATCAATTGCTTCTCATATGCAAGGATCTATGTCTAAGGCTTTATTGTTGTCAATGCTGAAAGATAATATTTAGGAAATATTATAATGCTTATGATACTAATAACAGTGATGGAAGGGAAATTTGTTTTCAATTTGGCAGCTAATATGATTCCTTTTAGGGTACCTTAGTTCACGAAAGCATTTATTTTGTATCCCTAAGCTTTATTACTGCCCTAAACTCGGAAAATAAATCTATCTTCATCCCTAAAACAGCATGCTTATCCTCTAAGCACACCACTATCTGCTTGTTTAATAAAGCAAAACAAAACATTGTACATCACATTTTTAAAGAGCTTTACCTTGGCTTTAAAATCAGATTTGTGTTTGAGTCCTCAGACACAAACAATTGTGGCTTATTAACTTCATGACCTTGGACAAGTCACAGAACTTCTTACAGCCTCAGTTTCTTCATCTTTAAAATGAAGATAATATCTACCTTGCAGTTGCCAGGAGTGTTAATGTATTTTTTAAAAGCTTCATAAAATGCTTGCCAATATTTGCTTTTACATTTTTAATTAGTTTTAATTTTATTGTAAAAGTAATATGAGCTTCTTGTAAAAATTTTGACCAGTTGAGCAGGGTACACAGTGAAAAATAGAAGCCCCTTCTCTCTTACTGCACCCTCTTCTTTCCCCCATCAGTCTCACTTCACTGAAGGACTCACACTAAATTCTCAACACGCTTTACTATCAAGAACATTCTAAGGCCAGAGGTGGTGGCACATGCCTGTAATCCCAGTGAGTCAGGAGATGGGGCAAGAGGATCGTGAGTTTCAGGCCAAAGGAAGCCTGCACATTTTAGTGAGAACTTGACTCAAAATAAAAACATAAAAAAGGGGCTGGGGTGCAGCTCAGTGGTGGAGTGTTTACAAAGTGTTTGTGAGGCTCTGGGTTCAACCCTCAAGTACTGCAAGAGAACAAACAAAGCCATATGTAGTGGCATGTGCCTGTAATTCCAGCACTCACTAGTAGGCTGAGGCAGGAGGATTGTGAGTTCAAAGCCATCCTGGACTACATAGTGAGATCCTGTCTGGAAGAAAAACAAAACAACAACAAAACCAAACCAAACCAACTCCAAAAAATCTAAGGTTCCTTGAGATCCTTTATAAATATTACACAAGAAATAAGTGAAAAAATCTATAAATTTCCATTTCTTTAATAGTTTTTAAATTATTTTATTTTAAAACAATTCAGAGGAAAAAATAGAAATCTTCAAATTGAGAAGTGGGAGAAATTGATTAGAAGCTTATTATTTCTAATTTAAAATTAATGATAATGTATACTTACAGAAATGTCAAACAATTGCTAGGCATGTAAAGTAAGTGAAATCTTCTCTCACCCTCTCTTAATCCCACTCTCCAGAAATTACTACTTGGAATAGTTTTGGTGTCTTAATTTTTCTATTCTTAACCCATCAGACTTGAAAATGACTCAGCCTAATTTCCTGGTTTCACTCCTTCCAAGACATAGCATTCATTTTGCTTTGGTTTTCTTGGCTGTAATCATTCATTCATTCATTCATTCATTCCTTTATTAAGCATTTACTAACTACCTTCTCTATCAGGTACTGAACAAGGTGCTGGAGACTCTTAAAGCATCAGGCCCAGTCTCTGCCTTCACCCCTGGGAGATAAGTGTAATGTTGTTGTTGTTGTTAAGTTTCTTTGAGTTGGGTCAAAGTTGGGTCATAGTGATCCTATGTACAACAGAACAAAACACTCTCCAACACTATGCCAGACACAATATCTTTTTTATGTTTAATCCCATTGTTGCAGACACTGTGTCAAACCATTTAGTTGAGGGTCTTCCTTTTTTTCATTGACCCCTCCACTCTCCCAAACGTGATGTCCTTCTAGAGGCATTGGTCCCTCCTGATAACATGTCCAAAATACGTTGTATGGTACAGTTTAGCCATCCTTGCTTCCAAGGAGCACTCTGGTTGCACTTCTAGGACAGATTTGTTGGTTCTTTTGGTAGTCTATGGTATATTCAATATTCTTCTCCAGTACTATAATTCAAAAGCACCAGTTCTTCTCCTGTCTCCCTTATTCGCTGTCCAGCTTTCACAAGCACATGATGTGACTGAAAATACCATGCCATGAGTCAGGCACACCTTCATCTTTAATGTGACATCTTTACTTTTCAACACTTTAAAGAGGTTTTTTGAGACAGCTTTTCCCATGTGATCTATCTTTTGATTTTTTGACTGCTGCTTCCATGAGTATTGATTATAGAACCAATAAAAGCAAAATCTTGGACAATCTCAATCTTTTCTCTATCTATAATATTGTGTCATAAATGCTTCATGATAGTCAATACAGGAGACTGTGGTACTATAAAGGAAGGATACCTAACCCAAGTGATCTAGAAAGACTTCCTGGAGGAAGTGACCTCTAAATTGAGAACTGAATTGGCATTGATAGCCAGAGCTGTGGGACAGTAATGCATTGGGGGATGATGGCAAGCTGGAATGAAGAGGCCCTCTGTACAGAAGCATGTTGGGCTTCCGCTGAGGCCTGGCAGAGGTCAGAGCCT
Source organism: Pedetes capensis (assembly GCA_007922755.1). Classification (NCBI taxonomy): domain Eukaryota; kingdom Metazoa; phylum Chordata; class Mammalia; order Rodentia; family Pedetidae; genus Pedetes; species Pedetes capensis. The sequence continues at coordinate 153,503 of VMDO01000260.1, read as the reverse complement.
TGCCCTGACACCAAGTGGACTGGGTTGGTGTAGTGGCCGCAGGCACCAAAGAAGGACCTCAGGAGACCTTCTGTGGGAAACAGGAGAGGGATGTTAATGGGTTACTCCCCAAGTGGGGTGCAACCAGCAAGCAGCCCCTGTCAAGTGCTCAAGTGCTAGCTCTAAGATTGCAGCATAGAATGCTGCAGGCTAGTTGGCGGAATACCTCAGCCTTAAAGGCACAGCTACAAGCAGTTGGTGTTCCCCTGGGCTGGAGGTCCGGTGGTCTTGACTCTCGCAGCTTGCCTTCTCTGTCTCCCTCCTTCCCAAGGGTGGGAGGAATTGGGAGGATCTTCATGGCTTGCTTGTAGCCTTCGGTGCTTTGGGGCCCCTGGTCTTGACGTGTAGGCTTGCTTGGAGATCTTCCGCTGGATTGGGGAGTGCTGGATCATGGTGATGGGGTCCAGGCAGCAGTTGAGAGATGGTGAGAAATGAAGGGTGTAGGGGGTCCAGGAGCCCTGCTTATATAGGGTCTTATATAGCCCCTGGAGGGGGGTGTGTACTGGGGTTAGCCAATCAGGGCACATTCCTGACAGGTACAACAGGTGAACTGTCATACCTGCCAGGGAGGGGCAGTTATTTAACTGAGATGCTAGGGGTAGCCAATCAAAATTGAGGTGATTGAGGCTGATCAGACTGGTCAGGAGCCATCTTTGCTCACTCGATGGGAGGGGGGATAAAGGAGTGAGTAGAATGTAGCTTGAGTGTTAGCCCCTCATGCTCTTTAGAGGGACCCTATTTATGGGGTACTTTTAAAGTCCCCAACAGAAGCAGGGGATGAGGATGCTGGAGAGAGAATAGACTTGGACAGAGAAAGGAGTTCAGTCATGAAGGACTTAGTGGTATCTGCTAAGAAGTATGTACACTGAGGGCAAATGGGTCCCACGGATAGATTGCAATTAAGAGAATGGCATTGCTGCATGTGCCTTTGAGAAGATCCCCTCTGGCTACAATGGTGAAGATGAATTAGAGAAAGAGTAACAGGAGTCAGGGGCAGTGAGAGACTCGTGCAGTAATAAAGCTGAGAACTGATGGTGGCTTGGCTGAAGGTGAGGGTGGGAGAAGTAGACAGATTCAAGTAGAAGAGGCCCTTTTTTTCAGTTCTAGGAGGCTGAACCCAGGGCCTCATGCATGCTAGGCAAGCGTTCTACCACTGAACTGCACCCTCAGCCCTTTTTTTTATCTTTTATTTTGAGACAGAGTCTCGCTAAATTGCATAGGCTGCTTCTGGCCTTGAACTCCATCCTCTGGCTTCCACCTCACAGGTAGCTGGGATTATAGGCGTGCACCATAGCACCTGGTAGAAGAGATCTTTTTGTAAGGCTAAATGATGCCAGGAAGACACAACTGATAACAAAGTCATTTAATGTAGGGACTGTTTCTTTCTAGGAAATAGTAGGGTAAAAGACTTAAAATTGGAACTCAGCTGAAAAATTGAAATTAGTCTTTGAACCTCTATTTTTCCCTCTTTTATTGGTAAAGTTAGTGAGGTACAGAGTAATATGGTATTGGCTTTTTCCATTATGCAACTATTGCATCACTTTTGTTACACTTTTTATCAACTACAAGTTTGTGGAACCTCTTTTGACTAATATGTAGTAAAATTCATATGCATATTTGGGTCATATTCTCCTATTTTCCCTATGTACTCATGAAGTTTCATTGTTTACATTGAGATTATCCTCTCCCCCCTTTATCCCTCTACATTGATTCTCCTCCCCATCCTACCTTCTGCACTCTTTGCTTCCCTTTGCTAGTTCCCTCTCTCCTTCTTTCTACTCCTTATATTGTCCCTTCTTCACTAAGCTTAACTGTGCTTTTTTATATATCATCTTATGTATAGGATTTTTTCTTCAGGGAGGATTCAGCTCCCACATATGAGTAAGAACATATGGTATTTCTATTTTTGAGTTTGTGTTCATTCACTTAATATGATGTTCTCAGTTCCATCCTACTTGCTGCAAATGACATTATTTCATTTGTTATTGCTGAGTAGTATTCCATTGTGTATATGTACCATAATTTTTTAATCCATTCTTCTGTTGATGGGCACCTTGGTTGGTTCCATATCCTTGCTATTGTGAAAAGTGCTGCGTTGAGCATGGAGATGCAGGTGTCTCTGTGGTATGATGACTTGTCTCTCTTTGGGTATATTCGCATTAGTGGTATATCTGGGTCATATGGCAGTTCTATTTCTAGTTTTCTGAGATATCTCTATATTGATTTCCAAAGTAGTTGAACCAATTTACAGTCCGACCAACAGTGTAAGAGGATTCCTTTTCCTCCACATCCTTGGCAGCACTTTTTATTGTCTGTTTTTTTGATCGTGGCCATTTTTACTGGAGTAAGGTGGACTCTCAGAGTTGTTTTTATTTACATTTCCCTAATGGCTGGGGATATTAAGCACTTTTTCATGTGCTTCTTAGCCTTATGAACTTCTTCATTTGACAACTGTCTGTCAAATTTTGAACACCTCTATTTTTTTGAACCCCATAGTTATATAGGCTATAAGCACAATTATAAACTAATATTTAAGATGAAGAGTGAAGCAGGTGTTTGGGGGGCACGATTTTTCAACACAAATTTTATGGAAGCATGACAGTATCTTTTACTTCATGCTTAAGTTTGGCAAGAAATTCATAATAAAGGTCATTTTGAAAAAAAATTCATTCTTTATCAATTTCCCCAACCACATGTCCTTTGCTATTCAGATCATTTTCAAGATCACTTTGATTGCCTTCATGAAACTTTATCCTTTATACAACATGCAGTTTATTCTTAGCAGTTGATTGGCTCTGTAGTATAATGTAGATATTGGTCATTGGCAAGGAATTTTAAAGACATGAGGAATTTTCTAAATCATAAGAAAACTGGTAAATAGTTTTATGTTATGATAATTTTGCTTTTCTATGAAACCTATTGCCTATGGGTCTTGGGTAATGAATATCTGGATAATGAGAACACACTATGATCTGCCACCTATTCGTTGAGATTATGTCCCAATAGGGAAATATGGAATAAAGATTTCCTCATGGGAAAGGAAAATGGACAAGGTCTTCATCATCTAGGACAAATCCTTTGTGTACATCAAAGACACAGAGAAAAGAACATGAAATGCTTTCTTCAAATTCCTCCCCCATTCTTGCTCAGCTGAAGATATTTTCTCAGCAGTCTTTCTTTAAGGGACACAAGATTTGCTGGAAGAATCTTCACTTTCTGGAAGGAAGCCCGTATTTCATTACCCATAAGAGAACATCTTCTTACCCACAGATGTTTTCTGAAGAAAAAAGAAATCACTCCTCAGTGGGAACATAGTGTTCTCTCTACCCACTCCTCCATCCATAGCCAGCTCTAACCAAATGGATCCAGGGAGATCCTGAATTATGTTGTTTTCATCCTAATGAAGATTTAATTTACTGGGTTCTGTGCATTGATCCTGATTTACATAATCATTAAAATCTTTTGATTGATGACTCATTAATTGAATGTCTATGTAATTCTCTCCCTTTCTCCTTTTATTCCTGATCTCCTTTGCTAATTAAGTATTGAGTACCATCCTGTGCCAGGCCCTGTGCTTGGACACTAGAGCTCCAGATGTTATCCCAATACAACAGAAGCAAAATAGGAGAGTGATGTTGGATTTGATTTATGTTGATTGGAAATACTTCCTTTACTCAGAATCTTTATTCCTATTTTGTAACAAGGCATGACTTGTAGATAAGTAGTAGTTTTTCATCCAAAGGCCTAAGAAACACTAACCCTATCTAGACATTTTACTACACCTTTGCTATTTGACTTCTCATTCACTATACTTTGTTTGATGAAAATCTTTGCAAGCGGCAGCAGTTCCTAGGGAGAGGAGCTCAGATATGAGTCACAGAGTGGGTCTGAAACCAAGCTCCTGTGTGTGTAATTCCAAGAACCTTGATGGCAATGAAGCCCAGTTTAAGTCTGCAAAGAGCCCAGGGGATTGTATATCAAACCACTCCAACATTTCCTTTTCCAAAGGCAATCCCCAATAGCCAGATCTTTTCTATCCTCTCATCTGCTCCTCAGTACCCTACTCCATTCTTTCCCTGCCCAGGCTTCAAGGGTACTAGCCTAGTCTTCTCTGCTACTGGAGTTTTCCCTTCCTCTACTACATATATCTCCATTTACTTAACCAAGTGATTTGCCTCTGTCCTGGAAGACCAAGCCTTGCATTCCCACACCCAACACTTGACAACACAATCCTTAAGCAAGATAAACCAGAACCCAAACCAAAAACGAACAAATGCACCATAGACAGTGACCACGTGGATAACCAACAAAAGATACTGCAGTTTGCAACTATGGCTCTTGTGTCTCCTCTGTATTCATTCAATCAGCAATATTGTACATTGATGTCACGGGGTTTGGGTGCTGGGAATTTAATTGGTGGGTGGTCTTAGGAAGCAGTAGTGAAGAAGTGGTGAGAGAGAGACTGGGAAGGGGGAAAGCCAATAAAGTTACATATTGAGCTGGTTATTATGGTGGACAGAATGTAGAATGACCCTCAGGTCCTTCTTCTGAAGGGTGGGGGTGGGGTACTTATCCTTCTTGTTGAGGGTTGCTCTGGTTGAGGCCATTTATCCCTCTGGTTAAGAGTTTCTCTCAAGATGGTCCCATAGCTGAGCAAATTCACAGGGAGGGAATTTCTAGGTAGGAAGGAAGCCAGCAGCAGGCATGGGAACTGTCCACCATGGCTGCTGCTGAACTGATAGAAGAGCTGAGGGTTATAGCCTGGGGTATCCAGAGCAGATGCTACAAATAACCTTCATCACAACCACATGGGAATCACTTGTTCTTGCTTGGTTTCTCTTGCCAGCTAATGAATTCTACAAGGACAAGAACAGGATGCTCACATTTGTTTCTTTAGTGCCTAGCACAGTACCAGACTCAGGGGAACCATTCAGGTTTCCTTTGCTGAATGAATAAAGGAACTTGTGAAAGAAGGTCTGAAATCAGAAACCTCCCTCCTAGAGTCCACTGGATTATAGATTTCTGTGTGACCTTGGATATGTCAAAACCTTGCTGATAGAGTTCTGGTTACTTATTAACTTACCAATTCCTCCTTAAACATATAGACATATAAGCATTAGGGTAAAAGAAGAAATTTTCCTGCCAGTGACTGGCTTTGGAATGAAATATTATTTTCTAATCTCATGGCTTTCTTTAATTTGGGGTTTAGGTCTTTTTGAGATGTAAGATGAATACTACCGAGGCTGGAAAGCTGTACTACAAAGTTGAATACCTGAAAAATGTTCTGTTTACCCCACAATATATAGCTTAGAAAACCTTCCCTAACACTCTCATGTGAAGAGTGATAGCATGCTAATTTCCCACAGATTCATTATCACCATGAAATGAAATTTTGGAATGCATCAGAGGTAAATATAACGTGCAAATGTAGAACTCAACAATTCAGGTTTTAGCTGTCTCATGTTTTTACACCTCTGTCAACAAGACTTTCATTAAAGACTTTTCTCAGTATTGTAGGTGAAAGAAAAACTGAAGAGAATATTATAATACCAAAGATGGAGAGGTATCTTTTTCTGAAGGGAGCCCATCTCTGTATCTCTGTATCTGTCTCTCTATTTATTTATCTATCTACCTATCTTCATCCCTAGTGTGTTAATTTGATCACAAAATTTTCTGTCCTTAATCCTGGAGATACAGTCTAAAATAATTCACATTCAATCCCTGCTCTTATGGAACTTATAGTCTAGTGGAGGAGGACTATAATAAATTTTTTGAAAATGAGTATAAAATTATATTTTAAAATAAATGCTTTTGAGGAGGAAATGTGGTACTATTAAAGCAAATACAAAGCCAAAGAATGAGTAAAGTAAGTATATAAAAGAGAGAAGAGAATATGCAGAGGCTCAGGGGTAAGAACAACAAAAAGTCCTGGGAGAACGGAGTAGCTGGCTTTCACAGGGAGGGAAAGAGTGTGGAGTAGGAGAGGTGGGCACAAGTCAGACTGGGTAGGCTAAGGATTCTAAACAATGAACAATGGGAACTCATCATACAGTTTTAGCAGGACATGGAGACATGATCAGGTCTTCATATTTTCTAAAAGAGTCTTCGTTTTTACGTTCTTTTATACTTTCCATACTACATGAGAAATTCAAGCAAAAGCATTTGTTTCTTTGTCAGCTATCTAGTTAATTGCAGCCTGTGTGTGGTCACACACATAAACCATACACACACACACACACACACACACACACACACTACATTTCCAGAAGATGGCAGTTCAGTTTGCTCTAGAATTGTCAATATCTCACTTTCATTTGGGTATATTTAGTTTATACTTCTGGGCCATGACTGTATTTCTCCATAACTAAATTCCATGCTAGGGTATCATGGAGAATGAGTAGAGTCCTCTCCCTGCATTCAAGTGTGAGGTAAACCTGTTGGAAATGGTGAGAACCATGGCCACTGTATCACCAAGACAGGTCTAAAGTAATTGTCTCATGGCATCTCTGGGGACTCTCTAAACTATGTCTGTAACATCCTTTACCTTCTCCAAATTTCTTACCATATTAAAAAATGGATTAAGTTGCTTTGACTGACTTTATTTTTTATGAAGCTCTTTGGCTATTACTTACTATGTTATTTTCCTCAAGGTGCTTGTGGACTGATTTATTATTTCATATATGTCTTTCACTGGTAGTTTGGATATGCTAACTAGCCCAGTTTTTCCCGGATCTGCTTTTGGCTGCCTTATCTCTTAACACTAAATCAGGCTGCTTAAATTTCTCTGGTACATACATCTCTACAACAAATACTAGTTTTGAAAGTGCATCCTGCCTTAGTTGGTTCATTGGGTATGTTCAAATGAATCTCAATCAGCTCTGCTGAATTATAAATATTTAAATTGTGTAAGTATTGTTTACTTGCCTCTTACTAATCCTATTTCTTGATATTCCTAGAAATTCATTAATGTTTATCTTACTGAGCTCGTGCTTCCTTTACTCTTGGTGCTAATGGCTGAGACAAAATAGTAGGTTCATGTTCACTCTTCTTTGAATCTTTCATTACGTGCTCTCAGCCCTGGGTTAGCAAAAGTAGCCTTTGTTTTCCCGGGTGTTGTTACATCCTGTTGTGTTATTAGATGACTTTGCCATAATTTCTCCTTTTGCTTCTCTAATTCTACCTATTCAGCTGTTATCTCCTGGAGTTGCATTTTCTTCATACTGAGTGTTCTTTTCCCCAAATTCTGCACAATTGGATTTTTGTATGCCCACCATCAGAAGCATTTATGCTTTAAGTCTTGTCTATCAGAGTATGCTTGTTGGTTATATAACAGCACCCGGCATCCACTTGTGTGTTCTTTCTCTAGAGGATGTACTTGAATGCCCACACCCATGATTTTTCCTTTCAGTGGACCAACACAAGTACTAATCACTTAGTTCCTGAAAGATGGCTGGATATAGTCCATTAGTCTCAGAGTATGTCCAGAAAATTGATCTGAAACAAATAGCAAAGGAATATGAAACCAAGACAAGGGATTTCCATTAATAACAACAACAACAACAACAACAATAATAATATATTATTATACTAATAATATATTATTAATAATAATTAATGTTCTTCTTCTTCTTCTTCTTATTATTATTTTTATTGGAATTGAGTCCAGGAATCTATCTCATAGAAATACATTGGACATTTTAATATGTTTTCAAAATAGTACATACTGTACATCACAAAAAGGAGAAGAGAATGAGTTGCGTCATCACATTTATGAAGGTACAAGAAGAGGCAAAACCGAGTCATGATGACAGAAGTCCAAAGAGTGGCCCTCCTGGGGATGAGCACAGTCTGTAAAGAGCCTGGGGATGCTGGAAATGTTTTACATCTTGACTTGGGTCATGGGTTTATCAAACTGTGCACTTGTGATTAGTATGCTTTTGTAAAAATCACCATAGTTTACTGCACGTATTATACCTTAATTAAAAAGTCACAGCAAAACAAAACAAATCAATGTGTTTACAAAGGCAGTTGCTTGAAGCTGTAATATTTTCAGTAGCTATGCACTATGTCTGAAGCCATCTGAAATGTTATTTTTTAATTTGGTGTATGCCCACATATATTTATGCTATTAGGCCAATTTATATGTTCATTAGGCTGGTAGAATGAGAATGACTATGGCTGCCAGTCATGGGTGGCTGCAGTGTGGTGGCTCTGTTCCCATAGTTTGTCATGTTGATGCAGAGAAGATATTATTCCTATTTCTTAGGTGAGGACATCAATCCAGAAAGATCACAACTATTTGCCAAAGAACACATAACTAAGGAGAAGAGATTAGAGACTTAAACAAGTGTTTTTAAAACCCCACCATCTATGATATACTTTCTTCCATGCCATGTGATGTCCAAGAATCCTAGATGATTATGTGTAATTATTTTTACTAGTCTTTTCAGGTGTGTAGCTTTGAAATATTCCAACCCTTTATTTTGGGAAATAAATGAATACAGATAACATTTCAATCATTTATAACTTACATTAGTTGATATTTACATGGTTATCTAGAATGTGTTTGGTCCTATCTTTAAAGCATTATATAATTTAATAAGCACAACAAGTCTGTGAGGTAAAAAACTATTTATTTTCCCTATTTTACAGATGAGGACAGTGTGGTTCCAAAAATTTTAGAGACTGGATAGGTAATAAATTTCAATCTCTCGTGATGTGGCCTCTGAGCTCACATCCTTTACTAGTCCATTATACTGTACATTAATGATTTTTGAAGAATGTATCTGAATGAAGTAGATTGATCAGATTTTTAAAACTTTAAAAACAAGACAACAACAATAGACATGAGTAAAAGGAATGTTTGTCAGATTTGCATCCATTATTTAGATGAATTTGAGACACTGTATTGACTTATTGGTTCTCTTCTGCTGTTTAGAAATCTCATAAGCTGAAGAGTTCAGCTTTGTATCCTATTAGGCATTTTAGAAAGTGGTCATGAAAGTGGTGTCAATGGTTGCATGAGTGGTTGAAATTCAGGATTCCCAGCTCTGCCAGTCATCTGTCCATGGACTTGTCATCTGAGATGATTGGTCTAATATATCTAGTCTTCTCTCTTGACTTGCTTTCATGACTATTTCTGGCCCTTGTGTAGCTGTCTTGGGTCTCTTCTCTCTAGTTCTGTTATCTTTAAACTATGTTCTTATGTGTAATAAAATGTATTTATATACTTAGGGTCAAATATTATCTCTATGGAGCCATCTCTAATGTGGATGCTTTTGGTCATCAAAGGATTTTTATACAGTATCATATACTATCACATTATAATATGCTCTCAGTACCCATGTTTGTTTATTTTGCCATTTTTCTCCCATCATGTTTTTATTAGTAACAGAAAAATTACAAGAATAGCACAATAATCAATGTTATACTCTTCCTAAATATATCGATTGTTTACATTTTGCCACATTTAGCTTTCTTCATCTCTCTTGCTGTATATATATGTGTGTGCATGTGTATGTTTGTGTGTGTGTATATATATATATGTAGATATATAGATATATAGATAGATAGATAGGTATATGCATATAGTTTTTGGAACCATTTGGGAATTAGTTGCAGACATTGTAGCAAATAGTTTAGCAGCCATCTCCTAATAATAAGGAATGCTACATGGTCACCATACAATTATGTGTGAGGCATTTAATCTTAAACTCACTATCTAATACAATGCCAATATTAAAATTTCTCTAATTGTCCCAATAATGTCCTTTGTGACTACTTTTTTCCCCAACCCAGGATCAAACTGATGATCCCATTTTGTATTTAATTATTATATCTCTAGTGCGTCATGAATAAAAGTCTTTATTTTAAACATCTTCATTGAGTCTTCAGAGTTCCAAGTATGGTTCTACATAGAACTACTCATCAAATACTTGATTTGTTTTATGGATTATTCTATTTTATCTCTTACGAAAGTAAAATATTAATTTAATTCTTGAGCACTCTAGAAAAGATGGAAATCATTTTGAAATAAACTTCAGTGATTCTCTGTTTCTCATCCCATGAATGGGTTAGCTAGACTTGAAGGACACAGAGAAGAGAACTTCCATCTGAAAAGCCCTGTCAGTTACAGATGATTTGGAAGTTTTTGTGCCATCCTGGGTTTTAGAAAGAAAGCCAAGTTCCAACCAGTTCTTTTATTGCTAAAGTCTGCTCAACTGTCAGAAATCAGGGACAACACAAATGGCATGGTGAGGAGGAAAACAAGTTGAAATGCAAAGTGTGACTAATAATAAAATGCTATTCTTCAAAAAGTTACTTTTGTGAACATTTCTTTTACTAACATACACAATTTCTTTTGATATGAGGATGAGCCTTCTGAGAGAGCAACTGAGGCTTCCTTGCCAAGCAAGGAAATGAATAATCATTCAATGACTAAAGGGACAGTCGTGAGGAAGAGTGATGAGGTCAACCCTGGGGTTTTATTTCAGTCAAATTGAACTGGGCTTGATGTTGTATTTTAAAAATGAGTCAATATTTTAGGGATTTTGAACAAAAGATGTAATATGAGTTGTATGGACTGAATCCTCTTCTGAATGCACGTCTGCCACTAGGAGCATTTCCAATTTACTCTCCTCATTTCTCCAGCAAATAGAAGTATTTTCTATTAAAGAGAGCTTAAATGCTGTTTCTGGAAATCTACTTTGACTGCACAGAGAATTTGATAAACTCTCAGGTTACACATTGCCATTAAGCAAATCAATATTAGGTCTAACATCCATTAACAAATTAGTAGGAAATCCAAGTGTGTATTCTCCAAACATTGAAGGCAATGGCAGCCATGAACATTTTTGAAGACATATCATTCTATTGGTTAAAATAGAAAGCTATCTTTATGATAAGATTCTTCTGTTCCTGTTGTTTTGGCAAAATATTGTAACAGTTAAGATTTGTTGAGTGCTTTGGGTTATAATGTATAATTGACAACATTTGTGTGCATTCTTCATTTCACCCCATCACAAACCTATGAGGTAGGAATTTATATTATATTCATTTATAGATAAGCATCCTGAAGCTCAGAAAGGTTAACCAACATAAGCAGTTAACTGTCAAATTGAGATTCAATCCCACAGCTGTCTGTGGTAGAATCCAGTATAGATTCTGAGATAGTAGATGTGGGTGGATCCTGAGATTCTACATTTCTAATAATCCTCCAAGAGATACAGATAATGCCATTCCAAGAACTACACTTTGAGTTTGTTGTTGTTAGATGCTTTCAAGTCAGGTCTGACTCATGGCAACCCTATGTACAACAGAGCAAAACAATTCCTGACACTGTACCATGCCCAGCACTATTGTCAGTGCTTCTCTGCTATTTGTAGGGTTTTCAGTGGCTGATGTTTTGGGAGTGAGCTGACAAGTCCTTCTCCCTAGCTGCAGCACCTTGTATTCCCAGGCTGTCTCCCATCCAAGGACTAACCAGGTTGACCCTGCTTAGCTTCCAAGATCAGACAGGATCAGGATGGTACGACTTTAGATATACATTGAGTAGCAAGGATTAATCTACACATTGCTTCCCATGCTTCAGTATTAAATAGATTCTTTGTAAAGGGAAAACTGACGGACTCACAGAAATACATCTGAAGACCTTAACTACAGAATCACTAGTGATAATCTAGAATCTAACTTTCAATTAGGAAATATTAATAATAAAAGTTGTTTTATTTTTATAATTGATATATATTTTTAAAAATTATAAGTGATAATATAAAATACTTGTATTACTCATGAACTGGCTGTAAAAATTATGAACTCTTATCTATGATACCTAAGTAGAGAAATGGTACACTACATGTTATATGGAAGTTTGTAAATAGATTGTGCTGGATAATCACATTTAAGTTTTTCTAGTTGTTGCAATATTAGTAAGAAGAAAGGCTCTAATTTAGAACTCTTTCCATGGGTTATGATTCTTTCTAAATAATTCTATTGGATCACTTGCAGAACAAATGTATAATCTTTATTTTATAATGCTTTCTTTCCTTTTTGTGTGTTTAAATCTATTTTTATTAGTAATTTTTTAATGTACAAATTAATGGGTTTAATTATGACATTTCCATACATGTATCATTATACATTGCTCATGTTCATCCCCCCATTTCCTTCTTTTTTCCCTAATTATTATATCTTCAAATTTGTATTATTTTTCTTTTTATTCTTTTTTATTGGAAAATTTTAATGTACACCTTAATGTGATTCATTCTGACATGCTTTTCATTGTGACATTTCCATATATGCATTTTGATGTACATTATTCATATAGGTTCCCCCTTACCCTCTTGTATGCTCCTCCCCCCACCCTCCCATCTGAGTCTTCTCTATCTTCTACTTGGTAATATTTTTCTATATGTCCTTGGGTTCCAGTTCTGTTTAAGATAGAAACTTTTCCTGTAGTGATCTTTGTTTTTATCTTGCCCCATTTCCTTCTTATATCCCCCTTCTCCTGTCCTGCTGGTTCCCTTCCTCTGCATAAACAGTCTCTGTTCTGCTTGCATGTTTTACACACACACACACACACACACACACAAGGACACACGTGTGCACGCACACACATGGTTTGTTTGTTTGTTTGTTTATTTATTTATTTATTTATACTGGGGAATTGAACCCAGGACCTCATGCACTATTTTGCAAGGGCTATACAACTGAGCCTGCAGCTGTAGCCTGGGGCATCTGATCCCATCAGATCTCGGAAGCTAAGCAGGGTTGGGCCTGGTTAGCACCTGGATGGGAGACTGCTTGGGAACACCAGAAGCTGTAGGCTTGGGAGAAGGACCTGGCAACCCCCTCCCAAAAATCAATCTGCCATTGAAAACCCTATGAACAGCAGAGAAGCACTGACAATAGTGTTTCCCCTGTTGTACAGAGTGTTGCTATTAGTCGGATACTGACTCGATGGCACCTAACAACAACAACAACATATAACTGAGCTGCACTCCCAGTACATTATTTACTTTTTATTTTGAGACAGGATCTTGCTAAGTTATGCAGGCTGTTTCTGGCTTTGAGCTTGTGATCCTTCTGCCTCCACTTCCTGACTCATTGAGATTATAGGCATGCCCCACTATGCTGGCTTACATGGGATATTTAAGTATAAATTCTGGGGCTGGGATTTAGCTCAGTTGGTAGAGTGCTTGCTCTGAGACCATGGGTTTGATCCCCAGGACCACAAAAATGGAAGAAGGACCTGGCAGCCCACTCCTGAAACAATCAGCCATCAACTCTATGAATAGTAGAGAAGCACTAACACAGTGCCGGGTATGGCACAGTATCAGGAGTGTTTCATTCTGTTGTACATAGGGTCACTATGACTCGACAGCACCTAGCAACAACAACAATAACAACAATAACAATAAGAACAACATTTGCATGTGAGGGAAATGTGATATTTGTCTTTTTTCCCCTCTTATTAGTATATAAATACAGATTGGACTAGAAGGCAAGTTTTCCATTTTCTATATTCTATTTAGAATACAATATTCCCATAATCCATAGGGTTTTCAATGGCTAGTTGTTTCAGGAGTTGTTCGCCGGTGCCTACTCCCTAGTCTGTCTTAGTCTGGAAGTTCAGCTGAAACCTATCCACCATGGTGACCCTGCTGGTATCTGAGATACCAGTGGTATAGCTGTCAGCCTCATTGCAACACACAAGCCCCCACAGTGCAGCAAACTGACAGACGCTGTGGCAAAAGATCTCTTTAGAGTATTGAAAAGTAAAGACTCCACATTGAAGACAAAGGTGTGTGTGACTCATGCCATGGTATTTTCAGTCGAATCATATGGTTGTGAAAGCTGGACATTGAACAAGGCAGACAGGAAAAGAATTGATACTTTTGAATTATGGTGCTGAAGACATGTATTGAATATACCATGGACTGCGGAAAGAACCGACAGATTTGTCGTAGAAGAAGTGCAATCAGCGTGCTCCTTCGAAGCAAGAATGGCCAGACTGCATCTTACATATTTCGGATATGTAGTCAGGAGAGATCAATCCCTGGAGAAAGACATCATGTTTGGGAGAGTGGCAGGTCAATGAAAAAAAAAAAAAAGGAAAACCCTCCACCAGATGGATTGACACAGTGTTTGCAGCAATGGGCTTAAACATAAATAAGATCATGTGTCTGGCACAGAATTGGAAAATGTTTCAATCTGCTGTACCTAGGGTCGCTATGAGTCGGACTCGACTTGATGACATCTAACAACAACAACATTCCCATAATGGTTTTTGAGACAGAGTATTGTTCTCTAGCCCAAGCTGGCCTGGAACTCTAGATCCTCCTGCCTTCCAATTGCTGAGATTGCAGGCATGTACCATCAAGCCTGACACCATGAAATTCTAAAAAAGAAATTCTTATGGCTTTACTGCTTGGTTAGGTTAGTGATGATGATATTCTCTAAATGAGAGGAATAGTTTTGTCACTAATAGGCTGTTATGCAAACTTACATAATTGATATTTTAACTTAAGTGATTGGTTCATTCAACAAAATTATTCAGTGTGTGTGGGGAAATGTCTGGTAGGAGGAGAAGCAAGGAGCCCTGAGCAGCTACAGGAATGTAAAACCATGCCTACCTTGATGCACAATAGTATTTTGTTTAGAAGATTGGTTCTGGAGTCCAATGGATCTAGATTTGAATCTTGAATCTAGCATGATCAGCTGTGTAGCCTTGGGCAAGTCACACTGATGTCAAAGAACTCTTTAAAAATAGAGAGCAGAGGATGTCTAACAGTCAGTGCTTCCCCAAACCCATTAGGTCTCTTACCATTGTCATGAATACTAGCTGCTGAAGGACAGCTCTGAGAAATGTTTTACCTACCCTCTAACCTGCCTCAGAATTTCAGGAGGGCTGATTCCAGCACAACATGCTGTGCCCCACCTCATATTTTCTCATTCAGCAGGTATAGGGTGGGCCAGAGAATCTGTCATTGCAGCATATTTCCAGGTGATGCTGATGCTGCTAGACTGGGTCTGCTCTTTGAGGACTACTCCCTGTATTGTCTCCAGAACTCCCTGATAGATGGAGAAGTTTCCCTCAATAAAACTTTGCTTATATGATACCTTTTCTTAACTTCCTTCCCTACCCCACAACAACAGTTCCACCTTTACCAGTCATGAGAACACTTCCTAATCCTTCCATCCCAATTGTTAGTAGAGAAACCCAAACTAAGATAAGGACTCACCACACAGATATGTTTTGAGCACAAGGCAACATGGTTTTCCCAGTCCAAACTTCCTTGATATTTGAAAATCAGCAATCTTGCAGACCTTCCCATCACTCATGATGATTTTACTTTATTGTATATAGGCTAGATTGTAGAATGCCTGCAGTTATAGCCCTGTGACACCTGATCCTGTCAGATCTTGGAAGCTAAGCAGGGTCAGGCCTGGTTAGTACTTGGATGGGAGACTGCCTGGGAACACCAGGTGCTGTAGGCTTGGGAGACAGACCTGGCAACCCACTCCCAAAAATCAACCCACATTTGAAAACCCTATGAACAACAGAGAGGCACTGACAATAGTGTTTCACCTGTTGTATGCAGGGTCACTATGAGTTGGAGACCTGCTGGACGGCACCTAACAACAACAACATATTGTAGAATATGAAACTTATACTTTTCCAAATAAAAAATATCCTCATCTTATTAAATATTATATTATTAGCATATAATATGCCATTATGATACTATTATATTTATACTATATTAATGATTGTGCTATACATTATGTTATACATTAAAGTATTTCAATTGTATTAATGTAAAAATTATGTTCTAGACATTATATATTAATATAATGGTATATTATGTGTTATATATCACTATATATTCATATATACTAAACCTTTTATATGATATGTATGTGATATACACACAGTTCAAATGACTTCTTTCACCACCTGGGGACTGAATGTTAAAGCACATGATCTTTGGGGGGACACTTTATATTCAAACGATGACACAAGGCATGCATTGGGCACCTGGGAGTCAAGCATAGACTCTTTCATCATGAACCACCTAGAAACACAGAGACAGATGCAGATCCAGCAGTCATTGCTAATTTGGCCATGTTACTACTTAACCTTGATGGAACTCATGTTATCTTTTCTTTTCTGGGATGCCATTTGTGGAGGCAAAGCCTGTGAGGGTGAACCAGTTGGAAAGTCATGTCAGGTTGCTACCAGGGCTCCGTTGAGCTGGACATCACCAGCTGACGTGTCCCACTTTGGAAGGTGTCACTGAGTGAATATCACTGCCTCTGGCCCAGAGTTCCACTCCCTTCAGAGTTTTCCTGGAGGAGCTAGAAGAATAAGGCCAGTTATTAACCAACATTTACCTCTCACCCCCAGAGCAGAGGTCTCTTAAATACTATTACTGTTCCTTAATTATGTTGGAATTTTTTTTTTTTTTTTTTGCCCTTATGTTAGAGTTCTGTTTCTCAAACAGGAATCTGAGTTTCTTGAGGGTCAAGGTTGCATTGTATCTTTTGCTCACTTTTACATAAATACTTAAGGAATAGAGCTGTTTGCATTTGTTTGCAAGGTATCCTGGTTAATGGAGGTCTTTGTTTGTTTGTTTATTTGTTTCTTTCTTTCTTTCAGTAGTTGGGGGTTGAACCCAGGGCCTTGTACATAATTTTGCATGTGTTCTATCATTTGGTTACAGCCCCAGCCCATTTAAAAATATTTTTATCTTGAGAAAGGATCTTACTAAGTTACATAAGCTGCCTCTGGCCTTGAACCTGTGATCCTCCTGCATCCTGAGTCACTGGGTTTATAGGCATGAGCCACCATGTTCAGGTAATGGTGATTTGCCATACCTGTACATGTGGATTCTCCCACATGTGTGTCAGTTTGTCATGCTGTGAGGGCTTGCATATTGCTATGATGCTGAGAGCTATGCCACCTGTATTTCAGATACCAGCAGGGCCACTCATGGTGAACAGGTTTCATCTGAGCTTCCAGAATGTGACAGACTAGGGAGAAGGACCCAGCTGCTTATTCCTAAAACAGTCATTGAAAACCCTATGAAAAGCAGGGAAACACTATCAAATAAAGTGCTGAAAATGAGCCGCCCATGCTGGAAGGCATTCAAAAAAAGACTGGGAAAGAGTTGCCTCCTCAAAGTAGAGTTGACCCTAATGACAGGAATGGAGTAAAGCCCCTGAGACCTCCTTTTGCTGATGTGGCACAACTCAAAATGAGAAGAAATATAGTGACTGCAACAATGTGCTCAAACTTTAAAAGGTCGTGTGCATGGCACAGTGCTGGTTAGTGTTTTGTTTTGCTTATGATTGGGATCTGATTCAATGGCACCTACCAACAAAAACATGTAGGTTACTCCACATTGTACATGTTACATTTAGCTCCTTTGTTTGGGCTGTTTATATCTAAATGCCTTTCTGTGCCTGAATGATGATTTCTTTTTATTTTTCTTGGCTGTTCAAGGAAATAAAGAAGGAGTGAATTAACATTATTGGCAAACAATGAATGGCTTGGTTGGGTTTCTTAAGTAGGAAAGCAGAAGAGAGAGGTAAGGAACAAAGGGATATAACCCTACAGAAGCATTCTGGTACAATATGAAAGAATGTGGGATTTGGGATACTGTGGATCTGTGTCACCATTCTGTCTCTTCCTTGCTGAGTGATCTTCATTTAGTCACTTTACCTCTCTGATCCTGTTTCCTTACCTGTGAAATGAGGACATATCTACTTCAGAGGGTTGTTGTAAGAATGAAATTGTGTAATGCAGGGAAAATATCTAGTATGCAGTCATAATTAGCTCTTGTTTACTAATCTCTTTCTACCACCTCCCAGACATTTCATAAGGTTCCCTGAGTAAAGTTGTGGAATGGTAGAATAATTAACATAACTCTGATACTTTGGGATATAGGTCAATATTCAAAATAGTTGGCTATTAAAAGAAAAAACACCTTGGATAATATGGCTAAAACCAAATTTTCTGCCCCACTCTTCTCCTGCCTTGACATATTAGGGTGAATCAGATGAACTTACCCTCTCGCTCCCTGTCATGCATTTTTTTCCCTGCTTATTGAAGATTTTGTCACTTTTAAAGAATGTCCCGCTCCACTGGTGATGGTTAATTTTCTGTATCAACTTGTTTAGGCCACAGTACCCAGATATTTGGTCAAACATTAGTTTAGATGTTGCTATGAAGTATTCTTTTAAAATAAGATTAACACTTAAATCAGTAGAGTAAAAAAGATTACTTTCCATAAAGTGGGTGGGCCTTATCCAATCATCTGAAAGTCCTAAGAGAAAAAAGATTAGTATTCCCCATGGAAATTCTGCCTTCAGATTGCACTTGGACTCTGGAATACCAACTATTCCCTAGGTCACCAATCTGCCAGCCTACTCTGCAGATTTTGGGCTTGCCAACCTCTGCACTCACATGGGGCCAGGGTTTAGCTCAGTTGGTAGCTCTGTGGTCTCTGGGGCTCTGCATTTGATCCCTAGTACCGCAAAAATGAGAGAAGGATGTGGCAGCCCACTCCTGAACCAATCAGCCATCAAAACCCCTGGAGGGTCACTATGATTTGGATATGACTTGACAGCACCTAACAACCATAACAATAGCAATCACACAAGCCAATTCCTTAGAATAAATTCTTCTCTCCATATACCCCGTTGGCTCTGTCTCTTGGAAGAATCCTGACTAACCACCCTATACCCTATACCCCATTTTTAAAAGCCTTATAACTGAACCCATGCAATTAAATCTTTGTTTTGCTTTTAGAGCTCTGCCTGATGTTCAGTCTTTCCTTATGACAGATTCTGAAGGGAAGACAGAGTGTAGTACACTATCCCTAAAAAGGCAATCTAGGAAGAATTTCAACAATAAGGGTTGGAGGGAAGAGATTTCTGGTTAATTAGATTGACCAGAATGAATCATTCCAGGAGCAAGCTGGTTAATCTGACCTTTAATCTGTTTTGAAAGTTATTCATAAGGGACTTTGAGAATTTTGAGAGTCTACTTTTGAAAGCACAAGAGCTAAGCAACAAGCACAAGTTTCCCACTATGATCATGTTTGTATAATCATCTAAAAATCTGGCCAATTTCTGCTTTTTTGGATTGTACTCTAGGATCACTCGTTTTTAAGACTAATTTTTCCACTGATTTTTCTCCATGACTGATTTAAACTATGTTGGAATGGCTGGCATTTCATGGTGTGTAAAGTTGTTTAATATTTTATTCAGAGGCAACGTTTGTGCTTGGGTTAACTTGTTGAATTTTTATGCATTTTTATGCATTTTAACAATCCACACATGCTTACTTTGGTTTCACAGTGTGATTAGCACTTTGACCAGTGCATTTCCTTGAACCTTTAAATAGAGAATTTTTTGTTTGTTTTTCAGTACCGAAAGGTTGAACTCAAGGCCTCACTCATGCTTTGCAAGTGTTCCACCACTAGGCTGCACCCCTAGTCCATTTTTTGCTTTTTATTTTGAGTCAGGGTCTCGCTAAATTATATAGGATGCCTCTAGCCTCAAACTTGTGATCCTCCTTCCTCGGTCTCCAGAGTCATTGGGATTACAGGTATGCACCCCTGTGACCAGAAAAATTAGGGATTTTTGATACCTAACTAAGATTAACATAGGCTTTGTTTTACATTAAATTACTATAACTTAATAGGATACATTTGCTGAGGGGGTAAAAGTAATCTTACCCATCTTTAATTTCTTATTGAGTTGTGCGTGGAGTTTCAGTTAAAACAATAACAACAACTTAAAATTTTCCTTTACAAGCTGCATTCATTTCCAGGAAGGTTGGCAGAGTGTAGCGGAATTTAGTGGTCCATCACTACCACTTTTTTTATTATTGACTTCCATCAATATTTTCTGCATGGGCTCTCCTGGGAATGGGTCTCGAGATTTTAGATGCAAATAGGACGAAGCTAATGTCTGCTTGACTGATGGGTGTGTGGAGAGGTGAAAGAAATGCTGGCTGGTACCTGCTATGATCAGAGAGGCAGCAGTGACGAGAAGCTGGTGTGGGAAGGGGGAGGACTATGTTCCAGATAGAACAGAAGCAGCTCAATGAGTTGCTACCACTCAAGTGAATTGAGTTCTCCCAGGAAATAGCATGAGGTGCTGTAGGAGGTGCTGCACTTCCAACAGTAGGAGGTGCTGCACATCCAACAGAGCAAAGACCTGTGTTTGATATTCCCAACCCTCCTAGATTATTTGTTTTAGAATAACATGCTTTTTATGGAAGCCTTAGAGCAAAATACAAAACAAACTACCAATCCAGTGCATCTATTTCTGTTCCAGACAGCCTCTCCAGTCCTCCTTGGCAATGAGCAACTGCTTTTCCTAAGCATTTGGCTCCAGGAAAAAGTGAGGTGAATCTGGCAAGGAAGAGAAATATGTTAAAATCTTGTTTGCTGTGAAGGATTTATGGAGAGAAAAATCATGTTTAGGCTTTCTGTGTTGTAAGGCGTTGTGTATAAACAAGAGCTCTTTTAGCAGACTCGAACATACATGTTTTTAACAAACTCTATTTGACTCTCTTTTAAAAACCAGGTGGAACTGGAGAAACAAATTAATTAAAACACATATGACCCTTTTTTTGCTTCACATATTTGGATTTGTTTTCCTGTCTTAACAAGAAAGTAAAAAGCGGTTTTTGGCTGGTGGAAAAATGTATTTTGGGCCAAATGTGTTTGGTTATACCTCATTATCTGCTTTGCAAAAACATTGTAGTCAAAATTTTCATAGGTAATGAGTAATCTGTTGTTAGGGAAAAGTGTTATGCTGTTGAGGATGAAAAATAAAGAGAGTCCCTGATTAGTTGAGACTTTCCATTCGTTTGACCTTAGACAGGACGTTTTTCTTTGTTATTTCTCCTTGCCTTTTTTCTTCTCTTAAATTTTCAAACTCTTAGATTTCTAGCTCAACTTTCAGATTGAGCTGATGTGATGTACAACTTGAGACTTCTACCTTCCTCAAACAATCATAGTTTGAAACAATCATAATCTTTCCAACCATTATGGAAAGAAAAAATTTCCCTCTATACTCTTATTGTTATTACCTGGGGACCAGTGAATTAAACTGACAAAAGGCAGATTAACAGCAAAGAAGTTTATTTGTCTGCACACAGGGGCTTACAGAAGAAGTAGCTGGATCCATGACAAATGGGTGAAATTTGAGACTTACAAACCTAATTTAGGATGAAAAAGAGGATGGGGAGAGAAATGGGTTTCTAGAAGAACAAATGGAAGACAAGAAAGTTTGTGATAATGCTTGTTCATGCACATGCAAGTGGTCTTTCCTTCATGGCTATAAAACTTCCTTGTGGAGGGAATTTATGATAGGTTTACTCTTGGTCTCCTTCCTGGTATAAAGCTGCCCTGAAGAGGGAATTTATGGCAGTCTCGTTTCCCAGAAGTTTCTGCTTTTAGTCAGATAAGGGAAGCTCCAAGAAGCCTTATTTCTATATTTGCTGAATCCCAGCTGTTTTCAGCTTAAAATCATCTTTGTACCAACCCTTGGGTTCTAAGTGGGTCTCCACCCTGTCTGTAAGCTTTACAGATCATTTTTTTTTAATATTGCATGGAAACTCTCTATATCTTGATATTGAATTTTTGGCATCTCCTTAAATTTTGCTCAGGAGACTAACAGCTCATTTGCCTCACCCTAATCCTGCTGTTTGAAAACTCTACAAGTTGAATGGGGGTATTTATTAAACAACTATGGTCCTTTTTGATTAAGGGACCCCTGGAGGCTCCTGGCATTAAACTCCTGGCATTTCTGAATGCCTGGGGCTAGACAAGCTTCTCTGATGGGGCAGAAAACCCCAGGCAGAGGGGAGAGGATCCCAGAACATGAGATGGGAAGCCGCCAGCGTGCACGGGAACTGCTGTGCAGTGCAGTCAAGGGAGCACAGTGTGAGGAGATGCCCTGCAAGCCGGGATTTAATCCACTGTCCCATCAGTCTTCCCCATGACAACACGAAGTCAACATTCGTTAGAGTCAGGACTGGGATGAGGCAAGTGGGGGCTCAAAACTCAGTCATCCAAATAAATAATATTTTCAGGTAATGCTTGAGAAACTCAAAATTAATGCAAAAAATATTATGCCAAACACAATGTCAGTATTTTAAATAAAGACAAAAACCAAAACTGCACTTGCCTGACTGCCTCACTTACCTCATCTGAAAGCTGGCCATAGTTTTAATAAAACTTTATTTAGAAAAAATAAGTTGCATAGATATCAACTTAATTTTTTAAAAATATTGCATGAAACAATTACTTATCTTGACTACTGAGTTCCTCGCACTCTACTAAATTTTATTCTTGTCTTAACCTGGTCCTTGCTCTTGTCCTAGTATCATGTCTATGTAATGGAAAAAGCAGTTGCAGCTAGACACGTGATACAGTTTGTTCTGGATCATGTAGCTGACCCCAAGTAATGCCACAGTGAGCACTGACAACCACCAGTGCAGACATCTCTCCCAGGCACTGGCCTTTTAGTAGCTTTTTTCAAGAAAGTGTTTGTATGCGGCAGGCTTTCTGGAGAAGCAGAACCAGTGGGAGTGAGGCAGACAGAAGGAGGAAAGAGAAAGAGGGATAAGAGATGACTAATGTGGGGAATTGGCTCACATGATTATGGAGGCTGAGCAGTCCCATGATATGCCATCTGCAAGCTAGGGAGCCTAAGAAGCCGGTAGTGTGGCTCAGTTCAAGCCCAAAGGCCTTAGAAACAGCAGGGCCAATGACATGTTCTCAGTCTGAGGCTGAAGGCCTGAGTACCTAGGATGGGGTTGCGGGGAGATTGGTGCTGGTCCCAGAGTCCAAAGGCCCAAGAACCTTGGAGTTCTGAGGTCCAGGGACAGGAGAAGAAAGGCATCTCAGTGAGAGAGGTGGTGGAAAGAATGCACAAACTCTAAGTGCTGGGCTCAGTGGCTGTAATCCCAGCAGTTTAGGAGGCGGGAGTAGGAGGATGACATATTCGAGATCAGAGGCAGTCTGTGTAATTTGGTGAGACCCTGTCTCAAAAAAGTAAAAAAATGGGCTGGAGGTGCAGCTCAGTGGTCCAGCACTTGCAAAACACGCAAGTGGGAGGCCCTGAGTTCAACCCCTAGTACTGCAAAAAAAAAAAAAAAAAAAAAAAAAAGAATCCACAAACTCATATTTCCTCTGCCTACTTGTTCTGTCTGGGTCCTCACTGGATGGAGCCCACCCACATTGGAAGAGAATGGATCTTTCTTGCTCTGTCCACAAATTCACATGCCAATCTCTTCCAGAAATACCCTCACAAACATACGCAGCTATCTTGGTATCCCTAAATCCAATCAAGTTGACACCTAATTCAACATCATAGTGGAGAAGTGATACACAGTTCCCCACCTCTGCCCACCCTCCTAAGCTTTCACTTATTTTGGGTAAATTTTATGAGTACTAGGTATTTAGCTTTGCTGGAAATAGCATGGAAGTATTAAAGTGATAAAGTTCTATCCTCTGGCTGCTTGTCACATTATACATAGATGTAGCAAGCTGGAAACTTGCCAAATATACAGAGGTCTCTTGGCATATTACAGCTGCGTGTGTTTGTTTCAAAAGTGTAGACTAAAACCTGGGAGTATGGGCGTGCTATAAAAAGGAAAGTTGGACATTTTATAATTTTTCAATATCTAATAATTGCACATGAATGTACCTGATTTTCCATTAGCCAAATGGAGTTGCAAAAAGAAGTAATGAATATTGCATGGTTGCATTCCGTCACTTTTTAAAGGAGGGACTGGACATGGAGTAATTTCTTTTAATACAGAGACAAAGACAAGTGACTTTGGAATTTAATGAAAGGTGCCAGATTGAAAAGCTTAGTACCACAGCCTTGCTTCCTTTCCACGTGGACTTGCAGAAGGCTCTCAATGTGGGTTTCACTGATTGATTTACAGCTTAACAGACAGCCTGTTAGGCACAAGGCTTTAAGCTGCAAGGTAGGTAAATTGTGCAAGTTGGCCCAAAGCCCTTAAAGTATACCCAGTTCTTTTGTTTCGGGATCCTCACAAGTGGTAAAAGTCAGAGCAAGAATATTTTCTAATAAAAATTTCAGTGATGTTGTTGTGATATTCCAACAGTCTTGGAAAAAACCCTTCTGAAATTTTTAGCTTGACTGTATTCGTAGAAACTTACTATTGGTAGTCACCAGCTCTCTTCATTATTGACAACACCATGAGTTTATTTTTCTGTTGATGGATGTGAAACATTTTCATTTTAATATGCATTCAGTGTTATTTCTTTGTTGCCCATTTGGATGGGCATTCATTTTCCCCTTAAAATGATGTTGTAGGCACACAAGATGACTGTAGGAGATCCCAAGGTGAACAGATGTCCACTGGATGACATATTGGTTGTATTTAAGACCCAGCTTCTTAGAAGTGAGACATCTTACAGTCATAATCTGTTGAGTCTCCAAAATTAATTTGAAATGTTGGTCATTTAAGGGACAGAGAATAAATGAATCCTAATGCCTTTCAGCAGCATAAAATTAGAATGAGATTGCTTGATTGACAGCAGTCTAATGTTATTAGCAATTATCTGGTTAAAAAAGGGAGGGGCCGTGTTTCTCCTAAGTCATAATCTTCATTATTGTACTTGGTAAATTATTAACCATTCTATTAGAAAAATAATGAGGAGCTGCAGATTAAATGGCAAAGACAGTTAGTAAAAATGTATTTGATAACTTTGACCTTGAGAATGTGATGGGTATGGATAACAGATTGGTTGGTTCCTAGTCTTATTTCTTCTTACTGCAACATAAGGTAGGCCTGGCTCTAAATTCAGCATAAGAACAGTAAGGCTATTCCTACCCTAGAATTAAGGACATTATAAATATATAAAAAGTGCCAGAATCAATTTAATTAAACTCAAGGTATATCTGCTACAAGACTACTGTAGGCAGAATATTGCACTATGACTTTGAGAACAAAGAGACTGTATGAGCTGGTCATTACCAATGGGTAGTTTACTGTCTTCCTGGTGAAGCAAACAGAGGTATGTTGTAGATGTGTGCCTTAGTGACTTTTCTTGCTGCTGTGACAAAAATGCCTAACAAAAACAACTTAAGGGAGGAAGGAGTGATTCTAGCTCATTGTTTCAGAGGTATCATCAGTCCATCATGATGAAGAGAGTGTGGCAGAGCAGAGCAGTTCACATCATGGCACCCAGGAAGCAAAGGAAAGGGAATACAGGAAGAAGCCAGGGCAAGATATAGCCCTCAAAGACACATTCCCAGTGGCCTACTTCCTCCAGCTAGGCCCTACCTCCTACCTTTCATTACCTCTCAGAAATACCATCATATTATTGAATTAATCAAGGGATGATCTAATCATCCTTGGAAGAACCATCACAAACACATCTAATTGCCTAGGCATCTCTCAATCCAGTCAAGTTGACAGTGAAGATTAACCATCACAATGTGCAAATCTTTCTGGCTGCAATAGATGTGGGTAAAATGAAGTGCTAAATTGTATATTAGAGATAATTTGAGAATAGTAGTTTTTTTAAAGGTGTAAATTGTGATGATCATTAATTAATTGAATTTAAGTGAAAAACGTAATTGTAGCTAACCAGGAAATATGATATGAGTGACAGCAATAAGTAGAGCTTGTGCAAGCTATCACTGGAGAGGCAGGTAAAGTATAAAAGAGCTCCTGCCCCACTTAGTCTACAACCTACTTTTTCCTGGCAACTTCTTCTCCATCCCTTTCCCACTGAGCCATGTCCTTATCTTAGTCTTTATTTTCAGTCTGGAAACATTCATCCATTCCCATGGCTTTAATATTCAAATATTCCACAAGTTTACATTTTCAGCCCAGATTGCTCCTCTAGGTCCACACCTATATGCCCAAATGCCTATTGACAGTGCTTCTAGAATGGCTTAAAGAATTTTTTAAAAAATACACGTGTGAAACTATGATTCTTATTTAATTTGCTTTTGCACTTAGATTCCTTCCCAAGTATCATAGCCCTAATGACTTATTCCAGGCAAGCAAGGAACTTGGAGGTCATCTCTGATGTTGCCATACTTGTTATGATATTCAAGTCCTTGTTGAGGCCTGGCCATCATACCTCCTCAATAGCTCACAAATGCTATCACTCCTCTCCACTGCTCTACAGCCTGTGTACAGCACCATTCCTTTGGTGCTAATTCTCTTCCTTTCATAGCTCCCAACCAACAGTTAGAAGGTAGTTGGATCAGGTACAGCTAGTTGCCTACTAATCATTCATTCTCAGTGTTCGTCTTAGTAACCAAAACAGAATTTTGTTCATGTGTCTACCCCTTTCTGTGTGACTCAAAGGAGGGTCCTTATTTCCATCATGCAATAAACTTTCTTGTCAATGATTGCTTAAGAGGCAGGCACATAAGCCAATATGGGCTGATGAAACAAAAAGGGATGCATGTTTAGTAGTTTTAGAGACAGTATTTATTGATGATAAGAGGATTCAGAAGGAAACAGTGCATTTTCTTCCTCTGCTAACCAGGATGAGCTGTTTGCGACAATTGCACACATCCTGGTGCCAGCCTGAGGAAAGAGCCTGCAGAAAGCAGAGCACATGTCTGAGAAACCTGAAGCAAGGGGAACCACTTGGTTGTCAAATGGCCTGTGGGAGCTGGCAAATATCCATATTCTTTTTGTTTTATTTTGTTTTGTTTTGTTTTGGTACTTGAGGGCTGAACCCAGGACCTGGCATATACCTTGCAAGTGCTGTACCACTGAACTACACCCTGTCCGCTTTATTATTTTTCATCCTGAGAAAGGGTCTCTCTGAGTTATGCAGGCTGCCTCTGACCTCAAACTTGGAATCCTCCTGCCTCTGCCTCCTGAGTTGCTGGGATTATAAGCATGCATCACTGTGCCTGGCTCCATATTCTCTTTTTCCTTTCTTTTCTTGTTTCTTTCCCTTTTTTCTTTTGGTTTCATTTGTTTCCTTTCCTCTTTCTTTTTTTTTATTATTATTATTTTTCAGTATAAGAGGGTTGAGCCCAAGGTCTTGCTCTACCACTGTGCTACACAACCAGGCCCTTTTTTGTCTTTATTTTTTGAGACAGGGTTTTGCTAAGCAGTGCTGGCTGCCTCTGGCCTCAAACCTGTGATCTTCCTTACTCTGCTTCTTCAGTTGCTGGGATTACAGGCATGTGCTATTATGCCTGGTGCAAATATCCACATTCTTTTTGTGAATTTGGGGTAAAGATTTTCTTTTACTTAAAGCTGGAGCTGTCTTAGTGGACACAATGATTTTGTTCTGAATAGAATATTTATTTGAATAATAAAAACATCAGTCCTCCAACCAGACTATATGTCTGGTTTGCTTACTGCTAGATTCTCTGTATAGAAGATTATGTCTGTACATATTAGGAATTCAAATAATATTTGACAAATGATTAAATATCCTAGCTGTGGACATGGTAGGTGAAAGTATAACAAGAAAAGTAACAACATAAGATGATATTTGGTCAATGCCAGTGACTGGTATGGATGTCAGTTTAGAAGGAACTAGGAAGAGGATTAATCCAGGGTAGTCTGGGTGGCTGCAGTGATCTTCATAGAGGAGATAAACTCTGAGGGGATCTTTATGCACTGACTTGAGTATAGACAGATAGGTGCAAATGGTAGCAGTGGGAAAAGGGTACATAAAGAAGGAATCCAATGGCAAGGCAAGATAGTAAAGTAGGATTGAGCATTTTTTGATAGTGCCTCAGCTTCAAATCTGAATGATGTGCATTGGTGGCAGAAGTCTTTGAAAACTATATTTAAAAGAGTGTGGAATTGTACTGAAAGAAATGCAGAATCCT
The DNA here is from genome assembly GCA_007922755.1 of Pedetes capensis. Classification (NCBI taxonomy): domain Eukaryota; kingdom Metazoa; phylum Chordata; class Mammalia; order Rodentia; family Pedetidae; genus Pedetes; species Pedetes capensis. The sequence goes on along the minus strand of VMDO01000260.1, from coordinate 125,585 downwards.
TGAAGATTTTGGGGTAGGAATGTGGGTTGACCTTATATCTTTGGCTGGTACTTAGCTCCTTTGGGAGGGTGGCCCTTACTTTACAATTTCCAATTATTAAAAAAAAAAGAGGGGCCCTGTATCCATGATTGTACAATGATACATACAATGGGCAATGTAATAAAAAAAAAAACCTTTCAGTTTAAGCTTTTAAAAGTACATCTCCCTACTTGAAATTGAAAGAATAATTGCATACATGGTGTCTTACCTGTGGGCAGATTTCATAGTCATTCATTTTCAAATATCTGATGTCAGTAATTTAAGTGAGACTTCCAGAACATTATTTCTCTGTTACAACGTCAGCCACTCAATAATTTCAAATTGATTCATTGCTGTACCTAATGGAAAAAAATCATTTTAAGTACTCTACCCATTTTCCCTTAGGGAAAATGCTTGGGGAGCCTACCGTTCAATAGCTCTCTTGATGTCATGACTTGATTTTATGTGCCTCTTCAATATGTTTTTTAGGGATCTGGAGTAGAGCTCTAAACATCTTCCAGTGCTAATTGGAGAAAACCAATATTTTTGAAAGTTAAATTGCTTCATGCCTTAAACACAGAAATTTCATAAATAATTTTTGAGTGGTTCATTGGAGATAATTATGAGTACTTGTTAAGTTTTTTACCAGTTTTAGGGCTTTTTAAAATTTGTAATTTGGTACACATTCTTTTAGAAAAAATGAATAAATATGATTCTATTTCTAGCATACTTCTTTTTTGACTAATAATGTTTTTAGCTAGTATACAAATTAATGGGTTTCATTATGACATTTCCACGTCATTGTACATGGCTCAGGTTTGCCCTCCTATTATCTATACTCTCAGGCTCTACCTCCCTGCTACTGCTGGTCCCTTTCCTCTCCACAAAGAGCCCCCCTTCTGTTCCTAGCATACTTATTAATCAAAAACTAGTGTGTACATGGAAAATATGCCCAGCTTATTTTACCTCTTAATTATTTTTCAGACTTTTGTTAATTTGACTTCTTTATTTGCAAGTAGTAGAATAGGGTTTTGGCTAACAAGCCAAGCAGGGAGATGGGAACAAAAGGAGATGATGGGAGTCTTAGAATCCAAGGAAGAAATTAAGGCCTTAGAAGGGAGAAAAAGTGATTCCAAAGCTCAAGAAAGGGGCTCAGAGGATCAGAGGATTTAGGTGAAAAACAGTGTAATCTCCTAAGGATAGTGCCAGAGTGGTAAAGGGGCTCACCCTTTTTCAATAGCTTACCTTTAGACTCATGTTTCAAATTCTAAAGAGAGAGAAAGATGATCAGGATTGGTTTAGCTTGGGTGTTCTGCCCATATTTCCCACCAGGGATACAGCCAGTGGGGAAAGGTCTTCCTCAAAGTAAATCAAAGGAAGGAGGATACCTATGGATGCAACCCAGGCAAAATACCAGATGTATCTTAGGCACCCTCCACCTGGACTTTTACATGTCACTTCTTTCCAAATTTCTTTTCCTCAAATTTAACCTCCATACTGACTACCAGTGTGAGAAGGACCTGGCAATCCACTCCCAAGGCAATCCCGAAACAGTCAGCCATTGAAAACCCTATAAGGGTCGCTATGATTTGGAAACCGACTCGATGGCACCTAACAACAACAACAACTGACTGCCAGAGTGATACTCATAGTACCACAACTGACTCTTCTCCATTGTGACTTAACACTCTTCAGTGACTCATTAAGGACCTCGTGCTTTTTTGGTGTCTCTTCTTACCTCTCCCCAGCCTTATAAACTGCTCAGAGTATCTTCCACTTGTTTCCCCTACCACTTTGGGGCTCCTGTTCTGTGTAAGTCCTTCACTGGGTTTACCACACTGAGTTACAAGGATCAACTGAAGGGTCTGTTTCTTGTTGGAGAATTATATCTCATTCATTTTTGTATCTCTGGGCATTGTACAACTACACTTTATTGTTATTTATATTGATTCTCAAAAGGTTTTTTTGTGGAATGAGTAAACAAATGAACAAAATGTATTTTTCTAGATGTTCCTCTACAGGTAACTGTAGCAAAATCCAATGTCTGTAATAATAATGCTGTATTACTGTTCACTCAAATTCCTTAAAGAACAATTTGGTTTGGGGAGCCTTATTGCACTGTGGATTTCCACTGTGAAACAAAAGCCCTGTTTATTTCTATTTTCTCAGGCTTATTTCTTATGTTTCTTTCTGTTTCAGAAGTATAGAGATAAAAATTTACATTTTCTTTTTTTTTATTGGACATTTTTAATGTACACCTTAATGTGATTCATTCTGACATGCTTTTCATTGTGGCATTTACATATATATGCATTTTGATGTACATTATTCATATAGGTGCCCCCTTACCCTCTTGTATGCTCCCCCCGCTCCCCATCTAAGTCTTCTCTATCATTGACTTGGTAATATTTTTCTATATGTATTTGAGTTCCAGTTCTGTTTAAGATAGAAATTTTTCCTGTAGAAAACTTTGTTATTATCTTATCAGAACAATCACATGCATTTTCTAGACCATAGTGAAGGATATAGTGTTAGATACTTTTCTAAAGCAGAAATTAGAAAACCATGGGGTGTCATAGTACAATTTAGATTACTTCATGTATTATTCCGCTTTCATAGTACTAGTAATTTCATGTTGCTCCTCTTCTAGAATATTTACCTCTCTTGCTTTAAATTTTTTTTTTTTAAAACACTACTAGTAGCACTGCAGCTGTACCACTGTGGTGTGGATCCCATCAGATCTCAGAAGCTAAATAGGGTTGGGCCTGGTTAGTACTTAGATGGGAGACCACCTGGGAACACCAGGTGAAGTAGGCGTAGGAGAAGGACCTGGCAACCCACTCCCCAAAAGCAATCTGCCATTGAAAAACTATGAATAGCAGAGAAGCAGCAACAATACTTTTTTGCTTGTTATATGTAGGGTTGCTATGAGTCAGATACGGACTTGATGGCACCTAACAACAAGTAGCACATTGTCAGCTCTTGTGAATTTACTGTGGACTATCACCCCCCAAATCCTTTGAAGCCTTTTTGTTCTCTAGAAGAACTCTCAGTTTATGTCTGTGTCTCATATTATTTTTCCCAAAGTGTATTGTTTTATGGTCTTGTAAATTGAACTCATCACCCTTAAACTGGTGTGCATCTCCAAGGTCTCTGGATTATTCTGCACTGTCGATCTATTTTTCACTGTGTATGATTTTCTGCAAATAAGAATAATGTACAATTTACTCTGTGCTTCAGATCATTAATAAAGATATTAAATAGCATTTGCTTCAGTTTTTGCCTTCTGGCATTCTGCTTTTCCCAATTTGACTCAGGCCTATTAACAGTTATTTTTTATTTTGTCAGTGTGTTTTTTTTCTTATTAAAATATTGTAATTTTTAAAACAGAAAGTGGGCTGTAACTTTTCTTCATTTCAGCACCATGGAGCAGAGTAACCAAGATAAATTATGCAAAAAGACATCTTTTTATTTTCCTCTGGAATATATGTGTTTTGGGGCAGTGTCAGTTACTATAAAATTTATTGGGAATGTATTATACTACCAGTAATAGCTAACACTTATATAGTACTTGCTATATTCCAGGACTGTTCTAGGTGTTAGAAATGAAATAGCTCATTTGATATTCACAATAACCCTATGAAGAAAGTATAATTATTTTCTCCATCTTTCCAATTAGGAAGTTGAGGCATAAAGGGACCTGGTAAATTGCTGCAGTAACACAGTAAGTGACAGGGCTAGGTTCATAAGCAGGTTGACTGGCTTTGGAATCTGGGCTTTTGACCAACACAGTATACTGAATTCAAAAAAGGCTTTCTTAAATGTTGTTGTTAGGTGCTATAGAGTCAGGTCCAACTCATAGCGGCCCTATGTACAACAGAACAAAGTGCTACTCAACACTCTGCCATGCCTGGCACTATTATCAGTGCTTCTGTGCTATTCATAGCGTTTTAGTGGCTGATTATTTCAGGAGCAGGATGCTGGGTCCTTCTCCTGCCTTTTATGGTGCTGGATATTGAACCCAGGGCCTCAGAGTGTGCAGAGTAAGCACTCTACCAACTGAGCTAAACCCCAGCCCCTGGAATGAAACACTGCCTGACACTGTGCCATGCCCAGCACTATTGTCAGTGCTTCTCTGCTATTCATAGGGTTTTTGCTAGCTGATTGTTTTGGGGATGGGCTGCTGTGTTCTTCTCCCAAGCCTACAGGGCCTTGTATTCCCAGGAGGTCTTCCCATTCCAAGGATCAACCAGGCTTGACCCTGCTTAGCTTGCTAGATCTGATGGGATCTTACACCAGGGTGGTAGGGCTGCAGGCATTTCCTTAAATGAGAGTTACTGGAAAAAGCCAATGCTGTATTACTCTGTAATTACCCCATCATCATTTACTAATAAAGGGAGATTTAAAAAAATGAGAGACTGGAATGAACCAGAAAGAGTCCTATGCTAGGAAGTTATAAACACAACACAGGATTTTTATATAGGCAGCCTGTATCTTCTTCCTTCCCCTTATTCCTCTCTTCAGTCAATCAGCAATCACTTTTAATCTCCGTTAACATTTCTTCTCTCCATCCCCATTACTACAACCTTGGTTCAAGACATAATTATTATGTGCTGAGATTTCTCCCACTGGTATCCCTGACTCCATCTCATTGTTGTTGTCCATCTTGGGCCCCTAAAACTTATCCTCCACAATGAAGACTGAGTTACTTTATAAAAACATAAAAATGATTCCTATCTTCCTTGCTTGCAAACCTCAGATGGTTCCCAGGAAAAATTTCAAATTGCTTGGTAGGCATGCAAAAATAACTGTCCCTCACTTCTTCCTACTTTGTTGTTGTTGTTGTTAGGTGCCGTCGAGTCGGTATCCGACTCATAGCGACCCTCTGTCCAACAGGGGAAACACTATTGTCAGTGCTTCTCTGCTGTTCATAGGGTTTTCAATGGCAGATTGATTTTTTGGGAGGGGGTTGCCAGGTCCTTCTCCCAATCTTCCTACTTAGTCTCCTGAATTCCACATTCCATGAAATTTATTCTGTGCTGATTTGTGTTTAACACTCTGATTCAGCTGTCTGTTTGTAACCCATCATTTGTGGTTCCCCTGCCCTCTTCCTAGAGTGTTCCGGTTGGCAAGGCCTGAATCACATGCCCACACATGGAATTGGAAGGCAGGGGTGGATCTACACTACATAAAATGTAGAGCCTGAGGAAAGATGTAGAGATGAGAAAAGGATAACCTCCCTCAAGGAAAATAAAAATTCTGTTTCCAGAGTAAGAGGAAGTGAGTGCTGGTCAGGAAATTCAGCAGATATTTATCTTATACCAACCATTTAGAAGGTATGGAGCATGTAATTGATATCATATAATATGGGTTCTTTATTTGAAAGTCTCCACTTATCAAAACTCATTTGTACTTTAGATTAACCTCTTCTTTTGAATAATTTTGAATAACATCTTATAACCAGTAACTTGAGTTTCACTTGATATATATAGAGAGTGATTTAGGAAGAGGTTAGGTGATTGAAAATCATTAAAATGTCTGTAAGAAAGAAATTTGAATTTTCTTTGCAACAGAACATCTTTGAAGCAGTACATTATTCATATAGAATATTACAACTCAGGAAAGATTCTGAAAAAATCACTCCTTAACTAAGGTACAGGTATGGCTCCCCTGCTTATCTGCTTGAGAATTTATCATTTTGATGAGACAAGAGTCACAACTAAGCTGGACTGAGAGCTGCGAAATTCAGTCAGGCTGTTTTGCCCATCTCATCCTAATACTGTGTGGAGGTTATCTAAATGGATATGGTCAAGGTGCTTTTTCACTTATCATTTGCAAATTCTCACCCATTTCAGGAAATTCTTAGCTTCACTGGCAAATTGAGTGAGAACTTACTGCTCAGTGAATTTATCTGATCATCTCACTTTCGTGCAGGATAAATGTAGGGCTAGGGCTGTAAATGTCCTGCAACAATCAGTTATGTGGATGAACTGTGGAACTCTCACTAAATTTTATCATAAACTCTATCATTTCTAGATAAGCTCTGTGATATTAGCCTTGGCTGATTTTAGAGGCCAATACAAAAAAGCCAAAATTTTATTCTGGCCTTGAACAATATAAGTAAAGAACGAACAATGCTTGGGAACAAGAAAATACGTGAGCAAAACGTTTGTGCACAGTGAGATACTTCTATGTAGTTAATGTTCTCAGACTCTTGAGTATGTCCTGAATGACTTCTTCTTTGCTAATTTCTTGCTAAAGTAGCATTTGTTCACATTTTATGAATAATCCATGTATTGGCTGGCAAATGAGACCAACAATTTTTTGTGACTTTATTGGCATTTCAGCATCTTTTTTTCAGCCTAATATACAGTCTGTATTTGAATATTGAAGGCATATTGAGAACCTAGAAGTATCACAGCAGGTTAGAAAAATACCAAATACTTTTTAAGGAATAAAGAATGGTTAATAATCCTAGGTTTTGCAGACATTAGAAGGCTGCAGCATTATATTTCTTTCATGGTTTGTATATGGGGATGCTTTGATTATTTTTGCAATATAACATATTACCCTAAAACTAAGTGGCTTGAAATAACCATTTTATTATCCTCACTCTATAGTGGATCAGGAATTAGGGAGGGGTTTGCTGGGGGAGTTTTCACTTGGAGTCTCATGTAATTATAGTCAGGTGGAGGCTGGGGCTGCAGACATCTGGAGGCTTGATGGGACAGGACATCCAAGATGGCTCAGTCACAAGGCTATGTTCAGGGCTGGCTCATGGTTGCAAGCTCAGCCACGTGTTCTACCTGAGTGTATACACATGGTGTCTCTAGCAATGTGGTCTCTGGCTAATCAGATTTCTTATATGCTGCTTGGCTTCCCCAGTGTGCACATACCAAGGGAATAAAGTAGAAGCTATATGTCTTTTCTGACCTAGCCGTAGAATTACACAGTATTACCCGTATTGCATTCTCTCAGTACAAACAAGTCACCAAGATCAGTCCAAACTCATGGGGAGGGGACATAGTCCTCACCTCTCATGGGAGGAATTTTAAAGAAGTTGTAGACATGTTTTAAAATCATCACAAGAGGTTTGCAATGGGCACTTGGAAATATCTTATAGGAGTATCCATTGTCCAGACATGTCAGCATTCGACATAAGGGTGGGCATTATAGAAACATGATATTGCCTCAGTGTTCTCCAGTGAGGCCCAGTATAGAATAGTAATGTATTTATTTCTGCTCTAAGGGATAGCCAAAAATTTTATCCCAACTGCTAGAGAAGAATAAGAACTGAGAAGTATTTGGATCCTGAATTTAAAAATTGGGATGTTAAATCCACCTGTGAGGCAAAACCTATCTGTTGTTGTCGATTTCTGTTGAGTCAGATTTGACTCATGGTGACCTTATGCACAACAGAATGAAGCACTACCCAACACTGTGCCATGAACACAATCTTTTTATGTTTGAGCCTATTGTTGCAGTTGCTATGTTTCTTCTCATTTTGAGTCGTGCCACATCAGCAAAAGGAGGTTGTAGAGGCTTTACTCCATTCTTGTCATTAGGGTTGACTCTACTTTGAGGAGGCAACTCTTCCCCAGTCATTTTTTGAGCGCCTTCTAGCCTGGAGGGGCTCATTTTCTGGGACTATATTTGACAGTGTTTCTCTGCCATTCATAGGGTTCCCAATGGCTAATTGTTTAAGGAGTGGGCCGTCATGTGTTCTCCCTAGTCTGTTTTAGTCTGCAAGCTCAGCTGACACCTGTCCACTATGGGTTGGCCCTGCTGGTATATGAAATACTGGTAGCATAGCTTTCAACATCACAGCAATATGCAAGCCCCCACAGTACGACAAGCTGACAGACACATGGGGAAAAAAGTCATTCTAATACTCTGTAAATTATTATTACTTTTGCAGTACTAGGGGACTGAACCCTGGGCCTCACACATATTTTGCAAGTGCTCTGCCATTGATCTGCACCTCCAGCCCCTTAAAAAAATTTTTTTTTTAAATTGAGACAGGGTCTCACTAAGTTATACAGGATGCCTCTGGCCTTGAACCTGCAATCCTCCTTCCTCCACCTCTGAGTCACTGGGATTACAGGCATGTGCCACCACACCCAGCTTCCTTCAGAATTATAAGGGTGGACTATTACTAAATCTACAAAGACTAAATCTCAGAGTAGACATATGTAGGCTTTGTTATAATGGCATCCCTATGAGTAATGGTATATTCCAAGCTAATGAATTGAAATAGGGTGTTTCATTTGTATCTGTTAGAATAAAATAATTCTCATTACCTTAGTCCATAGAAGTTAAGATAACTATGAAAATTATTTAACATTGCTTCCATTTTCCAGATGTCAGGCCAAAATATAATTGGAAGTTTTTCTATAATATCTATTAACATACTTCCTACCATGTTGATTAAAAAACAAAGCAAATCAAATAATCTTTTCCATTTTGTATTTATGTTTCAACTTTTTAAATGGCATAATATTTTTAAAAACTAATTTTTGTAATTGTGAGGGTAACACTTGAAGCAACAATGGAGATAAGAATAAAAACAATTTATTTCACTGCCCTAAGATTGTATGTTTACATCATTTCAGTTAATTTCTGTAATATGTGTATATATTTGTATACACAAATTATTTTTGGATGAGGAATGCAGTCTCATAGTTCAAAACTGGAAAGGGAAAAAGATTATACAGTGAAAATTCTTCTTCCTTCAGAATCTCACCTGGGCAGTTCCTCTCAAAGAAACCCCCAAATTCTCTGTTTTTGCAGAGATATTTTAAATAGATTCAAATAAATGTAAATATCTTTTTTCTCCTACACAAAGGTAATTTAATATTCAAACTTTTCTATGCTTTGTTTCTTCACTCAAACATTTTCACTATCTGTCTTGGAGATATTTCCATAATACAAAAAGCTTCCTTTAAAAAATGATGTATAGTGTTCAACATATAAGTATATATGCTATTTATATAATATTCATTACATAAATTACATATCCATTATGCCTTGAATTTACTTAACTCATTCTACAACATACTAAGGTTTTTTAGGTTGCTTCTAATTTTATGTTTCTGTAGTTCTGTCAATGTGTAATCTTGTATATTAGTTTGCTATAACAAAGTACCATAGATAAGGCTTCTTAAATAACAAACATTTATTGTCTCATGGTTCTGGTACTAGAAATCCAAAACCAAGGTGTCAGTAGGGCTGGTTCCTTCTGAAGACTGTAAAGAGATGATCTATCTAGGCTTCTCTCCTCCCTATGTCTCCTTATTGTCACCTTCTCTTTATGACTGTTTCTGCATCTAATTTTCTTCTTTTTACAAGTATGTAAGTAGCATTGGCTAGGATCAACCCTAGTGACCTCATTTTAACTTGACTACCTTGGTAAAGTAGGGTTGGGGTTTAGCTCAGTTGGTAGAGCACTGCTCTGGAGTCTCCAAGGCCCTGAGTTCGATCCTCAGCACTGCAAAAAGAGAAGTACGTGGCAATCCACTCTCTAAGCAATCCCAAAACAATCAGCCATTGAAAACCCTATGAGGGTTGCTATGAATCAGATCCAACTCCACTGCACCTAACAACAACAACCTTGGTAAAGATTCTATTTCCAAATAAGGTCACATTTTGAGGTTAAGTCTTCAACATACAAATTTTGGAGAGAAGACGCAAATTCAACCCAAAATACATTATATTATGTTGTTTTGCAATAATAAAGTATAATAATAAAATATAATATATTGGGATGAATTTCTACAATCTAAAATTTAAAATTTCTTGAATTTGAATCTAGGATTGCCTAGTCAAAAATTGTGAATATGGAATTTTGGTGACTATTGCCAATTTACAATCCATAAAAGTTTTATTACAGCTCTCATGCGCAAAGAATGAGCATATCTTACCCCACAATTTCTCATTACATGATGTTATGGAACTTTGCGTGGTTGGCAATCTAATAAATGGAAATACTTTTTAATGTAGTGGGGTTTTCTGTTTATTTTGCAGTAGTAGGGGGCTGAACTCATACTTTGAGAGTTCTGCCACTGCATACCAAACCCCTCTTTTATTTTTTATTTTGAGACAGGTTTTCACTAAATTACACAGGCTGCCTCTGGCCTCAAACTTCGGTCCTCCTGCCTCTGCCTCCTGAGTCATTGGGATTACAGGCATGTACCACTGTGTACCACATTTAAGGAAATTTTTATTGCATTTCACTTAAATGTGTGAGGTTGAGTTTCTTTTCACATTATTGAATGTACATTTGTTTTAAAAAAAATGAGATGGGATTGAATTGCAAATTCTATTTTATAACTTTTTCTTTTTCCTCTTAATCCATACATAATGGACATTTTCCATATTATGCAATATTTTTCTACAACAGGAAAGTTATGTCTTCATTCTATCCCATCTGAATCAAAATTTATTTAGTTACTTATTATGCCTTTATATTGTTTCCAGTAGTTTTGCTTCTAAAATAATGCTGAGGTAACCACAGAGATAAATCTTTGTGCACAGATGGGATAGAAATAAACTCTCAGGTTTTTGTAGACTTTTGAAGTGGAATTAGTAGTTAAAGAGTCATATTAATATTCTGCCTTTTATCCTTCCTATTCCGCCTACAAAATGTGCTTGCCTATGGTTTTAAGAAACCCAATTCTCAGCAGTAAAGGTTAGACTCAGAATTTTTTCTGTACTATACCTCAATTTTCCTGTAAGGAAATTTTTGTCTCAGAAATCAACTGTACCATGCAGTATACCATATTGTAAGTATGAGTGGAATGTTTCTGACATGGAAGAGTAGTGAGCAACATACTTTTGGATAGCTGGAGTCTTGTATCTTTCAACTCATAGCTTATATCCGTAAGTAGAGATAGGCAGAATAACAGCAGTCGACATCTAATGAATGCTTGAAATGTATTAACTCATTTCATCTTTCTACTAAAGATAGGAGAACTAAGGGGGTGGGGAGTACCAACACTGTAAATAAAAGGCAGCAATGGCTGCAATAACACTACGTAACAAACCACCCTAAACTTTAGTGCCTTGCAATAGCAAGCATTTAATTTTCTTTTACTCATGATTTGTGCCCTGCTCGGTTAGTACCAGCTGGGCTTGAATTAGACCTACCTGTTTGGTCCACATTTATTCCACATTTTTCTCATCCCCATTTCTCTCATCTACCTGTAGAATTGAAGAGCAGGAGTATCAGAGGCCAAACTATGCACACATATTTAAGGCCTCCATGAATATTTTATTGGCCAAAGAGAGTTGGTCAAAGATGAAGGCTGTTACCAACAAGGAGAGAAGTATGTTTCACTTATAATGGGAGAAAATTATAAAATTCCATGTATAATTATATCACAGAAGAGTGAAGAATTGGAGCTAACAATCTAATTTACCAAGCATATCTTTGAAAATGGTTAAGTGACAAATTTCAAATGAGACCAAAGCCATTGGTTTTTGTTGCTGTTAATACTGTCTGAAGTCCTGTAGTACAAAAAGTCCAATAAAAGATATTTTTAATTTGAAGAATATTTTAATTTGAGACAATATGTTAGGACCTTAAGAAGTTTCAAGTATTTTAAAGAGCAGGCCTTCTTATCCACTGTTAGCTGGAAAAGAAAATAAGACATGTATAAAAATAATTTCAGAGCAAGATAAAGTAGGGTAAGTGTCCAAAGACCAATTGCAAGTACTGTCTGCCCTCTAATCTAATCAACACCCAATACTTTTAGAGGGCAACAAAATCAGATGCAGATTAGGATCAATTGTATATTGGATTCATGGTTAAGAGCTCTCCTATGATAGCAGGGTGGGGGACTATGTAATGACTGGGTCTTCATGGGTTGATCTCCCACTTATTAAGTTATTTTGTGATGAAAAACGTAGAAGAAATTTTCTAATAGCTAAATTTGGAAACGTTTTATTTCTAGAGAAACTCCAGAATTTTTTTTATTATTATGCAATTTTTAAAAGGAGACTGTAGAAGCTCCAGAGTTTTGGAAAAACAGATTAATGTATTTCTGAAGTCTCTGCCTTTCAACAAATTGCACAATCTGGAGTGTCAAATTGAAAATGTGAAAGAAATAATATTTGTTACTATGAAGAGTCATGCCATTAAAAATCTAAAATAAGACCCATTGTTGAGAAATTTAAATATCTATTTAGTCTTTGAATTAAGAAAATGTATTGCTAAGAAATATATTAATATAGGTTTCTGAAAAGTAATACATTTTGGGTCACTTATAAACTGGAGAAAATCATTCACCTGTGAATGTTGGAAACCATTGCAAATTGTCACTTTTGATATGAAAAACCAATTAATTGCTTGAAAAAATTTAACTATCATGTTACTTTTTATTGCATTATATTGACTCTTGATGTAAATTATCTTAAAGATCATTTTGATGGTGGAAAAAAGATCTGTTGAGGCTGAGAATGAATGCATTTTTACAGTTTGTTTCAGAAATTGAGATGAATTTTTAAAGAAACATTATTTTATTTTTAATGGTATAGATGTTTGAATTAATTTTTCCCAACGACTTGGTAATATTTTTAAAGACTATATGAGAATAATGGAGATGAAATTGGTAAGCAAGGTACTAGTAAACTCATTATAATGTAAAAGAATTTCACCATGGGATGAAAATTCAGAGCACAGCTGGGATTAACAGTTTCTACATCAGTTTGATATGATCTAATGTGTTAATAAGGATGCAAAAACAACCTCAATGAATACAGCTAATAATGTAATAACTTAGGCTCTTGATTAGTATTATGGGAAGACTGTGAGATACCTTGTTTTATAAGATACATGTTTAAATTAAAGTTCACACATGTTTATTGGATCATTCCTTCTAGTGGAAATTAAAAAAAAAAAAAAGATTGTTTTGTGGTCACCTAGAGAATAAAATTTAGTTTCCAGGGCATGGTTTTGAGTCTTAACTTTGGTGTTTATTAATGAGTTACTCAGTTTCTCGGAGACTGACTTTTCTAATCTATAAAATGTGATAATAATATTAGCTGCAAAAGTGTGACAAGGAGGAAATGAAATCATTTTATAAAATAACAAAAATATAATTATACAACCTAATGTGACATAACATAATTATAAATTGTATAATATATGAATATAATAATTGCTGCACACATGGGTATTCAATAAATGATATTATTAGAGAAATGACACTTTAAGAAATATTTCTCTTACTTAAAACACTCACAAACATGGGCTGGAGGTATAGTTCCCTTGTAGATCTCATGCTTTCCAAGGCTCTCAGTTCAATTCTCAGCACCAAAAAACCACAACAAAAACAACATAAAAACAACAGAGTTCCATATACTTTTGAGTTCATTAAAATGTTTTACAGATATTCTGTGCAATAATCATCTGCCATGACTAGAAAGGGCCTTACAAAAATGTAAGTTAGTGTTACTAATATAAGATCAAATTGAGAAAAAGATAATACATCTGTGGAATAATCTGTATATTAGTTCTGTCTTGCTGTATAACAAACTATCCTAATATTTGTCAGCTTGAACAACAAATGTTTTGTTATCTCAGTTTTTATGGGTGAGAGATTGAGGATGAGTTTAATTGGGAGGCTCTGGCTTAGGGTCTCTGATGATGTTGTAATTAAAACATTGACCAGACAGGGTTGTAATCATTCAAAATCTTGACTAGAATGGAAGATACACTTCCAAGATAGTTCATTTACATGGTTGGTGGCAGGAGGCCTCAATTCCTCATCATGTGAACTTCTTCAAAAGGGCTGTTTGGAGGGTTTCCATGACATGGCAGCTATGTTCCCCCTGCAGGGGAAAAATAGCCCCCATATATCCATAATTGAAACAAACTCTTACAGCAAAAGAGATTACAAGAAAAAAATAAACAACAGTTTATTAACATGTATATTTCATATATGCATGGGAGACACCCAGAGAATGAGTAGTTCTCAAAGAGATTTTCAATTCTAGTTTATATAGTATCTTTAATCAAGAACAGTACATTTTTAGAGACATGACAAGGCAAAAGAAAAGGATTTTGAGCTTCTATGGGCAGCAATCAGGGGAAGGCAAGTGAATAGCATATAGCAGTACGAGGGTTCAGAAAATGATACTTCAAAACATGGCACCTTGGCTTGCTGAGTACTTTGAACTAAATGAGTTTTGAAGACCTCAGAGGCAAGGTGTTTCTGATCTCCTCTTTTCCTCCCATTTTCTGTCCCCTCTTTCTCCTCTCATGACAATTCATAGAAACCATAATTCTACCAGATGCTATGACATACATCTGTATCCCAGTGACTTGGGAGGATGAGGCAGAAGGATCCTGAGTTCGAGGCCAGAGGCAGCCTGTGCAATTTGACAAGACTCTGTCTCAAAATAAAAAATTTAAAAATGGCTTGGGTGTGACTCAGTGGTAGAGTACTTATCATGGGCATACTTGAGTTGAACAACCAAGTATGGCAAAAATAAATAAATAAATTAAAAATTAGAGAGAGGGGTGTGTGGAGGGGGAGGCCAGAATTCCTCTCTTGCATGGTGGATCATAGACACTAGAACTCCTCTCTCCCAAAGCAAGCCATAAACCTAGAAAGTTCACTCTCTTTGTCTTTCATCTTTGATGATCCTCATTCCATAGGGGTCTTGTCCTATGACTGGGAGGAAGGAATGGCCGTTAGCCAAGAAGGATCGGAACTGACAGGCCTTGCTGGTTCCCTTTGTCTAATACCAGTAGGTCATACCCTTTTGTCCAATCACATTTCTACACAGCTTTCCATTCTTTTTCGAACCTATGCATAAAAATAGTTTTTCTGGGGTCTCTGGTCTTCAGTTCTGAAGGTTTTCATGTCACGTAAAATATGTTATGCTTATCTCTTGCCAGTCTGTCCTTTGTGATGGGAGAGTCAGCCATCACCCCAATGATGGATAAGGAGAAGTAGCCCAGCTTTTTATCCCTCCATTAGTAAAGCTTGTTAATATAAATTCCTCTGGTATCATATCCAGGTTGATGATGGTGTAAGGCTGTCTTCACTGGTTAATCTTTGTTAACCTGGTAGGAGAATGGGTAAGGTACCTTTTGCCTTCGTAAATCTGTCTGGCTTTCAGGCAAATAGAAGGAGGGCAGGGAGCTCTTTGCATCTGCTTCTGCCTAACTGGCTTAAGCTCAACAATCCTTCACATTTTAAGGAAGCTTCTTCTGGTTTCTCATACTCCAGAGGAAGTGTCCTAAAAGAAAGCAAAGTGAGAGCTTCAATAAATTTTAGGGCCTGATCTTGAAAGTCACAGGCACTTCATATTTTATTTATTTTTGTTAATAATTGTAATAATTATATGTATCATATGTAGTGTGATATTTCAATACATGTATATAGCATGTATACAGATCAGCTCAGGATAATTAGCATTACCAGCTATATATTTTATTAGTTAGAACTGAGTCACTAAGCCCAGCTTATATTTAAAGGAAGAATAAAAAATAAAATAAAATAATAAAAAGCTTATGGACAATCTTTAAGAAATTGCAACAGTTAGTTTGCATAAAGTGTGATTTGATATATATTTTCACTTTCGTTTTACTGTTATTTTGACATGTGATTGATAAGTAAAGTGAGAGGTAGGGCTAAAGGGAAGTGAGAGAGTAGGAGAGCTGGTAAGCATTATGTCTTAAATAGCAGGAAAATTAAAAGAGAGAAAGTTCTAGAGTCCTAATTTGTTAAAATAACAACTTCTTAAGTCTCCAAGATGAGGGAATCAGCAAGTTATTCACTCACAATATTTGATAAATAAGTTTTAAGAAGACAAGGTGTTTCTTTATCAATGACCTAAAAATACAATCAGAAACAGTTAAAGAAGGCCTGGTAGAACCCTAGAAAAAGGGTGTAGACCATCACATCCAGGAGAAAGACTGGAATTATCTGTCACACAGAGGATGGTGTTACAAAGTTATTTCTGAGAGATCTTTAAAGTAGGAGAAAAAAAGCCTATAGTGTAAATGTCTCTAAGAAATATAAATATTGATTAGTTGTGCTAATCAAGGGTACTGGAGTTGTCAAAAATGTTTTCCCATTTGGCTCTGTATTTTAAGACTTAGAGAAGAGACAGTACATTTCTTGCTGTAAATATGCTCTGGAATTATTAGCAGGAGATTGTTTTCCCTGATTTTGTGTAAGTTGAGGAGTTGGGGCTAGAGGTAGGTGGGTGCAGTACAACACAAAGGGAAGGCAGCCTGTCCTTCATAGTCACTTTAGATTTGCTCTCAGTGTCACTCTGTTTTCTATCAGCAGAGATTGGTGGAGAAGGGCAGTGATATGTGTAGGGTCCAATTTGCACACCCAGCATCTTTTTTATTTGTTATTTTGAGTCAGCGTCTTGCTAAGCTGCACAGGCTGCCTCTGGCCTTGAAACTGCAATCCTCCTGCCTCAGCCTCCTGAGAAGCTGGAATTACAGTTGTGGCATAGTTGCAAAATCTTCTTATACCAACAAAAAACATTCCATAACCACATTGAAGAAACAACCACAAGGGGAAAATCTGGAAATGGAAAAATAGTCATCTGGAAGAGATCTACATTGGTGCCTATTACCCAAAAAGGGGATCTAACTGAATGTGGAAACTATCGGACAATATCATTAGTATTAAAACAAGCAAAATTTTATTAAAGATCACTCAAAAGTGGCTGCAGCAGTATATAGACAGGGAATTACCAGAAAATCAAGCAGAATTCCGAAGAGGGTGGGGAACCAAGGACATCATTGCTGATGTCAGGTGGATATTAACCAAAAGCAGAGACTATCAGAAAGGTATCTATCTATGATTTATTTACTATGCAAAGACATTTGACTGTGTGGATCATAATAAATTATGGATAACACTTCAGAAAATGGGAATAGTAGAGCACCTAATTGTACTCATGAGGTATCTATACATGAACCAGGAGGCAGTTGTTGAAATAGAACAAGGAAACAAGTTGAGAAAGATGTGTGTCAGGACTGTATACTTTCACCATATCTCTTCAGTTTATGTGCTGAGCAAATAATCCGAGAAGCTGGACTTAATGAGGAAGAATGCAGCATCAGTATTGGAGAAAGACTCATTAGCAACCTGCATTATGCAGATAACACAACTCTACTTGCTGAAATTGAAGAGGATTTAAAACATTTACTGATGAAGATTGAAGATCATAGCCTTTAGTATGGGTTGTGATTAAACATCAACAAAACAAAAATCCTTATGACTGGGTCACAATAAATGGAGAAAAGATTGAGGCTGTCCATGGTTTTTCTTTGCTTGGCTCTATAATCAACACCCATGGAAGCAGCAGTCAAGCAATCAAAAGACATATTGCTCTAGGAAAAGCTGTGGCAAAAGATCTCTTTAGAGTATTGAAGAGCAAAGATGTCACATTGAAGATGAAGGTGCGCCTGACTCATGCCATGGTATTTTCAGTCATGTCATATGGTTGTGAAAGCTGGAGATTGAACAAGGGAGACAGGAAAAGAATTAATGTTTTTGAATTATGGGGTTGGAGATGTCTATTGAATATACCATTGACTGCCAAAAGAACCAACAGATCTGTCCTAGAAGAAGTGCAACCATAATGCTCCCTGGAAGCAAGGATGGCTAGACTGTGTCTTACATATTTTAGACATGTAGTCAGGAAGGACCAAACCTGGAGAAAGACATCATGTTTTGGAGAGTGGCAGGTCAACAACAAAAAAGGAAAACCCTCCACCAGATGGATTGACACAGTGTCTGCAACAATGGGCTTAAACATAAATAAGAACATGTGCCTGGCACAGAATTGGGAAGTGTTTCGATCTGCTGTACATAGGGTTGCTATGAGTTGAACTTGATGCAATGGCACCTAACAACAACAACAACAACAAGGGAAAAGTTCAAATGTATGAATTTGGAAAAGAATGTAATTTAAAAGTTTTTCCCTCAATTTGACTTGAATATGAAATATAAGGAGGGAGAGGAGAGAGAGAAAGAGAAGAAAAGTATTGATAAGTTGGCTTTTAGATCAATTAAGATTTGGTTTCTATAATTAAAAATATATGTATATGTGTGTGTATGTGAGAGAGAGAGAAAGGGAGAGAGAGAGAGAAAAAGGGAGAGAAATCAGTTAAAGTATAGCCCAGTCAACAATACATACACATACATTCATATTTAATATATAACTATATGGAAATTATAATAAAATGGTGAAGAAGCAGTATATGGATCAAGGATGCTAAAAATGAATATGCAGACTTCATCTTTTGCTGGTAAGGCTGACTCCATTCTATTGACTTTTCCTGCAACTGTCTTCATCTGCAGGCAGGAGACTCCTGACTGGGACTTTTGTTAGTGGGTCTGTTAGCCACAAATTTAGTGCATAAAGGCGTCCAGTGGGAGGTAAGATCTATTTTTGTGGTGGTAGAGCATTTATGTTGGCGTGCCCTAATTGTGTTTGCAGTAAAATTGAAGAACATTATAAGAGTGGGAAATCAACTAAACAGTCATAAATAATTGGTCAAAATGAGTGGAAGTACTGCCCAGTCAACAACATCATTTTCGTGGTCATTGGTGTTTAGGGAATGCCCACTGGGTCTCTGGCATAAAGGAAGCAAAGGCCACCATTCTGAGGGAATTACCAGGCCTGATTTCCTCTGGGCTCCATTGTGCTTTGCTCAGGGAGTGCCTGATTCCTTTGTGCTACTGCCTCTGCAGAAATAACCTTCAAAACTTCTGGCCCCTGCCCTCTACATCCTTCTCTCTTCATCTGAGAAGCTTAATCCCCTGCTGCTAGTTTAGCTTCAGTGTGTGGCTAGTTCTGCCATTGGTCTGTGAGGATGGGAGGAGCTCAAGATCACACTGAGGTGTCTCAACTTTATGTACTAAAGTTTTTCCCCGAGTTTCCCGAGTTTCTGCCTGGGGGATATGTACCTTTGCATATACCACCTCTAGTTTTAAGGTGCTAAGGAAACTTACAATGCAAACCAGAGCCTCAAATCTAATAGTCATCCTCTGTATCTTTCACACTTCACATCAAACCCATCAGTGGGTCTTTCTGACCCAGCCATCCAAACAGAGTCTAAATCTGGCCACCTCTCCCATGTCTAAGGTTTCTTTCTTATTCAAACTATTGTCACCTTTTCCTGGTCTATTAGAATAACCTACACTTTCGCTCTTGACCCTCCCTCATCTCTTTTCCAGGAATGGAATTGAACCTGTGGCCTCAAGCATGCCAGGCAAGTGCCCTAACACTGGGTCACACCCTAGCACCACTTTAACCCTCTCCTATAATTTGTTCTTCACTTAGTGGTCAGAAGGAGCTTTAAAAAATGATTCATCACTGTTACCCCTTTGAAAATACCTTGGATAAAATCCAGACTCATCTTGGCCTCAAATTCCTATGGTGTTTGGTAGGATGTGAGTCCTGCTTACAGGACCTTTTTACTCCAGTCATGTGTGTTTATTGCTGTACTATGAACATGCCAAGCATATTCCACCTCAGATCTTCACCAGGATGACCTTTGCTTAGGATGCTCTTCTCTTCCATGGCTGAACCACCAAGGTTGTGATTGACATACTACCTCTTCAGAAAAGCCATCTTTACTACACTACCTAAGTAATGCCTGTGGTCTGTCATTTTCCTCACCCTTATTCTGCTTTAATTTCTTCACAGCATTCTTCATTCCCACCGGTGTATTTTGTATTTGTTTTGTTGCCTGTTTCCCCCACTAGAATACAATTACAATGAAGGCAGCAAGTTGGTTTTGTTTAGCGTTGTTTCTCTAAAACCTAGAATGTTGTTATAGGCCAACTATCTCAGATTGTGTTTTCCATAAATGGCCCCTATAATCTTCCACCCCAAATGATCTGTGTATGCTGTGACTTTGGCAGTCCATCTGTTCAGAGGTGAGGTTTATGACCCTTCTCTTGAATTTGGGCAGGTTTGTGAGCAGAATGATGTTATTTGACTTCTAAGGCAATGTCATTAAAAGGCAATGATGTATTTGTGTGGTTCTTTTGAGTGGTTCTCTCTCTTAGAACCCAGCCATCAAACAATTAGGAATCCCAAGGAGCCATATGGAGAGGCTACATGTAGGTGTCCTGGCTAATGACGCCAGAATAAGTTGGTAACCAGCATTGACTTTCAGACATATCAGTAAAGATAGCCTTAGTGATGGCTGTAACTCTGAGATACTGACTTTCCCCAACCCTCAGATATTCCCAGATGAGCCCTCTGGTGTTGTGGACCAGAGACAAGTCATCTTGGTTGTATATTTTTCAGATTTCTTTCCCACAAAAACTATGAGAGATGATTAGTTGCTGTTTTATGTCACTCTGTAATAATAATAATAATAATAATAATAATAATAATAATATAAAAATAGCTGGAAAAACAAATAAACAAATACCTTACCATATTCCATTACTGAGGTATGGTTAAGATGGCAAAAGCTAGAGCAGCCATCCTAGGCTTAGAAGATGCCAGTTATTTTGGCAAGGTAACAGGATATGATATGGCCTGCAGCCATAACACCCTGCCTTCTGATCTCATCGGATCTCAGAATCTAAATTGGGTCAGGCTTGGTTAGTCCTTGGATGGGAGACTGCCTGGGAATACTGTGTGCTATAGGTTTAGGAGAAGGACCTGGCGGCCCACTCCAGAAACAATCAGCCATCAAAAGCCCTATGAATAGCAGAGAAGCACTGACAGAGTGCTGGGTAATCTTTTGTTCTGTTGTGTAGAAGGTGGCTATGTGTTGGACCCAACTCGATAGCACCTAACAACAACAACAAAAGGAGCCCAAGTCCCTGACACTGTAGAACTGTCACATTGGTCCTGAGTGAGAAGAAAAAAACATCTGTTTTGTTTAAGCCTTTATTATTCTTGGGTCTTTGTAATTCACGGCAGCACCTATGTTCTGTCTCATATAAGAACCATCTACCTCTTAGGTGCTTACTAGGGGCTAGGCACAGTGTTTTATATGCATTATCTCATTTAATCCCCATTACAACAAATACTCTTTTTATTCTTATTTTGCCAAAGGATAAGTTGAGCTCAGACAAGGTACCTTACCTGTAGTTTCACATATAGGACGTAGTGGCTTTTGGATTTGAAAGCAAATCAAAGGGACTACAGAGCCTGAGCACTTTGTCTTCATTCTTCTGCCTCCCATGAATTCAGGTTAAGCTTTCTTTTCAGGAAGGGGGAAAGAAGCCTGTAAAGAAAAGAGGCAGAGGGATAAACTGTCACCAATAGTTGCTTTGGAAGTGGAAAGGGCAGCTCATAAGATGTAGTATGTTTTTTATTAGTTTTCTTTAAACCAGAACAACAAAATATATAAAGATGCAAGTAATCTGCCTCAATATAAATATCTCTGCCAACTTTCTTTGCCAGATATCATTACTGGAATTTTCCATATAGTCAAATGTGGATATATAAATCTCTTTACATATTTACATGCATGTAAATATGCATACCATCTCTCATGATGTTGCACCTGGAGATACTGCAACTCAGTAGATGTTTCTAGTTTAAAAACAAAAATAATGCAACAAAGCCCTTTTATGATGCTTATTTTAGGTTATAAGGCACAAATGAAATAGAAAATATGAACTCTTTTTGGAAAAGGAAGTCCAGAGGATTTTGGAAAATATTACAAATAATACCATCTAAGTTGTGATGAGAGAGTCACATAATCCAAGCTAATCCTAAATTAACCCTAGATAATCCTAAGGGTAAGGACTACTATCTTATTATAGATTACAAAACCAAGGCACAGAGTGGTTAAATATTTTTCTAAATGTCACACAGCAAGGAATCCTTCTACTTGCCTGCAATAGAAGGATGAGGAATATTATATTATTTGCTTTTCAATATAAATGAATTTGTTGTTTCATATTTTGTTTATTGTCTGCTCTATAGGAAAACATTGGTGATGATACCTTAATTATAGTAAAGACAGAAAGTCAAAGTGTTCTTGTCATTCTTTTTTTAAAGAAAGTAAAAGCTATGATTTAGTTGAATGAAATTTATATGGCAAGGCTAACTATCTTCCAGTCTTTGAAAGTGGCAAATTATATGGAAGAGGTACAAGGAGTATCAAAGTGAATTATGAAATGAAATATTTAAGAGGGAGAAACCAGATGCCTTCTGGGAGGGAACCTCTTATTTGCTGTACCTAATTAGGAGTCTCTGAAGCAAGAGCTAGGAGAGTTGGGTGGCTGAAAGGATATAAAAGAAATCTGGATTCCACAGTAAATGAGAAAGAGTTACAAAATTCAGTCCCTACTGGGAAGAAACAGGGATTAACTCCTTATGCTTCCTGCCTCTCATTTTTTTTTCTGTGGGTCTATCCTGAGATATAAATATTTCATGTGAATTCTGCTTACATTTGGCTATAATGTGAAATTTTCCTATACCACTTTTTAATAAGAACTCTGAAGAACACCTTAGATTTTTTAAAATTTCACTTTCACCAAGCAGACAGTGTATTTCCTGAGATTTATGGGTTCCCTCTATTTTTCATTAAGCCCATTGTGATGAAAAGAGTATGAGTTGACTTTGTAAAACCTTTGGCAGACCCACCAAATATTAAATATTTAGGTATTAATCTAACCAAAGACCCTGAGGATCTCTACAAGGAAAACTTCAAAACACTAAAGAAGGAAATTATATAGGATATTAGAAGATGGAAGGACCTCCCTTACTCATGGATTGGGAGAATCAGTATTGTAAAGATGGCTATATTACTAAAAGCAACTTACAGATTTAGTGCAATCCCCGTTAAAATTCTAATGACAGACTTTGCAGAAATAGATAAAATAATCCTAAAATTTATATGGAAGCACAAAAGACCATGTATAGCCCAAATAGTCTTAAACTGCAAAAACAGTGCAGGTGGGTGTCATTATGCCTGACTTCAGACAACACTAGAGAGCTATCATGATAAAAATAGCTTGTTACAAGCATAAAAATAGGCTTGAAGGCCAATGGAACAGAATTGAAGACCCAAAGATATACCCACACAATTACAGCCATTTGATTTTTGACAAAGGGGCTAAGGATGTTCAATAGAGAAAAGATACCCTCTTCAACAAATGGTGCTGGGAAAATTGGATATCCATTTTTTAGAAAATTGAAAGTAGACCCATTTATTTCAATTTACATGAGAGTCAATCTGAAATGGATAAGAAACCTCAACATAAAACCAGAAACTTTAAAACTACTAAAAGAGAAGATAGGAAAAACACTCCAACATAGGCATAGGAAAGTATTTCCTTAAGAAGACTTCAATTGCCCAGGAAATGGTACCAAGAATTAACAAGTGGGATTACATGAAATTAAAAGTAACTTTTGTACAGCAAAGGAAACAACAGAGTTAAGGGAAAGTATACAGAATGGGAAAGAATCTTTGCATCTTACACATTGGACAGAGGACTAATTTCAAGAATATCAAAGAACTTGTCATTGTTAGGTGCTGTCAAGTTGGTGTCCAACTCATAGCAACCCTATGTACAATACACAAAACACTGTTGTATTGCTTCTCTGCTATTCATAGAGTTTTCAGTGGCTGAGTTTTTTGGGTGAGGGGGAGTGGGTCGCTGGGTCCTTCTCCCAAGCCTGCAGCACCTGCTGTTTCCAGGTAGTCTCCCATCCAAGTACTAACCAGGCCTGACCCTGCTTAACTTCTGAGATCTGATGGGATCTGATGCCACAGTGGTACAAAGAACTTAAGTAAGCAAATACCAAGACAACAAATAACCCAATATGTAAGTGGGTAAAGGAAATGAACAGACAGTTCACAAAGGAAGAAGTTCAAATGGCTAAGAAATATATGAAAAAGTAGGGGAATACAAATTAAAACAACATTGGGATTCTTTCTCACTCCAGTAAGAATGGCCAAAATCAACAAAACAAATAATAACAAATGCTAGCAAGGATGTGGAGAAAAAGGAACCCTTTCATACTGCTGGTGGAACTGTAAATTACTTCAACCACTTTGGTAATCAATATGGAGATACCTTAGGAAACTAAGACTAGAATTGCCATACAACCCAGCAATACCACTCCCGGGAATATACCCAAAGGGTGATAAATCATCATATCACAGGGACACCTGCATTTCCATATTTAATGCAGCAGTCTTCACAATCACAAGAGAATGGAATCAACCAAGGTGTCCATCAACAGAGGAATGGCTAAAAAAGTTATGGTATACACACACAATGAAATATTACTCAGCATTGAAAAAGAATGAAATAATGTGATTTGCAGCAAAATGGATGGAACTGGAGAATATTATCCTAAGTGAACAAACTCATGCCCAAAAAGAGAAGTACCATATGTTTACACTCATATCTGGGAACTAAAGCTAACTTAGAGGAAGAAAAAATTACCTATAAATATATAAATATATAGATATGTAAAAAAGAACAATTAGGCTTATCTAAGAAGGGAAAATATAAGTAGAGTAGAAAGAAGAGGGGAGGAGTCCAATGGGGGGAGCAAGGATTGTGGAAGGGGTGATGGGGAGGAAAAATAATACAGAGGGTTAAAAAGGAGGAGAGGACAATCTCAAGTTACATCATGCAACTACAGGAATACATAGGAAAAATGGGAATATAACCCATAATTGCATATGATTTTTATCACATATTAATCAAAGAGTTTTATAAATTATGTAAGTTGATGTAAGCATAACCAAAAATGATGTAATAGGTGCAGAATGGAAATAGAAAAAGCTTTACTATTCTGTATCCCACTAACATTTATTAATAAAAAACAACCTGTGGTGCGTGCGTGTGTGTATCTGTCTATCTTTGTGTGTTTGTTTATCAGATTATTTCAGCAAGAAACTATATAAAGACCAGGCATTATTATCAGTATACTCAGGTTTAGATGGACTGGTCATTTTTGTTAAATGTTATTTCTCCTGGGTTATAACATGTGTCCAGGCATTAATGGGATCAATTGGTTGTTCATAGAACAATAAAGAACAGTTATTGATGGAGCTCAGAAGATTAGAGTTTGCTTGGATTGACTATTGCATCATATAATTGGTAAAATGTCCAGTAAAATTTTGAATTTCACTACCTCTAGGTCTTAAATCACCTGCAGCTGTAGCCCCATGGCATCTGATCCCGTCAGATCTTGGAAGCTAAGCAGGGTCTGGCCTGGTTAGTACCTGGATGGGAGACCACCTGGGAACACCAGGTGCTGTAGGCTTGGGAGACCGACCTGGCAACCCACTCCCAAAGATCAATCCGCCATTGAAAACCCTGTGATCAGCAGAGAAGCACTGACAATAGTGTTTTGCCAGTTGTACGCAGAGTCGCTATAAGTCAGGTACCGACTGGATGGCACCTAATAACAACAACAACAGGCCTTAAATCAAGGTCAAAAGTAGTCCAAAGTAAAAGGGAAACCTGGTAGAAAATTGCTAAGTACAAATTACTGAAGGCCCTGAAATGAATTTGGAGAAAACTATCTTGCTAAACCTTTCTGTAGTTAAAAATGTTTAGGCATACACTTTTTTTCAAAGTTTGTTCTATAAAAGAAAATAAGTTGCAGGTTTAGAACTCTACAATTTGGAGCATTTGGGGATTTATAGGCTTCTAAAGTACATAAGATTATTAAAGTACACTTACAAGCACTACAAGTCCCTAAAGTAGTATCAAACACAAAAGTCATTCACCACATTTCTTTTCAGATAAATCTTTATCCTGAACAGTTATATCTTGTGATCTTTTAGTGGGCCCCATCAGGAATTGTCCAAACTACTTTGCCAGCTTTTATAGTCTCTTTTCTACATCTCTACCTTGCAGTATATATTCATTGAATATAGACCAAATGCCATATACAGCAATAGACCTTAGATATTAAGCCATGACTCCTGCCTTCAATGAATACTCAGTTCTTTAGAAGAACAGGTTAATCAAAACTAGTTTTATTAGTTATACAATGCTGTGTAAAATTACCCCCCAGAATGGCAGCGTAAAATAAACATGTATTATCTCCTAGTTGTTGTGGGATGGAATCCAGACACAGCTGAGCTTCATGGTATGAGACTCGGTTTCTCATGAGGTTGCAGTCAACTGAAGGCTAGACTAGGGTTTGAGGATCTGCTTATAGTCTCTCTCTTGAGGTTGTTGTCAGCTCTCACTTCCTTGCTGACTGTTGGCTGGATACTTCAGTTCCTCAAAGCATGGGCTTTTTCATAGGCAGCGGGTATTCCCTAGAGTGAGTACTTGTCTGTGACAGTATATCATCACTTCTGTAGTATTATGAGGTGGGACACAGATGCTCCTTGACTTACAATGGGGTTAAGTATCAATATACCTATTGCTAAGTTGAAAATATTAAGTCAAAATGCATTTAATACATCTAATCTACTAAATTGTCTGCAGCCGTAGCCCTGTGGCATCTGATCCCATCAGATCTCTGAAGCTAAGCAGGGCTGGGCCTGGTTAGTAATTGGATGGGAGACCGCCTGGGAACACCAAGTGCTGTAGGCATGGGAGAAGGATCCAGCAACCCACTCCCAAAAAACAATCAGCCATTGAAAACCCTATGAACAGCAGAGAAACACTGACAATAGTGTTTCCCCTGTTGTACACAGGGTCGCTATGAGTCAGATACCAACTTGACAGCACCTAACAACAACAAGAACCTACTAAAACTCATAGCTTAGCTTTGTTGTTGTTGTTAGATGCCCTCGAGTTGGGTCTAACTCATAGCCACCCTGTGTACAACAGAATGAAACACTCCCCGACACTGTGTCGTGCCTGGCTATCTTAAATGTGCTCAGAACACTTACATTAGCCTATTGTTGGGCCAGATCATCTAACACAAAGCCTGCTTTATAATATAGTGTTGAATGTTCCATGTAATTGATTACCTGTATCCATAAAACATTAGCAACACAATATCCTGTAGAGTATCAGTTGTTTACCGTGGTGATCCTGATGAAGTACCTGGCTAGGCGCTATGGCTTTCTGCTGTTGCCCATTATCAACTCAGAGAATCACTAGCTCTAGAAAAAATTAAAATTTGGAGCATGAATGTGTATTGCTTTTTGCATCATTATAAAGTTGAAAAGTTGAAAAATCATAAAATCCTAAGGTGAAACATTGTACGCCAGGGACCATTTGTACTGACCAAGCTGTATGCAAGGAAAGGAAGTTCCCGTGGATGTGAATACCAGCAGATGGGAATTACTGGAGGGCATTTTCAAAGCTAGCTATGAAATAAGTTTTTCTGAATATTCTTTGTCATAAATAATACCGCTACCATTTCTTTCTTTTCTTCTTTTTCTTTCTGTCCTTGTCTTTTCTTCCTTTTCTTTCTTTTTTCTTTCTCTCCCTCTCCCCCCATTCCTCCCTCCCTCCTTTCCTTCCTTCCTTTTTTTTTAAATTAAAAAAAAATTTTTTTTTGTGGTACCTGGGGGCTGAACCCAGGGTCTTGTGCATACTTTGCAAGTGCTCCAAGACTGAACTACACCCCAGCCCATTCTTTTATTTTTTAAGTTGAGACAGCTTTTTTTTTTTATTGGAAATTTTAAATATACAACTTAATGGGTTTCATTCTGACATATATTTCATTGTGACATTTCTGTATATGCGTTTCATTGTACATTGCTCACGTAACTTCCCCCTTACCTTCTCATGCCCCTCCTCCCTTATTCCCCGCCCCCGCCACCAATGGCCTCCTTTCTGCTTGTAGAGACAGCCTCTTATTAAGTTATGCTAGCTGCCTCTGACCTCAAACCTGCAATCTTCCTGCCTTTACCTTCTGAGTTGCTGGGATTACAGTTGTGTGCCATCACACTTGGCTCCAAATTCTTACTGAAAAAAACTTGTACTCATTTTTTAGATGCCTTCCCTTACTTACCAATATTATTTTATCAATTAGTCACCAAGTTATAGAATGTAACTTTTTTTTTTTTAACTACTGGGGTTTGAATTCAGGGCCTTGTGCACGCTAATGCTCCACCACTGAGCTGCACCCCAGCCCCTGTTTTTATTTTTTCTTTTAATTTAAGATAAAGTCTCAGTA
Organism: Pedetes capensis; assembly: GCA_007922755.1. Classification (NCBI taxonomy): domain Eukaryota; kingdom Metazoa; phylum Chordata; class Mammalia; order Rodentia; family Pedetidae; genus Pedetes; species Pedetes capensis. The sequence continues at coordinate 97,496 of VMDO01000260.1, read as the reverse complement.
AGTTGTACAGGCTGCTTCTGGCCTCCAACTTGGTAATCCTCCTGCATCAGCTTCCTGAGTTGCTGGTATTACAGGCATGTGCCACAGCACCTGGCTGAATATACCCTCTTACTATCCTTTTATCTTTGTTTCTTCTTATCTTATTGCTTTAATTTTGACTCTTAGCAACCACTGTAAAAGTGTTTTTTTTTGTGTGGTAGTTGGGAGCCTCAACATATGAATATGGTGTGGGGGCACAGTATAGTCCATAGCAGGCAATTTCAACGGTTCAACAAAAGATTTGTCAGCAAAATTAGTATGTGTTCATAGGTGAATAAAAAATAATACAAAGATGAAAATAAAAGTTTCCCATAATTCTGTCACCTGAAGATAGACAGCAATTACATTTATTATATATTTTTATGTAAATGCATATACCTTTCTGAAGACTGGGCTGAAACCCTATATTTAATATTTTTATTCTGCTTTTTCATTTAATGCTAATCCTGGGGCAATTTTCCATGTAAGTGAATATTTTTGGACACATTTTAAGTGAAAGTGACATATTTTATTTATTTAACTCTTACTCTGTTGGGTGGATATAAAAATAATTTTTAATTTTTCAGAAATAATGCTATGGGAAAGAATACAGTTGAGCATATACTTTTGTCTGCATCTCTTATTATTTTACTATAGATTCATAGAAGTAGAATTATTAGGTCAAAGAGCATGAACTTTTTCAATATTAGCATTTTAAAATTTCCTAATTTACATTATTGCAAACAGCTTCATAGAAATTTACCAGTTTATATCTTATAACTTTTTAGTAATTTGATAGGTAAAATAATTTGTCTAACTGCTCACAATAACCTCCTCACCGATCTCCTTCCTGGGTCATATCCCACTCCAATTAAGCCTCCACAGTGCTTCCAGACTTTTCTCTAAGTTTAAACTTGATGATATCACTTGCCTGCAAAAACCCATTATTTGCTCCTCGCTGCTTATCACAACAATTCCAAGGTCTAGAGAATGTTTCATCAGCTTTTTCATAATCTGGCTTTTGCATATAGTTTCAGTCTCATTTTAAATCACTCTACTGTATTCTCTCTGATAATATTAAGCTACTTGCTGTTGCTCTTGTTGTTAGGTGCCATCAAGTCAGGTCCGACTCGTAGTCACAATATGTACACCAGAATGAAACCTTCCCCAACACTGTGGCATGCCCAGCACTACCATCAGTGCTTCTCTGCTGTTCACAGGAATTTTTATCAGAATGGGCTGCCAGGTCTTCCTCCCATTTTGGTGGTGCTGGGGATCAAACCCAGGGCCTCAGAGAGCACAGAGCAGCACTCTACCAACTGAACTAAACCCCAGCCTGTTTTTACACTTACCTTTTCTCATGCTGCTTCTTCTGTCTTGAATGCTTTTCCCTGGTTGGCTTATAGTATTCACAAAGTCAGTTTAGACAGAAGGTAGAAGATAGATGGGATGTTCCATTCCTGGAAATGGGAGTGTTGCTGTGATCAAGATCACACTGGGTCTTCCTAACACTGTCCTCCATGGATATGTGTTCTAGCCCTTCACATGGAAGCCACACTTCGTTCTCTTTAAAACCCCTTCAATCATGACATCTCTTACAACAACAACTTCTTCTAAGCAGCTTTCATACAATTTTTGTTGATTCTTACTGGCTGTATCTGTGTTAATGCTATTCTTCATAATGCTAAAGGATATCCTTCAGTTCCTACTGTCTGATTCTGTCTTCTCAAACATTTCTTGAAGACATTCTGAACCTATATAAAACTTGCATTTTAATGTCTAACATGGTGCTGTCACTTTGTTATGGCAGATCTAGTATGTGAGTATCACTTGTAAACCTTTTCTTAAGCATTGTGTCTCAAAAGTACTTTTGAGGATATAAAATAAATTGACAGTACAAAAAAAAAAAGAATGGCAGAAAGAGTAGCAAAAACATGTATTATAGAATATTCTCAACTCAGAGTTGAATGGCAAAATGTAGTAACTGGGGACCCACATTCATTGGTTAAGGGCACATACTATACCCTATTGTATTACTGCTTATTAGATATATGCCCACAAAAACACTCAAGACATGGGAAAATTTTTACTTATATACAGGATTCTTTAATAGGCTGTTATAATATTCATACATTTTTAAAGAAACTATTATAGAGACAAATACTTCTTTAAAAATCAGTGCTGAATGGAACATTGTTTAACATGGTATGTTTGATATAATCCAAATCCTAATTATAATTAAAACTGTTCAAGTGTTGTCCCCTCTAGAAAATCTTTACTGACACTTCCCTTTCTTAGCCTCCCTTTATGATTGGTTTGCACTGATTTGATGAAAGTTTGAGGTGACTTAATGATAAATTACAAATATGCTCACCATGACCAAATTTTGCTTGAATCAAAGAATTAGAGTGGGGTCTTAGAAGTCATTTTGTCCAGCTTTTTGCCCATCAGAGAAAGTAGTAGAGGGCCACATATAGAGTATAATGGCTTTCATTGTTAGAAAAGTTATCCTGTGTTGTTGTTTAGAGCATTTCTCTCAGTGATAAGCATGGGGTGGTCTGAGTTTTACCTCCACAGAATGACCCTACTCCTTTTGTCACAGAATAGATTTTCACACATTTGAACCCAAAAGTATATCTTGTCATCTTTTTTTGGGGTGGACCATCTCCAGTTCCTTAGATGACTACAGTGTCATACTCAGTTTTGTGGTTGGCAGAGCAGAGGCTAAAATGGCTCCAGGTATGGAGAATTCCCAAATTACAATAGAATGGGAGACTATTATCCCTTTCAATTCACTTTCCTATGCTGGGCAGCTTAAGAATTTATTTGTCAGCTGAACTTGTGGATTAGTCAGGATTCCTCACAAATACCTAATTCAAACCAACTTAAACAAGAAAATGCTCACATAACCGGCAAACCAAGAGGTAGCTTCAGGGAAAATTGGATTCCAGGATGCCCTTTCAGATGGGCTGTATTCTTCCCTTCAACTCTATCCTCTACTTGCTCCTGTTTGACTTAATTCCTAGGTGGTCATGATAGCCAGGAGCCCAACACTTGTATCATAATAGCTCATGATTACAGAGAATGAGGGACCATCTCTTTTTATCTCTCTGACAAAACATCTGAGGAAATTGGCTCAGCTTGGGTCATTTGTCCTCCCTGAACCAATCACTGTGACATGCAGGGCTTTGCTCAAGCTTGTTTCTGTGACAACTCCTGTACCCTCTCTCACTTTGGCAAGAATAAATATGGTCAGCTCCATCAAGGCCACATGGATTGAGAAGAATTACTGTCAGAATGGGGTCAGGATTGATTATTCAATATGAGGTGATCCTGGGAAGACAAGCATATATTGACCATGTCACTTAACAGGCTAGTTGATTCAAAGTCAAAACTACAGAGATGATATGGCCAATCCCAGAAAAGAAGCAATGGTCAGATACCTTTTTATAATATGCAGGCCATATCCAATTCAAAGTTGACCTAATGGTACCTTGCACAATATTAGGACTCAAAGTATATTTTATTGAGAAGCTGCATAGAATGTGCTTAAGTTAATATTTTAAAGTTATTTTTTCCTGAGGCATACAATATACTGGTTGATAGTCATAATGCTTCCTTGCTTACACGTTTGTGTTATATACTTCATTGTTTGAAGCCAGATCATACATTCGGTTCCATTTCCAAACACGTTCTGATTTGAAAGGTTCCCTGTTGTGAGACTTTTCTTTATGATATTAAAAAAATATATGGAGAAATGGAGGCTGAGCTAGATTAACATTGTACAAATCTGATTAACATCATCTGCTCTGTTTCAAAGGTCAGGTGCACTCAACGAATTTACTTTGAAATTATATTGTTTATTTTGTGGGCATATACATCATGAGCTTTCTAAAGGTCAAAAGTAGAGTTTGTTCTTGGATTCTAAAGCAATCTGATTTCCATTTACAGTATGCTTAGGTGACCCTAAATGCAGAAGCCGGCTCAGTTAAGTCATATTTCCAGTTTGTGTTTAGTTTTATATTCTCATGAAGAAAATCCTTGCTAGATTAAGGCAGTGTTGAAATACTATTTTCTCTAAATTACATTTATTTTCAACTAGGTTCATAAGAGAATGCTACTCATAAATGACATCTGAACTCTGAATGTTGGTTTCATACCCATTTTGTTTTAAAAAATGTGGAAGCATCTTAGTCAGTTGATTTCTTACCTGGGAACTGCAACAAAGGTTGAAAAACCTTAGACTCCTGAGATTTATTAACATTTACCTGGTAGGGATCCTGATTCTTTGTTAATTAATGTTTACAAAATCACTGTATGCTTCAAAAGGAAGAAGCCCTAATAAATTATACAGTCTTCTTTACTATACAAAAAACCAAGGGGTTACTTATGTACATGAAGCATTTTTTCATTAATTATTTTAAATGTTTTTTTCTTTACCGTATATACTTTACCAAGATAAAAAGAAAAACTCTAGGAGTATTTTGTATTCACGTTCATTAACATTCCAGTGGAATAATAAGCCTCAAAACGATTCATGTATGAATCAGTGAGGCATGGCTAATTACAGTTTTCAGCCACAGAGCCAATAACATTCACCATGAAATGCAGTGTCTGTTAAATACATCTCTTGGAATTTTTGTTGGGGGAGAGTGGTAGGAAATAGGGAGGTTGCAAATTTCAGTTTTAAAATGTCTAAATATTTTAGGGGCTTGTACAGTCATAAATATCTTTCAGGAGAGTATTTGTCACAAGCATGACATTCTGTTATCAAAACAGAAAAAAAAAACCCACAGATTTTCCTTAAAAATACAACAGAAACATCACAGATACTGAGGATGGACCACGTTATATAAAGAAATGGAAGAAACATCATGGAACATTAGGAAATATGATTTACCATGAATTTAAAAGTACATTTTATGTTGAATTTTAGAAATGATTTTCCTACTCCTTACAAACTCATCTTTATACTATGACTCTGTGGTCTACAACCAAATTTAGAAAACAAAAATATGAAGAGTAAACAGATATAGTAAAAGTTGAATGTCATAACTTAAACACATTTAGAAGCAATTTTGTAATGGATAGTCAAAATCTTTTCTATTACTTTTTTGTTGAAAATATTTTTCCTTAATATTACCCATGTTGTTGATTACCCAAAGGCTACATTAATATAGTTGTTGTTGTTAGGTGCCATCTAGTCGGGTCCAACTCATAGCAACCCTAAGTACAACAGAAAGAAACTTTCCCCGACACTGTGGCAGGCCCAGCACTGTGTCAGTGCATCACTGCTATTCATAGGGTTTTCAGTGTTGGATTGTTTTGGGAGTGGGTTGCCAGGTCCTCCTCCTAAGCCTACAGCAACTGGTATTCCCAGGTGGTTTCCCATCCAAGGACTAACCAGGCCTGACTCTGGTTAGCTTCTGAGATCTGATGAGATTGAATGCCAGAGTAGTAATAAAAATATTGCTATCTACATTAAAAAATGTTTGTTGTTGTTGTTGTTGTTAGGTGCCGTCGAGTCGGTATCCAACTCATAGCAACCCTCATAGGGTTTTCAATGGCTGAGTGCTTCGGGATTGCCTTGGGAGTGGATTGCCAGGTCCTTCTCCCATTTTTGCAGTGCTGGGAATTGAACTCAGGGCCTCAGAGACTGCAGCGCAGCACTCTACCCACTGAGCTAAATCTCAGCCCCAAAAATGTTTAACTTGCATTATTTCAATGATGAAAGTAATACCTGGCCAAAAAAAAAAATGTTCAGAAGTGTAGGATGGTATAAAATACAATAAAAGATATTCCTGACAACAAAGCCATCTCACTTCTCCAACCATTCTTCATAATCGTTTGAGAATGCTCTGGGAAGTTTACTATTCAAATGTGAGCAATTGTCCACAATCCCTCATTTGCAATTCTAAAATTCAAAACTCTGAAACCTCAAAGCTTGACTTGATATGAGGCTAAGTACTTATGTTTATCCTGTATATGTTTTGTTGCAGACATAGTACTAAGTTTATTGGTAGTGTATTGTCTCAAGATTTCAGTTTGTTGTTGTTGTTAAACGTTGTCAAGTTGGGTCTGAATCATAGCAACCCTCACAGGATTTTCAATGGCTGATTTTTTTGGGATTGCATCTGGATTGGATTGCCAAATCCTTCTCCCATTTTTGCAGTGCTTGGGATCAAACCCAGGTCCTTAGAGAGTGTGGAGCAGCACTCTACCAACTGAACTAAACACTGACCCAATGAATAGCAGAGAAGCACTGAAAGAGTGCTGGGCACGGCACAGTGTTGGGGAGTGTTTCATTCTGTTGTGGGTCAGACCCAACTCGATGGCACCTAACAACAAGACTGCAATAGGAGTATTAAATACTACATGGTATAGGCATATACTTTTCTTTTTCTTTCTTTTTGCAGGACTAGGGAGTTGATCTTAGGGCCCCACACATGCTGTATGCAAGTGCTCAATCATTGAGCCATACCTCTAGCCCATTTTTTACTTTGTATTTTGACACAGGGTATGTGTATTTTTCACTTTGTATTTTGACACTAAGTTATGCAGGCTGCCTCTGGCCTCAGACTCACCATCCTCCTGCCTCTGCCTCCTGAGTTGCCGGGATTAAAGGCATTCACCACTACTACATGGTATTGTTGTTGTTAGGTGCTATAAAATCAGTGTCCAACTCATAGCAACCCAATATACAACAGGTGAAACAATATTGTCAGTGCTTCTCTGCTATTCATAGGGTTTTCAATGGCTGATTCTTTTTTGGGAGTGGGTTGCCAGGTCCTGCTCCCAAGCCTACAGCACCTGGTGTTCCCAGGTGGTCTCCCATCCAAGTACTAATCAGGCTTGACCCTGTTTAGCTTCTGAGATCTGATGAAATTGGATACCACAGTGTGGTATGGCTGCAGGCCCTACATGGTATAGGCATATACTTTTCTAAAAACCACAAAAATGATTAATTTCCAAAACATATCTCCCCTAAAATTTTCAAATGAGTGATTATGGATATCAATTATTGTGTGTGTCTGTGTGCAACACACAATGTCTTCATGTTTGAAAAAATATATCATACTATCATACTACCTGGTGAATACATTTATGGAATAATTTAAGTTTCCCTTAAGACTTTACCGTGGTCTACAAAGCCCTACTTAATCTAGCCTGTGTTTACCTTTGACCCCATCTGCTACATTTTTCCTCCCACTCTTCTTCATTCACATGGGCCTCCTGGCTATTCTTCCACTATGCCCAGCTTGTTTGTATTTTAAGGACTTTGGACTTACTGTTCCATCTGTCTGGAGCATTCTTCCATAGATTTTCTTATGGCTGGTCCCCTCATTTCATTAAATGACACCTCTTCAAAGAAGTTTCTTCAAATGACACCTCTTCAGAGAGGCCTTCCCTGACCACTCTATCTAAAAGAAGGCCACTTACTACTTTCTAGCTCCTCGCTATGCTTTTTTATTCTAGCATTTATCAATACTTATGATTTAATTATAAATTTATTTATTAGCAAGTGGTCTGTCTTCTCAACTAGCAATCCCATTAGGGTTGGAATTTTTCATGACTTATTTATGATTGTACCCCTAGCACTTCGAGTAATTCTTAGCATATAGTAGGTACTCAATAAATATTTCTTACCTGATTTTTTCCCCATGTCTCCAAATTAAGCAATCTATTGTATAGTTACAAGACTCTCAATTGATTGTATAGTAAACTAAGGGGTATGCCTAGGAAACCCTCATGAGCTGACCCTTGGAACTCTTCCAACATGTTTCACCACTACTCTATTGCCAGTCTACATTATAGACTCATGAATCTACCCTGTCTGAGCCCTAGGATTTGCCAGGTACTATTACCTCGACCTAAATTGCCCTTTCTCCTCTACCATAGGTGGCAGAATTGACTCATTCTGACATTGACTTGTATGTGGCATCACAATGATTTTTTATATGCCTATAGTAGTGCTCTATTCATTATACTACAATTCAGCAACTAGATCTTATTTGCTGGTGAATTCCAAACCCTAGCACAGTGATTGGCACAGAGTCATCCTTATTTTATGAAAAACTGAACTGAATTAATATTTCATACCATTCTGCACTAAGTCCTTTACTAAGTAAATAGTTCTTTTAATTTTTAGAAAATGCTTTTAATGAGTTTTATCTTCTAGAATGATGAAATGCCTTTAAAGGTGCAGTGAAACAAAGGCAGTGTGTTTAGAGGCATAATTTCTTCAAAGAGAGTAATGAAAAATCACAGCTTATATCTGAGCCACCCTAGTGAGATCACAGCTTGGACACTGAGCTTAGTTTTATGCACCTTATGTTCTAGGTAACTGGAAGATGATTGCAAAAGATGGCAGTAAGAAGGATTAAGTGTGATTATTTATGAGGCATAGTTAAAAGAAGACAGCATGCATATGTTCTCTAACTATAGGGAATAGACTGATCTCTAAATATCTGATGAGCAAATCTACCCAAGGAATACATTTAACACAGAACAACAAAGGGATAAATAAGATGAGAGAATAAAAAAAGAGAAGAAAATTTAGAAAGTTTTTAGCACAACCTCAACTAGATGGATTGACATAGTGACTGCAACAATGGGATTAAACTTAAAAAATATTGTGTGCATGGCACAGCTTTGGGAAGTATTTAATTCTGTTGTACACAGGGTCATTATGAGTAGGACCCTACTCAATGGCATTTAACAACAACAACAACAACAACAAAGCTCTTGTTCTTACTAGCAACTAGAATTTTCCAATCACAGCCAAAAACTTGAATATTATAGTCTGAGAAATTTGTTGAGGAGAGTGGAGCCTTTGGAATCAGCAGAGTTTCCCAGCCTTTCTGTATTTTGTATTTAAAAACGATGCATTATTTTTCCTTATTCTAAAAATATTTTCATTTTGGATATCATTTTTTCCCAAGTAAATCCTCCTAAAATCTTGTCTGAAAGTCTAGTTTCTGACCTGTAACATATGAGTGAATTGAATTATGCATAGGGTTGAACTCTTTGACTTCTATGGCTTGTCTAATTTTGAAATTGTTTTCATAGTAAAGATTTCCTTGTAGGTCCTTTGGGCTTGAAGAAGATGCTATTGGGACTGTTTGACCAAAGCACAATGGTATATGAGCACTTGGCTTTTTACACATAAAAATGGTCTTATACTTTGATGTGATAATGCATGGTTACTGCCAGGTTACCTGTACCACTTTAATTTATGACTTAGTTGTATCTTGTAAGTGGTACAAATGTTACGCTCTTCTAGTACTTACTATATGTGCTATCTCTGGCCATAACATATTCATTGACATGTATTTATTGAGTGCCTACTACTGAATAAGGTAAAAAGAAAGCTCTTGCTTTCATGCAGCTTACATTTTGTTTGGAGGAGACACATAATAAATGGATAGACAAATAAATGGTGACTGTAATTTTAAGTAAAGCTATTTGTTACCAAGAAGTGCTACAGTAGCACAATATACATAAATCTTTCACAGGCAATTCTGTCTTAAGAAGATCACACATAGCTCTTGGGCTAGTTAAATTGTCTTTTATCTTAATTGTGTTTCTCTCCCCTGCTAACATCCATGCTTACATCTATATTACATCATTTTCTTCATAAACTCCAACACTGTTCTATACTGACTCTCCCAAAATTCTATTCTGTGGCATATGTCAGGAATCCTGGCTTCATCTGAGTAGAGGTTTCTGAAAAGAACTGCTCAGGCAGCATGCTACAGCCTGACTACCACTGCCATTGACAAGCCTCCCCCAAGAAGATGACAAATTTCCTGCTCTCTTTTCTATTGACAGGCAGTCTGAAATCAATACTAACCCCTTTTCCTTCCAATTAAAACTTTTGCCTGCAGGGGGTGGGAGGAATCTTCCATAAAATTGTCTTCCACTGCTTTCTCAAAAAATCTAAGACCTCACTGGGAATGTAGGTCAGTGGTAGAGCACTAGCCTAACATATGCGAGGCCCAGAGTTCCATTCAAAGCATCAGAAAGAAAAAGACAAAAACAAAACCAACCAAGCAAAACTGTCCTCAAATCCTTTACTTGTGCTTCTCCAAGATCATGAAATAAAAAAGACATTGTCTTCAGCAATATTTTCTTTAATTTTTCCTTTTCCCCTTTCTTGATCTATCCCACTCCATCCTCCTGACTCCCCCTTCCTAAGCCCTCAAAAAGTTTCTCTTTCCCAGTGTAAGTGGGGCTTCTATTGGTGTTTGCTTTTTATGTCTAATGAAAGTTTATAAACCTTCATCATTGTTCACATTATGATTATACAAGATGATAGGGAATTTTTTCTTTTTTATATGCTTCTGTTTCAATTTGGAACTATTCTCACTTTGTTAATCCCAATGGCAAGAGGTTGTGGTGAACCAAATCCATCTATAGCAGATACTATTGGTGCCCTGCTAGTCCTTTCTATTTTCTTACTCTTTCCCTTACTTCTAGTGGCAGTACCTCCATTTCTAGCTTTCTATATTTTCTCTAGTTCATAGACAACTCTGTCTATTCATACAGCATGCCAGGTGGCTCAGGGACTTAACAGCTTCTGACAGCAGATCCCATTGACTGATGGCAGTTAGCATTTAGAGAACCTAGTTCTTTCATTTCTTGGTGGAATAACTCAGTTTAGTCTAAGACATGTGTTTCATATCATTTCCTAGAGATACTCAGAAGGATTAAACCACAGTAACCCCTGTATTTTATATTATAAAAACAGTGCATTGCTTTTCCTTATTCTAATTTATTTTTATACTGGGTATGTTCTTTTTTCCAAATAATATGGGAGATAAGACACTTTATTTTTGCCTGTGTTCTCTATTTCCCTTTCCTCATCTCTTAGAGGTATTTTCTGCAAATACCTCTGAAATTACTACTTGCACTTGAATATTTGTCTCAGGACTTGTTTCTGGGAAAACTCAAACTAAGGTGATTTATTTAGTCAAACTGTTGATTAGATAGTAACCTCCCTATTGATTGTCTTGGTATTTGGAGGTCCTCTGTTCAAGGCAAGTGTCATGTTCTACTGTTCTTTGTGAATGTATATATTTCTAAAGGTCACAGCTGACCTTTAGCCCAGCAGTCAGCAACATCTACAGCTGGAGTATTGTGTATATGCTCATATTAGGCTGTCTAACAATGTTGTAATAATTTGCTGTTTAGATTACGAATGTGTTTGTGATATTTCCCTTTAAGTGGAAGATGCAATGATTATAGGCTGATACTTTCTTGGGAGGAGAGTTTAGGTGTTGAGCCTTCCAGTTTCATATGGTTCAGTGATTTTCTTTCACATTTAGTCTGCTGACACGTGTTGAAATCTCTCATGCAGATTAGCTAGAGAGAAGCTGGGCCTGCTGAGCTAAGACTATGCTAATGAAAGCTAGAAAGAACTGTAGTATTATGGGAAAGAACCCCAAATTGAAAGATTAGAGTAGGAAGCCCAAAGGGAGGGTTTAATCCCAATGCACAAAATTAGTCTCTGTACACACTGATCACATTCCTGGTGTTTTAACTGTAATTATTCTCAATTTCACTTTGTTTTTGAAACTGTCTAATATTTTATGTGCCCATAGTGTCTGTGTATGAGCATAATCTGGCCATAATCCAGTGTGACATTCTCTGAGAGTCAAGCTTTCAAGGACATCAGTATTTCACACCAGGATGCTTGTAGGACACCATGATACTTTCCATGGGGCTCGAACATCAGAAAGGATGAGAGATCTAAGACTTGGTGTAATCACCTGCATGTAATGAATCAGGTCAAAGAAAAAGGTGAAGAAAAAAAAAGGACATTGTGCCAGGGCAACTAGGGACATACCTCAATGCTTGTCCAAGAGTAATTGCTCTTTGTTTTTCCTTTTTAAAATGTAAAAGATAACTGGCAAACAGTGTTCCTTCCTTACCTCCAGGACTGAGAGGAAAGGAAAGAAAAAGGAAAAGGGTTTCTTTAAGAAAGTGGCTAAAAGAAGTAGCATAGATAGTCACAAGACTAAAGGCCAGTATTCTAGTCCCTGCTTACAAGCTGCATGATGTTGTGACAATTATTTTTTCTTCAATCTGAAACTGCATTTAAGTTTACTTCTTATACACCACTAGACTGGAAACATGATGATGTTAGGAATTGGCTCTGAATCACTGATTTCGTCAGCATCCACATGGCGTCTAGTATGAAAAAGAAAATATACTGAGAAAATGATTTTGAGTAAAAAAGAGAGCAAGCACAGGGACCCAAGGTGGTCAGAGATGAGTGTAACTGATCGGCACTAGAGAAGGGGAGAACAGGAGAAAGGTCACCTCTAGATTTCATTCATTTATTCAAAACGTACTTGCTATGTTCCCTAGAAGGAACTCTTCTAGGGGCTAGAAACAATGCACTAAGACAAAAATACACATCTGCATGGATCTTCTATTCTCATGGGCAAGTAACACAATAAAATAAGTAAACTTTCTACAGTGCTTGGTAGTGATGAGTGCTAAGGAGAAAAACAGCATAGAAAAGAGGGAAAGAGAGGGGCAGGGTGGTGGTGCAATTTTGTTAGGATGCCAAGGGTAGACATAAACTGAGTCAAGTTAGGGCCTTGGGGCGCGTGTTCTGAGAGGAATAGAAAAGTCTTAAGGAATCAAAGATCCAGAACTTAGAAAAGAAATCCAGTCAGTGGGAAGTTGTGAAAGGGCATGTTAAGCGCGTTAATGGAAGGAAGAAGGAAGCAAAAGCACAGCTAGGGTTGCATTTCACGTGAAAAGAATCATGTTTCTTGTTCCACTGGCAAATCCAAAGATTGTGCGCTTATGTCAAAATCCCTTTACTTAACGGAATACTTTCTTCAGCTCTTCCGCTAGGTAAAGAACGAATGTTACTGCCACCGTGGCTTCCGATTAGCCCAGGGTAGGCGCATACTCTGCGTCTATTGGTCTCTTTACCTGTCTCCAGATGAGCGGCCATCTTGGTTCCCGCCCCTATAGCGGGGCAGTCTGGGAATCGTAGTCTCTCTCTTCACTCCGTCTTGTGGAGGGACTTTCTGCCCTCTGCTCCCAGGTCACTCAGGCGGCCACCTCAGGGGCCACACGCTCAGGTGCTCCCTCCCTCTGCTTTTCTTTCCCAGCTGCCAAGAACTTGGAAGGTAGGGGCGCGGGAAGCAAGCCCAAGTGGAACATTGTGTCCGGGGCGCGGGTCTGGGTTCTCCGCTTTTGCCTCAGCGGCCCGGCGGGGCGGGGACTGGGCTAGCGTGCTTGCCTGGCTTCTGTCCTGAGAACCCTCCCACCCTCTGAGTCTTCTCGGGGTTGAGACTCTGGTGCCCCTATTCTTGAGCACATTTCCCCACCCCATCCCTCTCCCATTTCCTTTTATAAGTGAGGAAACTGAGGTATCGGGCAGGGCCATCGGATCCAGGGATGCCTCAACTCTGCCTTAGTAGTGGAGTTGGCTCTGGCCGCTTTGAGGTCATTTAGCAGTTTCATAGACAGCAGGAATCCCTGCCCCAACAGGTCTGTGATAGGGAGCTCCGGAGTCCTCAAGGGTCTGAACAGGTGTCCAGGACAGGAGGAAAGCAGGGCACATAGAACCCAAAATGTTGTGAGAGAACTTGCGCCTGATATTTAAAAAAGACAAAACAAACAAAAATCTCATCGAATTTGTCGAGGAGAGAAGCCTCATCAGTACTCTGTCGGATTTCCTTACACTTGATTTTTTGTTTACTGTTTTTTAGTTTCATACGCGGCGCGTTCTAAGGTATACCTATGTGTAGGGGAAAAAGGAGGCAAGTTAATGGAACTTGAGCGGCATTTGCAACTTCTTCTGTAGCAAATTCTGCTTCTGTTGTGTGATGTTGGACAAGTCACTCAGTTCATCAGTGGGGATAACGAGCTTAACGGTGCCTGCTGTACCTGAAGCGGAAATCTAAATTGAGTCCATGCTTGTGAAAGTTTGCCATTTGCGACTAACTCCTATTATTCTTCTGGGTCTCTCAAAAATGTGCTGGGGACAGATGGAAAACATCCTTGATGTTGTTTTAGAGAGGCTCTAATCCAGGCTGGGCCCGGACTGCCAAAGGTGGTGAGACTAGCACCTGTGGTCAAGTTGGTTACACCTGAAAGCTCGGTCTTCAGCTCCATTTTACCGCCGGCGACCTGGGCAGCGGAGGCTCCTGGGAGTTGGAGTTCTGCCTTTTGTGTCCTAGCGGACTGGTACTTCACCTCCCAGGGTGCTCTTGGCCAAGTGTCTCCTGGGAGATGGAGTCTTCCTTCCAGCCGCTCTATAGGTACCCTATTCACTCAGAACTACGACTCCCTCGTGCCATTGCGTTTTGGCTGCTAGCCTTTCTCCACTCGCTTCAACCTGGGACTAGACCGAAATGTTTTGTTGTTAGGTGTGGTGGAGTCATGTCCCACTCATAGCCATCTTCACAAGGTTTTCAATGGCTGATTGTTTCAGGATTTCCTCGGGAGTGGATTGCCACCTGCTTCTCCCATAGAGGGAAATGTTTAGTAAAGATTTTTTGTTTTTGTTCCTTGCACGTGCAGTCCCAAGTTTTGGATGTGCAGTTGTTGTGTAAGGTAGTACAAGTTGGGAATGTTCATACTTACAAATACAGCTAACATTCGACAATTTACAGAGCATGTTCATATGTTCTCTTTTATTAATACTGTATTTCCCATTTATAGATGAAGAAAAGCTTGAGAAGATGGGTTGCCTGTGGTTTCACAGCTAGTAATACAATGTGATATGCTTATTAAGTGTATTACATTTAATTCTTATAATTTAATTCTTTAAAAAAATCTATATGAGGGAGGTAAGTATTCTATATCTATTTTACAGATTAGAAAACAAAAGCTAGGAAACTTAAGCAACTTGTTCAAGTCAACCCGGCTAGTGAGTAGACAGGCTGGAATTATACCCCTTTACTTGACAGTTTCTGCTTAGAAAAAGACTCTACCTTACAGAGCTTATAGGGAGACTGCACTCTTTCTGACTACAAGATTTGAAATCTCTTCATTATATCATGTTATCTGTGTAGACACTAAACATTAGAGCTGAAAAAACCTTGGAGATCATTTAAGTCTAAGGCAAAGATATTGGAATAGTTCCTGGCATATAGGAAAGTTTCCACAAATATTAGCTATATAGAGCTTTATAATGCCTTTATTTTAGTGATGAGGAATCTGGACCAGGTGGCAAAGCAGTTTGCCCAAGGTCACACAGTTGGTTTGAGTCAGAGATGAGACTACACCCAAGCATCTTATTTTCAACAGCAGTCAGCTAGCAGGAGCACCAGATGTGTAGCTGTTTAGATAATGATGTTCTTTAATTTGTTCTTTCTAGGCCACAGACTAGGGTCAATGGCTGTAAAGTCTCTTTTCTTATTGGTAAGGTCGTAATATTTCATTAATTCAGCAAATGTTTTTTTCGATCATGTTTATATGCTCATCTCTCTTTAAGGGCAAGGGCCACATAAGTGAAAAGTACCTCATGCATTAGAACTAGAAGGACCTTATAAATGATCCAATCTATCTCTTTCATTTCATAAATGAGGAAACTGAGTCCACAGTCTTTCTAGCATGTCTTTGTATCAGAAGCATCCTGTTTCTGTAAGGAGGCAGGTTTCTGGAGGTTTCACAGAATTCTATGTGACCTTTTCAGGGTCATGGTGTCTTCTACCTGGTGTTCTCATCCTAGCTTTATTCTAGTAGATACTTGGTGGAATGCTTCAGTAAATGCTTTTGTATTCTTTATTTGTATATATACACAGCTTCAATATGTTCTGTTTCTATTTGAGGAGTTAGTCTTGTTTTGGCTCCCAATTTGGTTTTCTTTTTCAGACCCCTGAGAACAACACTAACTCTCTAAGATAAGGGATCAGAAATTCAGTGTAGCGCTGTGGCACTTGCCTGTAATCCCAGCAGCTAGGGTGGCTGATACAGGAGGATGGTGAGTTAGAGGCCAGAGACAGCCTGTGCTACTTAGACCTTTTCTCAAAGTAAAAAACAAAAAGGAGTTGGAGGTGCAGCAGCTCAATGATTGAACACTTGCTGAGCATGCATGAGGTCTTGAGTTCGACATCCAGTACTGGGGAAAAAATGCACATGAGCTATTTGAATTATACAAAGCTTTGGTTTTAGAAGACACATAGGCCCTTCAGTTATGTATTCACAGATAATAAAGCAAGTAACTCTCACCTTTTCTGTGTGAAAGATGTTTTCTATTTAATTAGATAATAACATAACAGTTTTATAAATTACTGCCTAAACATTCCTGAAACAGCCACAATATTAGAAGTTTTCCCAATTAGCCTCTATGTCCCCTAGTACTCTCCTAAGTGACAGTCAGATAATTCAGCTTCCAGCACACTGCTTGACCACTAGAAGACACTGAAAATGTGTTTGTGGAATTGCATTCATGAGCACCCCTGAGCTCTGTTTTTACATCTTTTTCTTGAATCTCAGCTTTCTCTTTTAATGTAGAAATGCAGCTTTGAAATACAAGATGTAGGAGGTTACTTTCCTTTGAACATGTACATTGCAGAGAAAAATCACAGCCTTTGAGGTTGTCCTCTAAGGGGCTGTCTCTTTGGGCATATGCACGTCTGTGACTTCTCAGATGAGAAAGCAATCTAAATAGTAAAGCATAGCAGAGAAGCAATAGATATTGGTCACGTTGTGTCTTGTAATTTAAGTCCTAACTCTTTCTCTTACATAGATTTCTCTTAGATTTGGTTTCCTCTCTGTAAAAGAGAGATAATAAGCATTTTTACCTCATGAGGTATTAATAAAGAAGAAAAGTATGTTTAAAGCTTTAAGCATTCTGTCAGAGTCTCAGTAGCTTGCAGTAAATAGATAAATAATAACTCTTATTTTTGTCATTATTAATGTGAACTTGATATATAAATTTCAGATTTCTTCAAGATTTAAACTTGAGCCAGGTATCTATTTTACAAAAGGACTTTCTGTTTGTTTTGTTGGAGTAGCAAGTTTGGCCATTGACATTTAAAATATGATTTTTTTTGCAAATTTTAAAATCCCATATTGTTAGCACAGTGACACTGTCTTTTGTGGGCAGAGAGGGAAGTTTTTGGCTGAATATTGCCTCCTGAGAGGTCCCTGATCTATGGTTCCATCTATATACTAAATCTCGGATTGAAAAGCAGCCTGCTTCTGTCAGTGGGGCCTTCTGTTCACCTGTAGAAAGGACTGGGGCCTATCCCAGGAGCCTGGGGTTTAAAGCGAAGCAGTTGTCAACCAGCTGGTGAGTAATCCAGGGGCAATGGCCATGTGCATATGGAAGTGCATCTTTCTAAAGTTGACAGCGTTAGCGGCTGTGTGGCTACTGGTAAGGAGGTGATTTCCTGTAAAGAAGACAGGGAAGGAGAAATGGGAATAAAGACCACAGCAAGAGCAAAGGGGGATGGACAAAGGAAACAGCAGAGGCCCTGCATATCCTAAACATGTCTTTATTTAGCACATCTCCCTTGCTCCAATCTGTCAGGTATTGCACTATGTGCTGGTAGTAGAGCTATGAATATGGCTCTCAGGGAATTGGTGATGGTAATGAGTGGTGATATGTTCTGGGCGTAGGCGAGGGGAGGAAGAAATGAAAGGAGGAGCTGTTGGGATTTGATGAGCAGAAAGGAGTTCCAGGTGCTCTGGGATGGCAGTCAGTGGCTGGAGGAGATGGTGAAATGAGGGCACAGACAAGCATGAGTGATGTTATGCACAGTCCAGTTACTTGTGCTTTATAAGAATCCTGGACTTTATTCTAAGGGCATTTTGGAAACCATTTAGCAGTTTTAAGTGAGGAAATGAAATGTTTGGATATTTTAAAAGTATAGATGCAGTATGGGTAATAATCTGAGAGGAAATAGTTGATATGAAAAAAGCAGGCCTGTGCTTCTTGTACATTAATGTGTGTGTGTATCAATTGCTGACTTAAAAAAATGTTGATTCTGAGCCAGGCCCGGTGGCACACGCCTGTAATTCCAGCAGCTCGGGAGGATCGAAAGTTCGAGGCAGAGGATCGAAAGTTCACGATCAGAGGCAGTCTACGTAATTTAGGAAGACCCTGTCTCAAAAAGTAAAAATTGGGCTGAGGGTGCAGCTCAGTGGTCCAGCACTTGCATGCTCTGCAAAGCCCTGGGTTCAACCCTCAAAAAAAAAAAAAAAAAAAAAAAAGTTGATTCTGATTCAATACATCTGGAACAGACCAGAGAGTAAGTATTTTTAATAGTTTCATATTACTAGTTCATAGATTATACTTTGAATAGCAAGTATTTGGGAGGTTCTTGGGCTGTTTGGGCTAGAGGTGATAGTGGTTAAGCAAATGAACTCTAGAGAGAAAAGACTTGGATTTTAACATTGATTTTACCAGTTACTATCTATGTGACTCAGAGAAAGTATCCTAATCTCTCTGAGCCTCTATTTCCTGATCTGTGAAATGGGAGTAATAATTCTTCTTGCAGAGTGATATTTTAAGTTTTAAAGGGGTAAGTGGAAAGTACTTAACATAGGAGTTGGTACTCAATAAATGGTAGCTTTTGATTTTACTCTTATTATTATTAATTTGAAAAAATCAAGGCCAGGCATGGTGGCGCACTGCTGTAATCCCAGCAGTCAGTAGGTTGAGTCAGGATTGTGAGATTGAAGCTTGCTTGGGCTACAGCCTGGATTACAAAGTGAGACCCTGTCTAAAGAAAACAAAACAACACACACAAAAACCTCCAACAACATCAGAAGAGTCACAATGCTGTGTATTCTGCTTCATGTTTCCTTGTTTGTCATAGTTTGCATATAGAGTGAAATTGTTGTTGTTGTTAGGTGCCGTCGAGTCGGTATCCGACTCATAGCGACCCTCATAGAGTGAAATACATTACCTTTAATTCTGCAACTTTCATGTACCTGTTACATATCCTATCTGTAACATCTTCAGTCCTTTCTAAATATTTGAGTATTATGGATGCAGAGGAGTTGAAATATCTGCTCCTTTTTCAGCCCAGTTTCATGGCTGAGGGCCCTATTACAAAAGACAGATGAACAATAGAAAATCGTGCAAATTTTTTTAATGCAAGTTTCATATTACATTAGAGTCTTCAGGAAATGAAGATCTGTAGAAATGGGTAAGTCTGTGTACTTTTATTCTAGGTTTGATGAAGAAGTAGATAGCCATGGAGAAGTATGATTAGATAAAAAAGTATGATCTAATGTGAATACACTGGGGGAAGCATAACCAAGGCCTTGTTGGTCAGATTCTTCACTATGACCCTTGGTTTCCTCCAGGTATAGTGAGATTATCTCCCGTGTTAGCATCTTCTGACTTGTTTCATGGGAGGGTCGGCAATGCTTCCTACGTTTTATAATCTGTTTCAAGGGAGAAGTAGGGAAAGTGAGAATAAGCTGCTTTTTTCCCTGCTGTTCTCTCACATATCTTCAGCTTAAACTATTTTAGGCTATGTCCTGAATCTCATTATGGGAAAATAACTGTATTTCAAACAATGTAGTGGAGTCTCTCTAAATTTGATGTGAAAAACTAGGACCTTTAAAGAAACATGTTATATCTGATTATTAAGGTGAGAATCTAAGGCATCCTAATGAATTTTTTTTCCTCCTTTATATAGTATTCATGTGTTTGGATTGCTTTCCAACCAGTGGTTCTTAAGATTGGCTACATAATTGTACAAAGTACATTTACAAAGGGATCACCTGGAGCTGGTCTCATCTAGGTTGATCAAATCAGAAGGGTGAAGAAAAGCAGGTGTTGGTATTTTCTTTTTTAAGTTTCTCCAATGATTCTAAAGTGCATTTGGGACCAAGAGCCACTGATTCTAACAACAGAATATTGTGAAATGAATCAGGTATAATTTAACAGGTAAAAGGTCTCTGTGGGAAATGAAGTATCTAGAAAGTAGCATTTTGAAGCCCTTCAGAGTGAAAGAGATGAGACACCCCATCACAAAGCTCTTCTGGAATTTGAAGAACTCACTAAAGATTGTGCCCTGGCTTCCATTTGATGTTAACTTCCAGTGATACTCTTTCTCCCCCTGACCCTCCCTTTTATCTCTAGCTTTACTAACCTGAGGCAAGATTCTCCTTATATTGACTTTCAGGTTGTGTTTCTCTTCCTACTGTTTAGTTTAGTTCATTCTTCATAACTGAAAAGAAAAAAGAATAAACCTATCAAACCCATGTTTTAAAAAAACTTTTATGATTCATGACTATTAGGGCAAAGGTTTAAAAGATTGTTCAGATGAAATACAACTTCTACTAGTAATATTCTTACATTATAATGCAGTAGCTTGAAATGAACTGCTTTGAAAGAGGCTGCCTGTTATAAAGTTTGATTTCTTTTTTTAAAAATAATTACCCCTCCTCTCCATTTTGGGGCAGAATAATTAAGCTAATTTGATTCAATAACTTTAAGTTGCTGGAATATTAATAATATATGGAGACTCTAGGGGAGTATGCATGCAGCTGTACCACTGTGGTGCCCAATCTGTTAGGTCTCAGAAGCTAAGTAGGGTCAGGCCTGGTTAATACTTGGATGGCAGACCACCTGGGAACATCAGGTGCTATAGGCTTGGGAGAAGGACCCGCCAACCCACTCCCAAAAAACAATCAGCCACTGAAAACCCTATGAATAGCAGAGAAACACTAACAATAGTGTTTCGCCTGTTGTATATAGGGTTGCTATGAGTTGAACACAGACTCGATGGCACCTAATAACAACAACAATGTAGGGGAGTATTAAAATCTTCCTCTGCCCTCTTAGGTTCTGCTTCTGTTGTTGTTAGGTGCCTTGGCGTTGGGTCTGACTCATAGTGTCCCTCATAGAGTTTTCAATGGCTGATTGTTTCAGGATTGCTTCTGGAATGAATTGCCATGTCTTTCTCCCATTTTTTTTTGTGCTCCTAAGGCCCTGCATCCTGCGGCCGTAGCCCTGTGGCATCCGATCCCATCAGATCTCAGAAGCTAAGCAGGGTTGGGCCTGGTTAGTACTTGGATGGGAGACCTTCTGGGAATACCAGGTGCTGTAGGCTTGGGAGGTGGACCCAGCAACCCACTCCCAAAAATCAATCTGCCAGTGAAAACCCTATGAATAGCAGAGATACACTGACAAGGTGTTTCCCCTGTTGTATGTAGGGTTGCTATGAGTTGGATACCGACTTTATGGCACCTAACAACAACAACAAAGCCCTGGAAATTAAACTGATAAGGGAGAAATTAATAGGAGAAACTTTTAATTATATATGCATCTGGAGACCTTCACAGAAAGAAGCCCCCAAAGATGTGGGTAGACCTGGGGGCTTATATATCATGTGGAGAAAAAACTAGACAAAGGAAAAGGTGGTTTGTCTTTCTGTAGCTGGGCTGAGGGTGGGAGGATAAGCTGGGAGAAGTTATCTAGTAAACTATATTGGAAATAAAGGTTGTTTTGTAAGGTTTGTTATGCAGATAAGATTCCTTCTCCTCTTTCTGGTAGGGAGAGGGAAACACTTTACAAATATGTCTCATTTATAAAGGGAAATTTATGCCCTACTTTTAGTTATATGGAGGACAGAGAATCCACCCCCCCATCCCTGTGTCTGCTGTTTCTTAATTGCCTTTGGCTCAGAATAACTCCTACACCAAAGTGGCATATTTTGGAGTGGGAGATTCTGATCTTTCAATACCCTTTTCTTTTAAAAGTTTTTTTTTTCTTCATAGAAAATGCATGCACTTATGCTTGAGCATTTATATTTAAAACCTCATGTCAAGGGTCCAGGAGCATTCTTGGTCTGAATTTATATTACCCAACACTATAATTACATTTGCCAGCATTTCCTGAGCCTCTCTACTCACCAGGAGGTTATTTCACAATGTGGTAGTTTTATTTTTCTGGTCTGTTGACTCCATAGAGAGAAAAAGAGAAGGAATAGGAAAAAGAATGCTGTTGCTAGCAGGTTTAATACAGTTAAAAAATATGTAGTTTAGGGGTATTTTGTAGGTATGCTAGTGTTTTCTTTTAATGAGGAATAAGAATGAATAGAAAAGAAAATCAAGAAATTTTTGAAGAAGTTTACAGAAGATACAGTTGACAGTATTCTGGGAATTAAGAACTCTCTCAGAGGTTTCTTATGTGTTTATTAGTGTTTCTTGTTGTGGATTTGCTTCTTTCTATTAACAATCAGAATCTTATTAAAATTCAGTATATTTTTCAGTTTCTCAGACTCACAGTTACTAGAGTTAAAAACCATCATAGACAATGTGAGGTATCAGTGTTCCCTCATGAGATTTAATGCATGCATATTTCATTTGGAGGAAACCACAATCTGTAGTCATTGAATCAATGAAGTTTGTCGTATGTGGTAATAACAAAATTTAAATTTTCTGTAAGACTTGAGGTCTTCTTCCTTTGTCTTTAATTTTGAAAAAAACAAAGCAAATCTTGTCACTCCTTTCCGATTCTACATTACCTGAAGGATAGTACTTGACTCGTTGTGCCAGGGGATATCTAAGTAATGCAGAACAAGAGTTTTTGTATGGAATTGGAATCCTGAGGACAAGTAGAGGGAGGAGTTGGAACCTGTTAGAATAAGGTTGTTTTGACTCTGGAGAACTGGAAATTCCTGTTCAACCTCTCTCAGAAAGGAGTCTGATGAGAGAACAGGTAGTGATCCAAGAAACAGAAGGAAATAGTAAGGGAGACAGAAAAATGAAGAGGGCATGGAAGATATATAGGAACCAAAAAGTGGCTGCTAGGAGGAGGAGGAGGGAAAGGCTTTTGTTTTTATTGTCATCTGTGTACATGAAATTAAATTTCTGCTTGCCAGTTACTACACCATGTGAAAAAGGTCTCATTTTCACTGAATTTGGTCTACCAATTTGGATGGTTTACCCTGAGGGATAGACTATATGGCACACTTAAAAATAAGTTGGGGACACTTTAGAGAAGTGAGTGGTTAGATTATAGTTGAAGTTGACCAAGATCTAGCACCAATCCTCCTCACATTTTAATTGATTTGGATGGGACCTGTTCATTCTTGGTCATTCTAACTTGGAGGCAGGGCTGCAAACCACTGCTTAGAAAGCAATCCATATAGGTTAAAATTATATAAAGAACAGGTCACTATAATTGGCCAAAGTAAACTTTAGGAGACACGGTACCTCAGGTTCCAATCTTAATATAAGATATACCAGATATGACATATTATTTTAAGGTTTCTAGGTTTTTTTCCATCAATTTTTGAGAGATTCAGTTTTATGGGCTAAAATATATTCCTTTGCACTTAATATCCCAGTATTTAAAATGGACTGAAGGAGTTGCAGCTTGGACCATATGCCTACCACTTGGAATAAGTGGGAAGGGGTGCTGTGACTGGCCAGGTTTGGAGTATATGCCCACCCTTGGGGAGGAGAGATTTGCCCAAAGGAAGCAGAGCAGGGCTGCTTCACCACTCAGCATTGGAGGGACTATTCACGTATACAGTGATGTATATGGAGTTGTGCTCTGCACAGCTGGCATGGCTGGACACACAGAGATGCCCTGATTAAATGGAGGCTCTGATACTTGCAATAGTAGGGAATGATACTAAGTATATAAAACCAACAAGTGGCCACTGTAGTTTGAAACCCCAGTTCTGGTGGCTTAAGGAGTAAAAGCAAGGCCAAAAACCTTTGGTAGCCAGTGGCCACAGATAAATCTTCAGCTGAGGCTCTCACTTGGCTCCTTTGATCAAGGGATAAAGCTTCAGTCAAGTTAAGTCTTCCTCTGGCCTCTTGAACTTCCAGGAGGCAACAGGCCAAGGTTTCTCTGCCCTAAAGGAATTAGCTGTGTTTGGCATCCTAGTGCAGATAGAACAGCTGAGTCCAACTCCTGGGGTCAAAGACTGGCTGGAACTATTTGCAAGGCTCTTGTGCAGCCAGAAGCTTCTGCATTTCTAACAACTCCCAGTTGTTGCTGCTCATGGTGGTGGTCCATGACCCTCATGTGGAAAAGTTCTAGATCTTTGTGACTTCTATGATGTTGCTATTCTGTTTTAATGGAATGAGTAATGTTGTTTGGAGTTCATCAATCAATCAATCATATAGGCTGAAGATTATCTTGGGCAAATTAAAATGGACATAGTGGTATCTATAGGTAGGTCTGAATTAGATGGGATAACCTATATAAAATATTACCATGGTGCTTTTCATATACATTTTAGCTATTATTTTTATCATTGTTGTTATATTTTACATTTTCATTACTTTTGAGCTCAGAGATCCAGGTCCATTAAACCCAAAGCATGTGCTTTACTAATCACAAGGTATGAGAGCTTGGACAAATTTCTCAGCTCAATTTCCTCATCTTTAAAATGGGGATTATAACTGTAACTCCCTGTCAATGTTGTGAAGGTTGAATAAGATTTTATGTAAGAAGCCTTTGGCACATATTAGTCTCATTATTAGGAAAAGTAGCTTTCATTATTGGAGGTTGGCTGAGTTTTTGTGAATGCTTGGTATAAATTCTGTCTGGTCGGTACAAGCAGCCTACAGCCCCCACCAAATCTAGTGGGAGGTAGTGGAGAATAGGTTGGGGATCCAGAAGTACATAGTGTCCCACAGTTATGGCCAGCAGACATCAGGAATGTGGGATCACAGTCTGTCAATAGGTCCTGTTGCAAATATGCCTTGATGCCGATAGTTGCTCTGACCTTGAACCTCAAGGGCCTTGTTGAGGTCCTGCATGAGTCTGAGCTCAGGCCCTGCTTGTGGCCTCAATGTGATTCTATGCCTACCTTGATAACTTGTTCTATCTATACCCCAGTTTCCATTCCAAAGCCCAGCTATGTCCTTGCCAGCTTTCTTGAGAATAAGTCATTCCATTATTCATCAATAAAATATTCCCTCAGTAAGCATTTTATGAGGCTTCTTGTATGTCAAGCACTGTGCTAGGTGTAGGTATATATCAGTGAATAAATAGTATTTTGGAAGAGATGGTAAACACACAGGCAAGCAAGTGCTATTGTAAGATGCCAAGTCCAAGAAAGATGAGCATAAAATACAATGACAGTGAAAGGGGGCTGGTTAATCTGTTTAGATAAAATGGTCAGGGCCATTGAGCAGAGACCCACAGGGATGAGAGGAAGCTGGTCATATGAAGAACTGGTAGAGTGATGTTCCAGGCAGAAGGAACAGCCTGTACCAAGACCTTAAGATAGGAAAAAGCTTGCCATGTTTCAAGGGATAAAAGAACATCTCTATGGCTGGACCATAGAGATTGAAAGGGGGACAGATGAAGTTGGCCATATAGATGGAGTGCAGGCTGTGTAGGGCCTTAAAGTATGGAGTTTGGATTTTATTTTCTGGGTGATAGTCCTGTCTCTCAATCTCAGTACTGTGGTTGGAGCCTTGCTCTTCACTGTGCAGATCTTTCCACTGGCATGCTTCTCCACTGAGCACCACTTCTAGACTTCTTTTTCCTCCCCTGTTTCCAGAACATCCGTGATAGTCCTACCTGATGCATCCCTAATGTCTACTATCTGCATAGGCTACTCTGTTACCTGTCACTGTGCTCATTGGACACTAGGAAAAATGTATATAACCAATTTCTTCTCATTTCTTTCATCAGGATTCTGCTCAGTATCTGTTTAACTGCCACCAGTGGGATATCAGACACACATGCCGCCTGATCTGACTGCTCTCCTATGGGGCAGTGAGAATTAAGACTTTCTGGAGGGATGTAGAAGAACAGAATGAAGGGGCCTGAGGAAGGAAAATCTGTTAGGGACCTGTTGATTGTTGGAAGTAAGAAAAGATAATATGCTATTTATGTAGGTTACAATTATGGCTTCAAGAGACTTTTAAAAAAAGCTTGAGGAGAGTCTTGCTGAATTCATCTACCTAGCCCCCTTAGCTCCATGAGGGCAGAGTCATGCTCATCCTCTGGTCACATTTCTTGCCATCTTCTTAATTATATCTCGCGCAGAAGAATGTAAGGCCTGTGATAGAAAATGTCTTACTGTTACCACCTCAAAGTATGGGTTGTCCTGAAGATTGTTGTTCTGTGTGGATAGGTTATTTACACTGTCCAGAAAATAGGAATTTTCAAATGCTGGAGAGTTAAGGAGGGACTCTGAAGGGAAGAACTATGTCACTGATCATAGTCAAAAGGCTGAGAAGAAACTAAGGAGGAACTATAAAGAAGAGCCTATTATCTGGCTCTGAGTACTGAATTCTGATTTTGCTTCTTATTGTTGGGTCATCATCTTTTTTTTCTTTTTCTTTTTCTTTTCTTTTTTTTTTCCCCAGTGCTTGGGGAGGTTGCACCCAGGGCCTCACATATGTTAGGCAAGCGCTCTACCACTGAGCTTCACCCCCAGCCGCCCCTACCTCTTTTAAAATTTTGAGACAGGGTCTTGCAAAGTCATGCAGGCTTTTCTTGGTCTTGAGCTTGAGATCCACCTGTTTTAGCCTCCTGAGTCTCTGGGATTACAAGTGTGCGCCATGGTGCCCAGCTTGCTGTGCTGTGTTGAATAAGGTACTTAACCTCTCTGAACCTCACTTTTCTGGAAAATGGAGGTGATAATATTACCAAATTCTTAAGAGTTGTGAGGACCAAGTGAAATAATTAAAGTAAATCACACCCTAAGTAATGTCTGACACAGAGTCAGCATCAGTAAATAGGACCTGAGAGTAATGTTACTAAACCTGTCTGCTAGGCTGGGTGGGGTGGCACATCCCTATAATCCCAACAAGGTGGAGGCAGGAGGATCACAAGTTTGAGGCCAGAGGCAGCCTGTGTAATTTAGTAAGACACTGTCTCAAGATAAAAAATCGAAAAGGATATGAGGGTGCAGCTCAGTGGTAGAGCACTTGTAAATGTATGCACGAGGCCCTGGGTTTAGCCTCTCACTACTGCAAAACAAAAAAACAAAAAGCAAAAAACCAAATCCCAATCCTGTCTGCCTATTGTTGAGGATAGCTATACATGTGTGCCAGTTTTCATTTTGAAAATCACAACTAGACTTTTCTCATAGTACAGCATTATTTGGTGAAGTCTTATCAAATAAATATGGATACCATCAGTTCTGGGTATGCAGACTGTATGGAAAATGTCAGTGAACACAACCCAGGATTCAGCATACACAAAAAAATTCTGGTTGATTTTAAAGACAGGAATATAAATCAGAAAACAAACACATCCAGAGTACTGTAATATTTAAATGCCTTCCTATAAACACTTAATATTCTCATTAGTCCAACATCAGAAAAATGATAAATATTAATATTTGTCATCAAAGAGAAAGCTTAGAAATAAAGCAGAGTAAACAACTGTTGTCCTTCAAGGATTATATAATGCTGGATGCATTTTTAATTCAACACCCCCAAAACTCTATTTTTAAAAACAATTCTCTATAAGACAGATTATTTTTATCCAAGATATTAACTTGGAAAGATGTGCATTTAATCAAAATTCAGATGACTTGCTATTTTGGTTATGTTTTGAAAGACTTAGATTTTGTTGTATATTATCTCTACAAAGGAGACCCACATGTATCTGAGCAAAGCCTCCTTTCTTGATTTTACATTCTATTTCAGGAGAATGGGATTGGAAATGGTTCTCTGGTAGACCATGAAGGGGCATGGGTGCTTCCTCTGTTTGCTATGTGTTCTCTCTAAGCTTCTCAGCTCTTCTTGATTCACTGCTGCTCTGTACGTGCCAGAAAGCACATGCTATAGTCCCCCATGTGTCCAGGGAGCAGTGGAGGGAGACCAGGCTACAGTCATCACTCTGATGTGGTCAGGCTTCTGTTTCTGCTTTCACAGTGCCTGAGATGGCTGAGTCAACACGAGAGGGCCTCATCTTGTTAATGAGAGAGCATAGTACTGACAATTGGGAGGCCTGGGGCTTAGTTTTGGCTCTTGCATTGCCATACCCAAGTCTCTTCTTGCTAGGCTTTGCTTTCCACATCTGTGAAGTGAGGGATTGGAGTGGGTCATTCTGAAGTCTTGTCTCCAACATCCTGTGATGTGGGTGGAGATTTCTGGCACCTGATGAGCCCTTTCCTTATTCTCTGCAGAAGGGTGATTCTACCATAGCTGACTTTGGGGCAAAATGGACCTGTGTCTTGTCATAGACAATTCACTGAAGTCCTCAGTTTTCTTATCCATCAAAAGAAAAGTAATGTAAGGTTGTCCTAAACACAAGGAAATATGTTTGGAAAGCATGTGGTGCTGTATTTGACATGTCACAAGAGTTTAATGCTGATGCTGTGATATTACTATTATTGCTGCATTGTTGTTATTATATTGTAAAATAGCAATATATTATTTTATATGTAGTGTTTATAGTATATTGTTATATTCTGTATTTATATCTTAGAACTTTTCTGGCTTGTTCTTTGTAACTCAATTTCATCATCTAAAAAGTGGGAATAATAAGAGAACCTATCTCATAGGTTAGTCTGAGGATTAAATGAGATAATACACAAAACACATAGGACACTTCCTGATGAGTAAGCACTGAATACATGTTGTCAGTTATTTTAGCTATCATTTTTATTAGTCATAATACTTCAAATGTAATAGGCTTTTTTGGTGAAAGAACTGGATAGGACAAGACATATAGGGTAGTCACCTTCTCAAATACACGTACTAAAGCAGATCTCTAACAGTTCAAAATACCCAGCATTTTCCTAAACATCTCACTTATTTTAGGGAATGCTAATAAAATGATGTCAAATCTGTACTTAAAAGTTAAATACCCAGTATAGGTTCTTAAACCAGCATGTTGAGGCCTCCTTAAACTGTAAGTTTCTTAACATATGATCCATCTCCATGTAGGAATTCAAAACAAGTTAAGAGAGACTTTACTTTTTAACAAATTACTATGGGCTATGCATGAAACCAAGACTTTTGTATGGATTCTCTCTTTTCATCCTGATTCCGACTCTATGAGGTAGATACATGCATTATCCTTGTTTTATAGATTAGAAAAGTAAAGCCTAGAAAGGTTTAGTAAATGCTAAAGGAAATCCAAGCTGTCAATTGGTGGGGCTAGGATATGGATATAGGCCATCTAACTAGCTGATATTGTTAGATGGTAGACCTGCTTGATAGCTGCTTTTTCTGTACAATAAAGTCTAATGGATAAGAATAAGGATATAAAATTGTTGGATGGACTTTTTTTTTTTATTCATGACATAGCAAAGTAATATTCATTTTTATTATTTTCAAGATCATTTAATTTCAAGTTAAGGGATAAATTTCAATATAGAAAAGACTTATTTAAGGAAACATCAATATTTTTCTCAAATTGGTAGCATCAAAACTGTATTTATGGAATTAAAGAAAACATACTGCATTTATATAATGCAAATTCACTTGGAAATATAAAAGTTCTTTATCATTTTCTATAGCTTTGCTTGCAGCTGTGGGCATCAGTCTATTTTTAAAACACAAAAATAAAGTGTTTCTTATTAACTCCTTTGAATCTGCAGGCATATAGTAGATGAAGTTAGTGTTGAAGAGTCTGACATCTTGATCAGAGGTCCCAGAATATTCTATGAGAAGACGCTATTTTTTTAAAAAAACTTTCTTGTGCTGGGGCTGTGGCGCATGCCTGTAATCCCAGCTAGTTGGGAGGCTGAGGCGGAAGGATTGCAGGTCCAGGCCAGAGACAGCCTGAATAATTGAGCGAGACTCTGCCTCAAAATAAAGTAAGATAAAATAAATAGTAAAGTGCAATTCAGTGGTGGAGCACTTGGCTAGCATGCATGGGGCTTTGGGTTCTACCTCTTAGTACTGTCAGCTGCAGTGAGAGACACAGCCAAATACTACTGCTTGTAACCCCAGGAGTTTCCTCCTAGGGACTTCCACTCAGGTGAAATCAGGTTCAGTTAGTGAGTTTACCAGCTACAGATAAGAGATAGGCATGGGTATTCAGAGAGAAAAGAGATAATTGAAAGAATAATAGCACACATCCATATAGACATGGATGCGGGGATTTCTCAAGAGAGATAATCACACCTGAGGGTCTTAACAATAGCTATGTATATCTTTTGGTGGGTATTGAAGTTACATTGCTCCCAGGATGTAATTTACAACCATGTTTGAACATTAAGCAAAGTTTAAAATTAAGTAAAGTTTAAAAATTAAATAAAAAGTTATATAGGCTGGTTTATTTATTTTTTATCTTAATGCATTTTCTTTTGTAAATGAAATTGTGAGGTTGTTCTATAAAGTGTAGTTGTGTTTAGTCTTGGGGATGGGAGAGCAATGCTAATAAGGTTAATTTAAACTCAAAGGTCACAAACATTCAGGCACTAAGTAAGCATGGTCTATTTGTTATTTCTAACACTCTTGTTTGAGATCCTTTAGACAAAAGAGTGTTGTATCCACATAGGTAGACAGTCTTCACTGATCTTGTCAGTTGTGTTAAAGTTGTTGGCTTTCAGCCAGTAGGAGATGTAAATAGATTACAGAATGAAGGGATTCTTCTTTTCCCTTCCAAGTCCCCTAAATTTTTCTGTCTTTCTGTCCTACCTCAGTACCCCAAACAAAACAAAAACAAAAAAATCCTCTTACTATGTAAGAAATTAAATTTATTTTAGATTTGAAAAATGCAGAAATATCCCCTAAATAAAATAGCATTACTATTCTACCTTTACATTGTAGTACTATCCATATTTCAGTGTAAATCCTTTCATATTTTTTTATTGCATGTATGTGTTTTTTCTGTTAGTTTTCTAAATTGGGATCATGCTTTACATATAGTTTTGTTCGCTCATCAATGTACTATATGCATTTTTCCATGTCATTAATGTTTCCAAAGTATTTCACTGTTAGAATGTGATATTTTTTTAACCTATCCAAATTGGTTAACATTTAGATTTCCCCCATCTTTTTTCCTGGCATATATTCATTAAGAATATGTGCATATGTACATAACAACATACCTGATTTTTTTTTAAAGAATGTATTCTGAGAAGTGGAAATGCTAGACCACACTATAAACTATAAGAATATCTGCCTAGTTTTTCTTCACTGCAAACAGGGCTCTCCTGTAGAGCTAGAATCCTCACTAACAGCTTCTCCTGGGCTCTGCTTCTCATGAGCTTTGGAGAAGATACTATAAAACTGGAAGCTGGTGGGGCAATTAACTATCTTGGTCGTCAGGCTTTGCTGGTTGATCAAAATAAATGAATTGAATTCCCTGTGCAAGCCTTAACATGATATGTATTATTTAGTGTGCTAGTATGTTACCATGTATTATTTAGTAGATTAGTAAATGCCATTATTTAATGTTACCATAATATATGTTGTGTATCAGTAATTATGCCAGAATGCCTTTAGCTGTAAGTAGAAGAAAACCTGATTTAGGATGGCTTAAACAAATAGAGGGGGCTGGGGTTTAGCTCAGTTGGCGAATGCTATTCTGTGCACTCTTGAGGCTCTGGGTTCAATCCCCAGCACTGCAAAAGTGAGAGGACCTGGTAGCCCATTCCCCAAACAATTAGCCATTGAAAATCCTATGAACAGAAGAGAAACACTGACATAGTGCCAAGGCATGGTGCAGTGTCTGGGAGTGTTTTGTCCTGTACTTGGGGTTGCTTTGAGTTGGACCAGACTTGATGGCACCTAACAACAACAACAAAAACAAATAGAGGTTTATGTCTCACACATAAGAAGAAATCTAGAAATAGATCCTACTCAGGTGATCAGAGATGTTAACCAGTGTGTATCTTCAGTGTTCTTTACTTTTTGCTAATGGTCATGTGCTAAAGCAAGTGTTAAGTCTGAATTCAGGGAGCCAGAAAGAGTGAGAGAGGAGAGAGAGGAATGAGATACATTCTTGATCCTGGGAGTTGTTAGCCTGAATAAGTAGTGCTTTTTTCTCTTATTGCAGAAGTAACATATGTTTATTATAGAAAATGTATTTCACCCATAATCTTGCTACTCATAGGTGATCACTGCTTTCATTTTGATACGTGCCTATCTAGTCTAGTTATAACTGCACAGAAAAGTGAGGTTATCCATTTATATACTGCTTTGTAACCAGCCTTTTAAATTAGCATCCAGATCAGTGGCTAGAACCTGATAGATGCTTTAGATTTACTGAAAAATTAATGAATGCTTTAAAAACATACTGTGAATATTTTTCTATATCTGAAAACTCTCTTATACTATATATTTTATAGCACAATTTTTAACAGCTATATGTTACTCAATTATTTGGATGTTTCATAATTTCACTGATTTTCTATGATTTTTACATGTAGACTTTTCAGAAATTTAACTGGTAATCCTTCAGTGAAATTCTCTCCCTTTCTCTCTCCCTCTCCGTGTGTGTGTGTGTGTGTGTGTGTGTGTGTGTGTGTGTGTGTGTGTGTCCCATTTTTTCATTAGATAAATTCTTTTAAAAATGGAGTTGGTAGGTTTTAGGGACACGTCATTTTTTAGGGCCTTGATTTATGTCATCAAATGACGCTCTTAAAATGTGCTACTTTATACTGCCACTAGCAATGAGAGTTGTTATAACCTTCTTTTTGCTTTTTATTTTTAATGGAATTAAGGTTTCTTTCTTCTCTCTCTCTCTCTCTCTCTCTCTCTCTCTGTGTAGTCTCTACACTTGGTTCAAGAATCAATACAATAAAAAAGGTATGAAATGAATTTTCTCATGTTCCTCTTCCCATATCCTCATCTCTGTGTCCTTTTCCCTTAGAGTAGCTACTTTTATCAGTTTCTTTTACATTTTTTTCAGTATTTTTTAGCACACATAGGAAAAAATATAGACATTATTTTCCTTCTTTTCTTACACAAAAGTAACATTCAATATACATTGTTCTTTACCTCACTTCATTTGGTTTGACTGCTATATAATGTTCCATTATGTGAATATTCTATAGTTTTATTTATCTATTCTCCTGTCTAACCTTATTTGAAACCTGTGTCTTTTCAGCCAAACCAGGTCCAAGTGAACCATAATATTGTGGGCCTGCCCCTGTGCCACTGATAGGTGTAGGCAGCTGTATCTTAATTTCCTATCTTACTGCCTGGCCTACTGTACATTTTAACTTTGCTTCCTAGTGTGTCATTGGTAGTGTCTGAAATATACTGAATCTTGCAAGAAGGGAGGGTATCTCAGGATAAATTTATGTTCTTTCAAGATATACTGCTTTTTCCTTTTCCCCTAGCTATGACTGTGAGATAGTTTCATGTTCTAGTTTGGGTAATTAGCCAAGACTTTCATTCTCACCCCAGGGATAGTGGGCTGCTATAGGAAGTTGTATTGTGTATACTTCTTAAGGAAGTTAATCTTACAGAGTGTCAGGTTCATTGTATGTTTAATTTGTCATCTGGCCAATCTTATATTGCCTTCTTGGTTAAAGGCAAATGTCCACCTTGCATTTTCTTCTTGCTCCTTTTAATGGTGCAGAAGAGTGGAACCTCACCCTAAGTGTGTAACACCATCTCAACCCAGAGCATATTCTTCCATTATTCAGAGTTTATGCCAGGTCAAATAAGAGGAAAGAGCATGCCCTTAAACGGAAAGTTGATTTTCCATATGTATGTATTTATTTTTTGTGGTACTTGGGAATTGAACCCTGGGTCTCACACATACTTTGCAAGTACTGTACCACTGGGTTGCACCCCCACCCCATTTTTAGATTTTTTATTTTGAGTCAGAATCTTGCTAAGTTATACAGTCTGCCTCCTGCCTAGAACTTTAGATCCTCCTGCCTCTGCCTCTTGAATCACTGGGATGATAGGCATGACCACTACACCTGGATTGATTTTCTGTTTTTATGCTTGTGTAATTCCCCAGAGGTAAATGTATGCCCATGTAGTTCCCTGGAATAAAATTTACATGTTCAATATGCATCCTTTATAAAAGCTTAATGGTTACCTCCTCAATGAGCCTTCCCTGATCATCCCAGGTAATTCTTCTCTATGTTTCCTACCTCTGTTCCTCCTTCTTTCCATGGAACTTGTTACAGCTAGCAGTTGTTTGTTTGTTTGTTTATTGCCTTTCTCTTTGTTTAGAGTTTGTGCTCTGTGAAGGGATGGACTAGGTTGGCCGTTAGATTCCAGTGCCTACCACAGTGCCTGACACATAAGAAGATGCTTAGGCAATGTTTGCCAAGCTAATGCTTCGTAATAATCACTCTTAATATGCTACGTATAAACGAAGGTTGCTTATTTGAATCTGACCAGATTAGAAACATAGCTAAGAATTTTTAGAATTAAGTTTTTTTTTTGTTTTTTGTTTTTTGGTACTGGCGGTTGAACCCAGGGCCTTGCGCCTGCGTGTTTTGCAAGTGCTGTACCACTGAGCTGCGCCCTCCAGCCCATTTTTTTTATTTTTTGAGACAGGGTCTCACTAAGTTACGCAGACTGCCTCTGGTCTCAAACTTGGGATTCTCCTGCCTCCGCCTCCTGAGACGCTGGGATTATAGGTATGCATCACCACACCCAGTGAGTTAAGTATTTTTAACTGAAATTTCTATTCAGATGATTTTAAACTTGCAAACATTGGTAAGATCTAGTATAGAGAGATTCCTAGGCATACTTTATTTAGTTTCCTCTAATGATAACATTTTCAAAACTATATTTTAACACTCATACCAGAATATTGACATGGAT
This sequence comes from Pedetes capensis, assembly GCA_007922755.1. Classification (NCBI taxonomy): domain Eukaryota; kingdom Metazoa; phylum Chordata; class Mammalia; order Rodentia; family Pedetidae; genus Pedetes; species Pedetes capensis. The sequence continues at coordinate 62,858 of VMDO01000260.1, read as the reverse complement.
ACAATCTACTCATTAGGTTTTTCGTGTTTTCCTTTTGTGAATATTTGGTTCTGTGTACTTTTATTAGTGAGTATTTTCGAATTCTGGAAGGTTGACTTTCTTAATTATGAATAATAACTTCTGTGATGGGCAAACTCTATAGTTCTTAAATATCTTTAAAAATCATAGGATATTAGTGCTGTAATGGAATTATAATAGGTCATTTTATACTGTAGGAGTTCCTAAACTTTAGAATTTCAGAGATTATAAACATTAATTTTAAAATGCCAGATGAGATTGTGGGGGGGAGAGCTGATTTAGAATTACTAACTTTTAATTTTGCCAAGCAAAGACATTAGAAAAAATTATGTATGTCCTATTGTTCTGCCAGGAACTGGTTGAAAACTTTGTCATGGTCTTGTCCCAGTTAGTTTATGATTCTTGGGAATGCCCAATCTAGTCTGATTGATTTGTTCTAAGAATCAAATAATTTAAATATATCATTGTGTCAGCATTGTCAAGGTAGATATGCCTGACAAATGATCAGAACATACTTCTCAGTTTATACTTGAAAATAATGTGGTCCAGAGAGGGTCTGGGCCTCTCTAAGGTGGCCCCAAGACCTTGAGTAGGTACTTCATTTCTTCTACTGTATTACCTTGACTAGGGATCTTAACTTTAAGCACCTAGGAAGAATGATTACTGGGTTGATCTAGGAGGAAGTCTAGAGTATGTGTAGTCTAAAACCTTCTTCTTCAGCATTTCTGGAAAATTGTTTATTTGCTCTATATTGTCATATATTTAATGGCAGAGACATCTCTACTGTATAAATTATTACCCTTTACTATGCCTGTTGGTATATTGTTCTTAGGTCTACAAATGCTTCTCAGTATCTCTGAACTCATTAATGGTAACAGTAATATATACTGAGAATTTACTCTATTTTAGACCATGTGCTGTGTATTTTACACTGTTGCCTTAATCTCTAGCCTGTGAGGTAGGTTCTTACTGTCTGAAGTTTCCTACAAGGGCCTTATTAGAAGGTTGTTAGGTACCGTCGAGTCAGTATCTGACTCCTAGCGACCCTCATAGGGTTTTCAATGGCTGTTTCGGGATTGCTTTGGGAGTGGATTGCCAGGTCCTTCTCCCATTTTTGCGGTGCTGGGAATTGAACTCGGGACCTCAGAGACTGCAGCACAGTGCTCTACCAACTGAGCTAAATCCCAGCTATTAGAAGGTTAGAGTGGTTAGAGTTCCTAGCACTAAGTAACACAGCTAGTAAGGGGCATGAGCTTTGTATTAGTTTCCTAGGGCTGCTATAACCAATTATCCCAAACTTGGTGTCTTAAAACAACAGAAATTAATTTTCTTACAGTTTTGGTGGCCAGAAGAGCAAAATCAGTTCAGCAGGGTCACTATTACTCAACAGGCTTTAGGTGAGAATCTTTCCTCACCTCTTCCAGCCTCTGGTGTCATTGTAGCTGCTTATTTACTTCACTTGGCCTTCTCTTTTTTAGTATCAGCTTTCCATTTGCCTTTCTTTCATAAGGCCACTAGTCATTGTATTTAGAATCCACCTATTTAATTTAGGATGTTCTCATCTCATGATTCTTAATTACATCTGCAAAGACCGTTTTACCTAATAAAGTAACATTTGCAAGCTCCAGGGATTTACTATTCACCCTGCTGCAGGCTTTGGCTCTTGTGCTCTGATTCTGGAATCTGTGCTTGCTCTCTCACACCATATCCACAGAGAAAGTTGATCTTCTCTTCATGTGATAAGAAAAGACTGGCTTTCTTGCTCAGTGCTATACCTCCATTACCTTTCATGGTACCTTTCCCAAGGAAGTGCTTGATAAAACAATAGCTTTAGCAATGAATGAGCCACCGAGTATGTGAAGGTAGTTTTCATGTCATCTGTTGCTTTCTTCCAAGCTAAACATCACCAGGTTCCTTAAGTGAAGTTTGGAGACTCCTATCCCTCACCCTTCTAGTTGCTCTCCTGTGGGTCTTTTCTAATTTGGCTACTGTTCCTCCTAAAATATGCCTTTCAGGTTGAACTCTAGGTAAGATGTAAGTGATAGAGAAAGAGGAAGCAAATTTTTATCTTTATCTTTTTAGAGTTTTGATGGGGCTTGAGAATAAGTTGACATAAGGCAGATTAATAGGAGAAAAGCATACAAATTTATTTTACATTAGATTTTGTGGCATGGGAGCCCTCATAAGGAAGTGAAGACTCAAAGATGCAGTTAGGGTTGAATACTTATATATGGAATTGGATAGAGAGCAGTAAATTTTGAAAATGTGACAAGTCCAGATGGCTTAGACTAGGGAAGTGAATTGAGTAGAGAAATGACTAAAAAGAAAAGGGTTAGTATAAAAAGGTCTATTTGTACAGAACCCTCTTCCTGTTAACTTCTGGTCCTTGATGATATGTTCCTTCTCATATGAGGAAGACATCTTTCATATGAGAGTTTTAGCTCCTGCTTTTCAAGAAAATAGGGTGGAGGTGTGGTTCAGAGCACCCGTCTTGCACCTGCTGTTTTTTTATTTTTTTTTCCTCAGTACTGGGGGTTGAATCCAGGGCACTCCATCACAGGGCTGCACCCCCAGCCCACTTTTTATTTTGAGACAGGGTTTCTCTAAGTTATGCAGGCTGCCTCTGGCTTGAACTTGTGATCCTTCTGTATCAGTTTCCTCAGTTGCTGGGATTACAGGCATGTACCACTGTGTTCACCTTTTTTTTTTTTTTTTTTTGTGGTACTAGGGGTTGAACCCAGGTCCTCACGTCTGCATGCTTTGCAAGTGCTGGACCACTGAGCTGTGCCCCTCAGCCTATTTTTTTTTTTTTTTACTATTTTTGAACAGGGTCTCCCTAAGTTACGCAGACTGCCTCTGGTCTCAAGCTTGCGATCCTCCTGCCTCTGCCTCCTGAGCCGCTGGGATTACAGGCGTGCGCCACCGTGCCCAGCTATGTTAAATATTTTGATTGTACATATAAATGGGGTGGTACACAGTGATAATACATTTGATATGTTCACTATGCAGTTATCAAATCGGTATTGTTGACACTTCTATCTCCTAAAACTTTTTTATGAAAACATTTTGATTAATATGTAGAGATAATTATATATATTTACGAAATGTAATATGATTTTTAAGAATTGCAAACAGTATAGTGACATTCGTTATGGGATTTTCATAGAATTGCCACCTGTATTTAGTATTGTTCTCTCTGTCTTTACTGCCATGTTGCTCATCTTCCCCCTCCCATTTTTTCCATCCCCCATCCTCCTCCTCCTAGTCCCCTCCACCCTCATGATGGGTTTCCTAGTGTTTTCTAATGTTAGATATTTTCAGTATATATATACATATATATATGTATGTATATAATATATAATATATAATATATGCTAATATATTATATATATTGTGTCTTTAAGGTGGGTCTAGCTCTCACATATATGTGATAACATGGTATTTCTCTTTTTGAGTCTGGGTTATTTTGCTTAAGATGGTGGTCTCCAGTTTCATCCATTTTGCTGCAAATGACATAATTTAATTCTTCTTTTCTGCGGAATAATATTCCATTGTGTATATACACACACCACATTTTTAATCCAATCACTGCTGATGGGCATCTGGGCTCATTCCATATCCTTGCAATTGTGAAGACAGCTGCAATAAATATAAAAGTGTGAGTGTTCCTGTGGTATGATGATTTGTCTTCCTTTGGGTATATGCCTAGGACTGGAATAGCTGGATCATATGGTAGTTCTATTTTTAGTTTTCTGAGGAATGTCTCTACTGATTTCCATAATGGCTGTACTAATATACAGTCCGACTAGCAGAGTGATAAAAGTTCCTTTTCCCCCAGCATCCTTGCCAGGCTTTATTGTTATTTTTGTTGTTGATGTTAGTCATTCTGACTGGGATGAGATCAAATCTCAGTATAGTTTTGATTTTAATTTCCCTGATGGTTAATGATATAGAATATTTTTTTTTGTGTTTAGTGGCCATTTGTATGTCTTCTTTTGAGAACTGTTTAGTTCCATTGCCCACTTATTTATTAGACTAGTTGCTAGTTTTGTGTTTAATTTATTGAGTTCATTATATATCCTAGATATTAATCCTCTATCAAATGTGTAGGAAGCAAAGATTTTCTCCTGTTCTATGGGCTCTCTCTTTATTAATTGTTTCCTTTGCTGTGTGATACTTTTTAATTTTATGTAATTCCATTTGTCAATTCTTGGTGTTATTTCTTGGACTACTGGAGTCTTGTTAAGAAAAAACTTGCCTATGCCTATGTGTTGGAATGTGCTCCCTACATTTGCTTCTAGTAGTTTCAAAGTTGCCGGTTTTGCATTGAGATCTGTGATCCATTTAGAATTGATTTTTTGTACAGGGCAAGAAATATTCATTTTCATTCTTTTGCATATGGATATAGAGTTTTTCCAGCACCATTTTTTGAAGAGACTATCTTTTCTCCAATGTATGTCTTTGGCATCTTTGTTGAAGATCAGGTGGCTGTAGCTGCATGGGTGTATATCAGACTCTTCTAGTGCATTGATTTTCATGCTTGTTCTTGTGTCAGTATCATGTTTTTGTTACTATGGCACTGTAATATAGTTTGAAGTCAGGTATTGTGAGGCTTCCTGCACTGCTTTTGCTGCTTAGGATTATTTTAGCTATATGAGATCTTTTGTGCTTTCACATGAGTTTTAGGATTTTTTCTGTGTTTATAAAATACATCATTGGGATATTCATGGGGATTGTATTAAATCTATAGATTACTTTTGACAGTATAGCCATTTTCACTATATTAGTTCTTCTGATCCATGAGCAAGGGAAGTTTTCTATCTTCTAGTGTTTCTTCAATTTCTTTAGTGTTTTGAAGTTTGTATCATAGAAGTCTTTAGGACCTTTGGTTAGATTGATTCCTAACTATTTAAGTTTTTGGTTAGTTATTAGAAATGGGATTGCTGTTTTGTTTCTCTTCCTGTTTGTTATTAGTATATAGGAACGCTACTAAATTTGAATGGGGCTGGGATTTAGCTCAGTTGGTAGAGTGCCGCTCTGCAGTCTCTGAAGTCCTGAGTTCAATTCCCAGAACCACAAAAATGCGAGAAGGATGTGGCAGTCCACTCCCCAGGCAATCCTGAAACAATCAGCCATTGAAATCCCTATATGGGTTGCTATGACTGGATGGCACCTAACAACAACTAAATTTGAATGTTTATTTTGCATCTCAATATTTTGCTAAAGGAGCTAATTAGCTCTAAGAGTTTTCTAGTGAAGACTTTATGTTTTTCAAGTGGAGGGTCTTTTAAATATAGCATCCTATATTTAAAATTTGATCTCTTTGTTCCCTATTTGTATCCCTTTTATTTCTCTCTCTTGCCTTATTGTCTGGCTAGAACTTCAATCACTATACTGAATATAAGTGGGGAAAGGGGGCATTCTTGTCTTGTTCCTGACCTTAGAGAGAATGTTTTCAGTTTTTCCCATTTAATATAATATTGGCTATGTTGTTGTTGTTCGATGCTGTTCAGTCAGTGTTGGACTCAGTGACCTTATGCACAGCAGGCAAAACAGTATTGTTAGTGCTTCTCTGCTATTCATAGAGTTTTCAATGGCAGATTGTTTTTGGGGATGGGTTGCCAGGCCCTGCTCCCAAGCTTACAGCACCTGGTGTTCCCAGGCAGTCTCCTATCCAAGTCCGAACCAGGCCCAACCTTGCTTAGCTTCCAAGATCTGATGAGATCGGATGCCACAGTGGTATGGCTGCAGGCAATATTGGCTATAGATTTTTCATAAGTGGACTTTATATGTGTAGTATATTTGTTCTATTCCAAGTTTCTTCAGGACTTTTATCATGAACTGATGTTGAATTTTGTCAGAAGCTTTTTTAACATCTATTGAAATGATTATGTGTTTCTTGTCACTGAGTCTGTTGATGTGTTATATTGTATTTATTCATTTGCAAATGTTGAACCAGCCTTGCATCTGTGGAATGAAGTCCACTTGGTTGTGGTATATTATCTTTTTTATGTGTTGCTGTATTTGGTTTTCAAGAATTTTGTTAGGGATTTTTGCATCAGTGATCAGCAGAGAAATTAGTCTATAGTTTCCTTTTTCTTTTTTTTTGTAGGGTTCCTATGTCCCTATCTGATTTTGGTGTCAGGGTGATGCTGGTTTCACAGAATCTGAGCGTGGCCTTGGGGCCAACCATTCGACTTAGCCAGACCCAGAGACTATCTCTGGATTCCCCCCTCCCACCCACAGCTGCCTGGTCCATCTCTCTCATCCAGGTGCTGTGGAGAGAGTTTGTGGGCTTGCTAGACCTTTTGCTTCATTGTTGGGTTTCAGGATGTGGTTTGGGAACCTGTGGGGAGAGGTTCTCTGCTCCACCACTGCTGATTCAGCAGTACCTGCTGTTTTTTAAAGTCCCTTTCCTTATGCCAAAATTGTATATTTGGGGGTTGCATATTTTGCTACCCTTCATAGGGTAGAATGGGACTGTTAACTCTCATGGTTTGTGCAGTATATTTCTTTACAGTAGTTGTAAATTGTGCTCATTTTAGAGCAGCCACTGAAGTCATTGCCTGTAGTTAATAGCTGAAGGTATTAAAACAAAACAAACAAATTAACAAAACAAAACAAAACAAAAAACTCTCTACATGTTGGTAGTCCAGCTCAGTCATTGAGTTTTTAGGGCCAAATTCAACCCTCAGTTATGCTAATGCAATTTTTGTTGATTTTGATTCTGGGGATGGATTTTGAGTTTGGAAAGAAAATACTCCAAATGGCACACACTGGGTTTAGTAGAAAGGGCAAGCATACTCATGAATATATCTGGTTTCCCCTCTTCATTCCAATTTGTTGATCCCATGAATAAAAAGTTCTGTGCTGTGAAAGAGATGAATGATGTTCCAAAACAATATTTTTTTCTGCAAGAACAAGTCAGGGTTTTCATGACCAAATATTAGACAAGATAACTTTTTTCCTTTTTTGTTTCTTCCATTTTGGCATGTAGTTGGTGTACCCTTCCTTTATTTACTTATATTTAAAATTTTACTTTGCACATAAAATTATGTATTTTAATAGTACCATGTGGTGTTTTGATGTGAATATACATTGTATATAACATTCAAATCAGGGTAAACATATATCTTAGTCTTTTTTTTCTAAATTACATTTACCAAGGGCTTGTGTTAATTTTCATGTACTTGTACCCTGAACAAATTTATGCTCTTGATATTGTATGTGGTACAAGTTTTGCTTGTCAAAACATATTTTTAAAACTAACCCATGGGTTTTAATCAATACAATCAAGATAAATTAGATTTTTAAAAGTAAGATCTATGTTAATATGTAGATCAGCAAGAAATTGTGGTTATGATTAACTTCTGCCCTTATGTGGCAATATAGGACAGAATTACACTGATGTTTAAATTTTTAAAAAAATTAATTAATTTTTTTAAACCAGGGGTTGAAATAAAGAAAAGATAATTACTCCCAGTGGTGGACTTCATGGTTTCATTTACTGTATTATGCTATCTACTGCATCTTGCTGCCTTTATCCTAATGGTTTCTTTGGAAGGAAACATTTTGATGAGAAAAACTCTCTGTTTGACACAGTTTCCCACTTCTTTTACCTGGCTGCCTCTAATTGTTCTTAAGGTGTTGGCTTAAATGTCCCTTCTGTAGTGAAATTTTTTCTGACCCACAAGACTTGGTTGTTTTTATACTCTATGCTCCATTAGTACTTTGTACTTCATTTTTTATATCCTTTATTACATTGATCTAAACTGCATGTTAATGTTTGTCCTTTACTCTTAACTATGAATTCTGTGAGTGTAGAGTCTTGTGTCTGCTTTCAACATTCTCTTTCTACTAGTTAGTTCATTGTGTCACTCATATTGGATGCTTAAGAAACATTTCTTGACTCATTGGCTGGAGGCCAAAAAAGTTACTTAGGGTATAAGGAAACAATGCTTTTAATAATGTTTGCATTTGTGTTGGTATGTGTGTGGACACTAATATACTAGCAGTGAACTCCTCCCTACCCCGTGTGTGTGTGTGTGTGTGTGTGTGTGTGTGTGTGTGTGTGTGTGTGCATGTTTTGAGTACTACCGCATCGAATTACTGAGGTAGAAAGAACAGTTGACATTCTGTTTTAAAGTGACCATGTATTTGACCCACTTCTTCTCTAGTAATGTCATCACGATTGTATCTCATTGCTGTGGTTCTTGGAGGCTGACAGGCGGAACAAGTTGCTTCAGCACACAGCCCTCATCTGTCATACAGAACAGCTTGCAGATTCTTATTATGTGAATGAAATATGGAGAGAAGGTTATTTTTCTTCCTGGGCTATCAGAGTAATTGAAAGTAACCATATCAAGGCATGAGAGGAAAATGCAGGAAAATAAGATTGTCTTTGAGAAGGGCAGCTTTTCTGCTCTCCACTGCTGGTGTTGAGCCTCATCTCTATGTAAAGGCTTGGGGTTTGTTTCCTGTTATCAAAGGTCAGAGATTGACCCAGCACATTGTTTGAATAAGGATAATCCCTTAGTTCATACTACTTCCCTGCAGGTACTTGGTAAGATGCCACCACCATTGTCTTTGGAGGTGTATCCCACAGGACCCTGAGTGAGGATGGGCTTTGTATGTTCTTTACCCAGAGAAGAAAATGGTTTTAGTATTCCAGATCAATAAGCTATAGTAAAATAATTGGAAATTGTGATGAAAAATCATTAAGCTAAGAAATGCTACTGTTTCTAGGTTTTGGATCAGGAGAAATAAATAACACTTGACTGTTCTGATTATATTTTACAAGTGTGGCCCCGGTGAAAGGGAATTTCAGACAATACTGTATTAATGACATTTCACCTTCTAAACAGTTTGGTTCCATAGGTAGAAATTTTGCTTTATAGAATAGTTTCGTTTAATAGGAAGCTTTTTACTTCACACTGGTGAAAGTTTAACATGGTGACAGAAAGCAAGGTACAATTCAGCAGTCACTCAAGTCATGACTTTGTTATATTTTGAGATAGCTTTAAAATCACTTAGTTGAATAAAACTCTAATGTACTGTAACTGCCAGGTGGCTTTATCTAATTTATGAACCAGAGGCAAAGGAATCAACAATAATCCTCCATTTCCTATCATTAGATTAGCTATTACTGAAACCACAGAAAGTATATAACCCTTTACTTTGTGTTCACTTGAATTTGGTTATTAAGCTTTGATGGAACTTTCATTTAACCAAATGCCTTTGTTTACAACAATAAGCAGATTAAGTCTTTTGTGTTCAGAATTTGATATGACCATTTTAGCACAGGCCACCCACAAAGGCATGTTAAAGTTACAGATTCTATTCATTTGTGTTCTGTCATTTTCCATTCTGTCCAGTTAGGATCTTGTTTTGCTTCCTAACTTTCAGAAAGACATTTTTAGATCTATAAGGCCTGTACTTTTTCATGAATATAAACAGGCATTAGCAAACATGAAACTACTCATAGCAACTCCATAAAATTGATTTTTCAAAATCAAATAAGCATCTGGTGGTCTGAAAATGTTTTATACCTGATATTTAAAAGATATTTTGACTGTTGCCAAAAGGAACCAGTTCTTTCATGCTGTTTGCATTGAGGATGCTGTCATATGCTACTGCTGATATGTAGAGCAAAGACTCTGGAGGGAAACAGACTTGGATTTCCACCTAAACTCCTCCTCTTACATGCCAGCAACCTTGGACTTGACCTCCTTGGGAGGTCAGTTAACTGTAACTACCCTTTCCTAGGCGTGTGATAGACTTCATGTTTGTACTTAATCTCATTGTGTTGTTCATGAGGGGGTACAAGTAGAGCACTCAAACAGGAGATGATTATTATAGTTAATGTTCATGTATGTTCACACTCTGTATGCTCTCAACTTGAGTGAAAATTTACTGATTCTAAGAAAAATCATAGCAGGAATGCTATTATCCTTTCAGAACTTAATGTTTTGGTATCATGGCTATATCTAAAAGTAACATGGAGTACAGTTACCATTTTGGATATTGTCAGGGACACTGCTTGAAAATGAATCTCCGTAAAAGTAGCTATTCCAGGTGCTAAGATTGTAATCCGTGAGCCCAATCCATACTCCAACCAAAGATGTGTGAAAATGGAACTTTATTTTAATTCTTTTGAATTGACATAACAGCTAAGATTAGCTTGTTTAGTAATGTGGGCTAGAAGTATATAGCCCTTCCAATAAGTAGGGATCCTTCCTTGTAATGTGTGGTTTACATTTTTCATCTTTATCTCTCTCTTCTACATCCATGTTTTTGGGTAGTGGAGATGAGTTTGCATAAATTCATACGATTCCACCCAGTTTTCTTTAGATCTGAAGCTCCTACAGGAGCAATTGGAATTCAGGCTGAGAGATCTGCTCTTTGACCTTGATTTCTGACAAATTTACATGGTTCCTGTGGGGTGGAAATTTTCTTCTCATCTGTACTATCTTCTTTTAGTTTGAAAAGTGAATCACAGAAGAATGAAAATTTTTTTAGCTGTGAAAGTTTCAGTAAGAATAAATGTTAGGCCTATGATGTTAGTATAATGCAAAATAAGATAGCATTTAAAGAGAGTCTCTGCTTCAACATCATATTGACGATGTCCCTCAGTTGAGTCATGGATTGGGGACTTACTGAGATACACCATCTGGCAAAATATGGAAAGCCAGGCTTTTGCCAACTAAAAAATCTGTATCAGTTCCAACTTGTGTATATTTTGCACATTATTGGATGCCTTGTAAAACGTTTATCATTTTTTGATTAAGAAGGACTAAGGGATTTTAATACCCCATAGAAAATGTCAATAGCCCCAAGATAGAAAAATTATCCAGTGGATTATAAGGAGCTTTGAGTATTTAACTTTGAGCATATGTAGGAATAAGGGCAGTTTCATTCTAGCGTCTTTAAGGAGGGATGTAGGGGTAGTATGTCCTTGGTTTGTCTGGGTAGAGCTAGAGACGTGGTTTATTGTTGTTGTTATTGTGACAGTCTCCCACCTTGTTTCTCCTGTAGCACAGCCAGTCCTTAAGAGCACATGCCAAGAGATCAACTTGGTTCTTCTTGGCCTATCATGTAAACTGTGGCCTGCCATGTTCATTAAGATGAAAATTTGTCGAATGGAATTTGCCCGACTGGCAGAATAGTTTAAATGTCAGATGTTGTTAGGGATGGACATAAATATTATGTTTCTATTGTTAATTAATTGCAGTGCCTCAGTACCAGTGATCCAAAATCCAATTTAGTCTGCAATAGGCTTGTGGATAAGGGCCAGGGATAATGAATGCAGAGGGGAAAAAATGTATTCAGAGTTTCCATTGTATCTGTCAATGTCCTTTTAGAAAAATTGCAAAGTTTTTTGTGTCACTTAGTTCAAGAGGCACAAAACAGAGCAGAATTAAGACTCATTGTCTTTTGAAACCTCTCATGCTGCTGTCGAATCTGTTCTACTGCTGCCCTTGTGTCTATCTTAGTATCAAAATTCAAAAGAGATGCGGCCCTGTTCCCTTTCCTTGATTACACATCCCCCATCATTTCCACCCTAGAGTCTGTTGTTATGTTGATAGCTCATTTCAGAGATACAGCATTGAGGTTGCTAGTCCCATACTCTTCCTCATTTGTCTGTGTGGTGTCCATTTTCCTCTTCTTTTTTACCGTCAACTCTTCCTTCTTTTTCTTTATATCCTTTGTTTTGGTCTCCAGGCTCAGCAGCCTGTCTGTCAAGTCTGCCACTGTTTGTTAAGATCATTTTGCTTCCAATTTGAGCTAGTGGCTGAATATCACTCAGAATAATGCTTGTAGAACTTGCTGCATTAGAAAGGGGAGCAATTTTGTTGCTGGTGCCTAGACTTCAAAACTGACTGTTATTGTAAATCCATGAACCACCAGGCTTTGTGACTATCATTCTCAACTAATATTTTGTTGAATACCTGCTGTGGGCATGGCATCTTACTCTATCACCTCTCTGGCTTCTGGAGGCATGTAGGTGTACCAGGCAGAGGAGGACCAATTAAGACTTTGGAAGGCAGGATAAATGTGGGCGAGTGGTCAGGGACCCTCATTTAATTCTTGGCATCCTGGTCCATGCCAACCTTGTTCTGCCTCTGTGATTATACCAGCCGAGAAGCGGAGAAAGGAAGATGAACTTTGGTCTGCTTTGAGTTTCCCTGTCCAGCAGTGTCTGTCAGATTAAAAATGAGAGGGAAGGAGGCCAGAGAATCTTCCAGATGGAGAGTTCAGAGGAGGGCACAACCAGACTCCCTTTCCACAGTGACATAGCTGGGCCATTTGAGCCCTGGGCCAGAAGCCAGGAGGAGCACAGATTGTTGCCTGACCCCGCAGTGGAGTGGGGGGCTGGCAGCACAGGCACTCTGGGCTCAGGGTGGGTACAGATTCCACTGGCACACACAAGTCTTGTGGTGGAAGCAGAGCATTTGCCTCCAGGATTGGGTCAGTCTTGTGGGAGGTTGTTCCCCTCATCCTGGCCTCTTCTTTAAGGGTACTTTCCCCAAGTCACACAGTGGGTAGAATTGGCAACTGCAAAAACCAAAAGGGGAGTTGGCATCCTCAGCCTCTCTGGTTCTTCCTGTAGAATGAGGCAGCCTTGCAGGAAAGGTGACCTTAGATAGGCTTGAGGCAATGATAATAGCAGTGGTCATGTGTCCTTGGACTGACTTGCATGTGGACAGCAATTCCAGGCAGCAGGAGTTTGGTGAGGCCACCGCACACTGACAGACACTCTGCATGCCTCTTGGTAGCACAGCTTTCTAGCTGATTTCTGCATGCTATGAAAAGTATCCAGTGAGGATGCACCAAGAGGAAGAGTTTGCTCAAATGAGAGCAGGTTTTTAGACTAAGCCTGTCCAAGGTCTATGAAATGCTGGGAAAGTAACAAGTGAGGTTAAACAGTGAATATGTGGCTTAATGTCCCTTAAAAATGGATTATTTTAATACTGCATCAGCATAACCTCAGTTTCTCCCAGGGATGGACCTCTTTTTCCTCAAATTCAGGCTAGCAGAGTTTGAAGAGGGCCTGTGCTATTGGGAGCAGAGCTGTTTGACTTGAAATGTCATCCCATTCTGAGAAAACATACTGGGGCCATGTTAGGGCATTCCTGTGCAAATGTCACATTGTCACAATGTCTCCTCCTGGGATTAGGCTAGTGCTTTCTAGTCTTGTCTGGTGGTCAGACAATTCACTGGCTCCCCCTCCGCATTGTCAGGGCATCAACCCAGGTAGGGTTATGTACCCCGAGATTTCATGGAATTTGATTTGTCTTTAACTCTATGAATTTTGAGATGCTAATTATTGGCTTATTAGTATTCTTTTCCTGAGATGTCATCTAATGATTTTCCAGATCTCGTGCTACTTGGCAAATTGACTTTTCCAATGCCTAGCAAATATGATGGTATTGAACAGGCGTGGCAAGGGTGTGTATGTGTGTGTGTGTGTGTGTGTGTGTGTGTGTGTATGTGTGTTTGTGTATCTCAGGCCACAGAAGAGCAGGCTTTAGTAGATAGAAATCTTGTTGTTTTTATGAAAGCCCAAAATGGATAATAAAATAATGAAAAAACAAAACTGAAAACTAACCACAAAACCCCAAACTAAACTTGGTTGTATAATTGTTAATCAATGTTCATTTATAATAGAAACGATAACTTATTCCCTTATGAAGAAAGTTTTATTGAGTGTATGTTATGTGCTAGCCATTGTCCTAGAAGATGCAGATTCATTATAGAATAAGATAGAGGTGGTCTGTATTATTATTGAAATTACAGCCTCATGGAGAGATTTTACATACTTATTTTGGCAATATTGATCAGTGTTCAAGGTAAATCACAAAATTAAGCATTATTCTGGTTACCCTCTTTGAATTCTGTCTGAGTTTCACATATTCTCAAAATACTCCATATTGTTTTTAGGTGCTGTAGAGTCAGGTCCTACTCATAGTGACCATCACAGAGTTTTCATTGGCTGATGGTTTTTGGGAGTGGATTGCCACATTTCTCCCATTTTTATGATGCTGAAGATTGAACCTGGGTCTTTAGACATTGCAGAACAGGTGAGCTAAACCAACTGAGCTAAACCCTAGCCCATAAGAAATATAAACATATAAATTGAAATAAAACTTCTAAAAATCTATCTGAAAGGTTTTAGGGCTTGGGAGTCTTTGCTACTATGTTTTGTGAGGGTTTAAATCAGTATGCTGATTCTCAAATAATTTTATGTGTTTAAAATATTCATTTGTCATCAAGTAGTTTAACCAGGGCTGTGTTTTCCAACTGCCTGGTTTTCACTGATATGTAGAAAAAGGTTTTAGAAAAAGGTTTAAGAATCTTTTCTTAGTTGAAAATTGGCTATCATTTGAAAGAATGTTGCAATAATTTGTCTGCAGTAACAGCTCACTGAATGTAGCATAAAAATGAAAATGAGGGCTGAATTTATTCTGTCTTTGCTCTTGTACTGGAATGCACAGCCTCTTTCCTAGGTATATAGATAATTATGGCAGACTTAAAGGTCAATAATCAATCCCTCAATGTGGCAGTTAAGTCAGGTGAGGGCTGCAAAATGCAACAGTAGAGGCAAATTCCCTGTTCCAGGCAACCTTCCCTTAAATAAGGTGCAGTTAGATGGTTCTCAGAAATAGGTTTCAATTGGGAGAAGATGAATCACAATCAAAGCAAGTCTCTATACTTGGGAAAAATGCTTCTTTAAATTCAGATCAGTTTTTAAAGGAGCTGGGAGTTGGACCATGGATTGAAGGGCTTGGGGTTGGTAAAGATGTGAAAAACCACCAAGATAAATCAGTGTGTTATTGGCCTGTTCTGCTCTGCTTCCATGTTTATTTCTTTTAGGAGCAACTGAAGCCCAAACTTATTTGGATTCATTTAAATCTAATTTATGTCTTGCAGAAGGTCATATGAAGGATGTAGACATTGTCTGCTTTAGAACAGAATGTGGGCAAGTTAGGAATGAGAGTAGAAGTGGTATAACATTGCAACTGTAGGTGAAAATGTTTTCACGGCCTGGTGAAATTAAGGTCCTTCAATTCTTGGGTTATGGAAATGTGAGAGAGGGCCATATTGAGTGGCTACTCCTGACTCTTATCTAGAGATATGTACTTTGGGCCCTGGAACAAGAGCTTTTGATCCTGACTTGCTCCTACTTTGGATTAATTAGTGCCCGTGCACACACACACAAATTCAGGCACCAAAATATGTCACAAAGATTATAGAATGTACTTATATTCATTTATTCATCAAGTATTTGTGTTGAATGATTGTAGGTGCTGTGGTACAATCGAGGGCTAGCAATGTGTAAGATGGTTCAGTTTGAATAATAAATGCTATAGGTTTTAAAGAGCTTAGATTATACTTAAGGTCAGAAAACACAAACACATGAGAACACAATATTTTAAGATAATAGCATGAGTTTTCATCACAAGACATTAAAGGATTAAGGTGTCACCCAAGTCTGTTTAAGACCAGCCCCATCCCCTTCCTACCTGTCTCTTGTAACCTTGTCAGGAACCTTCAGTACTGGTTACATTCAGACTCCTTGTCTCAAATGGATCTTTTCATCACCCTGACACATGCTTGGATTGTTTCTGTTTAAAAACTATATAAACTATATAAAGACCTCTTTCAGTCCTTTTGTCATCAAGTGGCAATTCTCTTTCCTCCCCTTCACAGACTAGAATAGTCCTTACTCAACGTATTCATTTAATGATTTCCACTTCTTTCTTAAAGAATTCCAAGCTTAATTCTGCCTTCATCAGTTCTTGTTGAATTCCTTAATGACCGTGTAGTGAGCATTTTTAGTATTGATATCATGTGACCTTTCTGTGACATTTGAGGTGTTCCTTTAACTTCTCTGACAACCATTGTCTCATCTAGATGAGATTCATTCTTCTCAATCAAACGTTAAATGTCAAAATTCCTTAAGGGTCAATCCTAGGCTTTTTTCCCTTTCTACTTGCTACTGTCTTCCTTGGTAGCTATATGCATATTCACAACTGCGGTTGTTTCATACATACAGCTACCTGATAACTTCTAGACCTCCACTCTGGCCTAAAGACCCAACTGCTTACTTGGACATTTTCTTTTACGTTTCTCTCAGGCACCTCATATCCACTATTCTACAACCAAATTAGTAATGTTCTTTTACTCTAGATATGGACCCTACTACAGTGGGACTCAGTGTCTTTGTCCAACCTCAATCCCAAAAGGAAAGTTGTCATAAAAACTTTAAGTTTAAAACATATTTTAAATCTCATTTTATAATTGTTTTCCAACTTTAATGCACTGAAATAAGAAAACTTTGTTTTATATTTGTCATCTGATATTTGTTAAGACTATCCTTGTAGCCTAATATAAAGTTAACTTTTGTTTATGTTCCACTTGCACTTGTAAAGCATGCTGAGGCTGATTGTGTTTTCCAAAGGTGGTTACATCAACACATTTACCCAGTGCCCTGTATGCTTTTCTTTTTCTTATTTATTTATTTATTTATTTATTTATTTATTTTTGTGGTACTGGAGGTTGAACCCAGGGCCTCATGCTTGCATGCTTTGCAAGTGCTGGACCACTGAGCTGCATGCCCAGCCCATTTTTTTTTCCTTCCTTTTTTGAGACAGAGTCTCACAAAATTACGCAGACTGCCTCTGATCTCCAACTTGAGATCCTCCCGCCTCTGCTTCCCAGCCAATGGGATTATAGGCGTGCACCACCATGCCCACCTTACTGTGTGCTTTTTTAAAAAATGTGATTGACACTCATCCACTTGTGGTGTGCATTTTTCTTCTCTTCCTTTGAATTAGAGTTGGGTTTGTGACTTCCCTGACCAGTGAGTACAATGTAAATGATGTTACATGACTTTTGAGTCCAGCTCTGAAAGTATACCGTCAGTCTCTCTTTCTCTTCACCCCCCTCAGAGTCTTTGCCTTTGGAATCTAGCCCTCAAGGCACGTGGAGAGGCCACTTATAAGTATCTCACCTGAAACTTCCAGCTGTGATCTCAGTTAACCCTCAGCAACAACTGGGAGATATGTGGAGGAATGAGCCTTTGACAACTTCCATCCCCTATCTTTCAAGTCTTCCAGCTGAGGCCTAAGGCATTATATCATTCAGAAAAGCTGTCCTACTCTACTCTCAGAATATCTGCTCTATAGACACCATGTTGTTGTTGTTAGGTGCCATTGAGTCGTGTCTGACTCATAGCGACCCTCATAGGGTTTTCAGTGGCTGACTGTTTTGGGATTTCCACTTATTAGACTGCCAATGACGCAAAGTTCCATAACATCATGTAATGAGAAATTGAGGGGTAAGATATGCTTTGCACATGAGATCGGTAATAAAACTTTTATGGATTGTAAATTGGCAACAATTCCATATTCCACCAAAATTCCATATTCACAATTTTTGACTAAACAATCCTAGATTCAAATTCAAGAAATTTTAAATTTTAGATTGTGGAAATTCATCCCAAGATATACTTTATTATCGCAAAAACAACATAATGTGTTTTGGGTTGAATTGTGCCTATTCTCCCCAAAATTTATATGTTGAAGCCCTAACCTCCAATACCTCAAAATGTGACCTTATCTGGAAATAGAACCTTTACCAAGGTTGTTGTTATTTGGTGCAGTGGAGTCGGGTCTGAATCATAGCAACCCTCGTACGGTTTTCAATGGCTGATTGTTTTGGGGGTTGCTTAGAGAGTGGATTGCCACGTCCTTCTCTTTTTGCGGTGCTGGGAATCGAACTCCGGACCTCAGAGAATGTAGAGCAGTGCTCTACCAACTGAGCTAAATCCCAGCCCATATAGACACTAAGGGAGATAATAAATTACTGTTTTTCAATTTGCTAATTTTTGAATGATTTGTTATGTAACAATCAATAACTAATATAAAACTTGTTCTTCTATTATTGCTAACTTCAGTTTTGCCTAATATGTACTTTTTTCCATCTTTTTTGGTTCCAATTTGCTTGATACATAGTTTTCCATGCTTTTCCTTTTGAATCTTTATATTTTAGGTATGTTCTTTATAAACATCACACAGCAAGATTTAAAAGCTATCCAGTTCAAAAGATTTTATTTTAACAGATGTGTTTATTCTATTTACTCTGATTACTCACACATTTAAACTTACCTAAAATATTTTATTTTGCATTTCCTATTTACTCTGTTTTCCTTTGCTTTTTGTTTCCTTGTTTCTTTTCCAGGTTTCTCTAGAGAATTTGTTGAGTTTTCTTTACTCCATATTGTTTCCTCCATTGGCCTGGAAAATTTTATTCTTTTGGTGATTGTTCCTATGTTTTAAAAATGTGAAATAGAGAATACATACAAAATGATTTTTGAAAGTGCACATGTATTTTGAAAAAAATAAAAAACTTATCATCCAGATACTTCTTAGACCAAGGAATGGATCACTGCCATATTTCAAAATTTCTCCAGTACTTCTTCCCTATTATATTTCCTCCCCTGATCCCAAGATGGATAGCCTGAATTCTATGTAAATCATTCCTTTGATTATATTTATAGTTTTTTCCAGGTTACATGTTATATTCCAAATAAACATAGTATTTATTTTTGCCTTTTTGAATTTTATACAAATGGATTAATACTATGTAGGCCTTCTGTAACTTGCTCCTTTTCTTTTACACCATTCACGTTGACGTTGGTAACTGTTTCATGGATTTTTAAAATTTATATACTGTTTCATTCTAAGGATCTGTAAAAATGTGTTTATTGCATTGTTGATAGATGTTTGGGTTGTTTCCAGCATTTTTGCCATTCCAACAATACTCCTCTACAATTCGTATATGAATCTTTGTGAGTATGTGTGCAAGAGTCTCTGATTATATAGGCAAAGAAATGCTGGTTATCCTTAACAATTTAATTGATAGTTTTATGGAGTTTAGCTCAGTTGGTAGAGTGATTGCTCTGTGTACTCTGAGGTCCTGGGTTCAATCCCCAGCATAGCAAAAATGAGAGCAGGGGCAGCTGGATGTGGTGGTACATGCCTGTAATCCCAGCAACTCAGGAGACGGAGGCAGGAGGATCGCAAGTTTGAGACCAGAGGCAGTCTGCATAATTTAGCAAGACCTTGCCTCAAAAATTAAAAAAATGGGTGGGGTGCAGCTCAGTGGTATAGCACTTACAAAGTAAGCAAGCACAAGGCCCTGGATTCAACCCCCAGCAGCACCAAAAAAAAAAAAAAAAAAAAAAAAAAAGAGAAGGACATGGCAGCCCATTCCTGAAACAATCAGTTGTTTAAAACCCTATGAATATCGGAGAAGCACTGACATAGTGCCAGGCATGGCAGAGTGGCAGGGAGTGCTTCATTCTGTTGTATATAGGGTCTGTATCCCAACTTGCCAGCACCTAACAACAACAACAAAAAAAACAACATTTAACAACTTAATCAGTATTTTTGTCGTTTGACTTTGTCAAATCTAAATATTGGTTGTTATTGTCATTGGTTTCACTCTCTTGTTACAACCAGCGCTTAATAATTATTCACTTTGTTGTTGTTGTTGTTAGGTGCTGTCGAGTCGGTATCTGACTCACAGCGACCCCTCTTACAACAGGGGAAACACTATTGTCAGTGTTTCTCTGCTGATCATAGGGTTTTCAATGGCGGATTGATCTTTGGGAGTGGGTTGCCAGGTAGGTCTCCCAAGCCTACAGCACCTGGTGTTCCCAGGTGGTCTCCCATCCAGGTACTAACCAGGCCCGACCCTGCTTAGTTTCCGAGATCTGACGGGATCGGATGCCACAGGGCTACAGCTGCAGGCAGAATTATTCACTACTTATTGTTAAATTTACTGGATTTGCCATCAGGCTTGCCGGTTTCTCTGTTTATCATTGCTTCTTGTTCCTCACTTTTTCTGAGATCATTTCCTTCTTATTCAAATATATCTTTTAGTATTTCTTTCAGCAAAAGTGAGCTGCTGTGAGCAGTAAAGAATTTTTTTTTCTGAATAATGTCCTTATTTCTTTGTCATTTTTGAATGGTAGGTTGAGCATAAATGGAGAAGTTTAGTGGAACTTCCTGCTCCTTAACTCTTTAAATATATTCTATTGTTGCCTTGTTTTTGTTTTTATGAGTGGCATGTTATTTTGTAAGAAGTCTATTTTTTTCCTCTCAGGTTCACTTTTTCAATTCTCTTTCTATCTCTGGTGTTCTGTGGTTTTGTTCTGATATATCTAAGTTTGTATTTGCTTGTATTTATCTTGCTGTGGTCTTGTGTTATTTAAGAGGACTCTTATCTTCTAAAAAATTATATGCATTGTCTTTTCATATTGGTTCTTTATTCTTTTAAGCTGGGTGTACACACACACACACGGACACACACACACACACACACACACACACACACACACACACACACACATCTTAGCATTTGTGTTTGAAATGGTAAGAGATTCAGCCCAATCTCCATGTGTCAGGCTTATATCTCTCAGATTTTACATAATGCAATATTATACTACTTAATCTATTATTTCTCAAATTATACTTCTCCTACTTTGATTGCATTCCAGCTAATAAGGGGAGGAAAAATTTCTGATGCTTTCCCATGGAAAGTCCTTTCCTCCTGCATTAAATTCTAAGATTTACATCACTGCACATAAATTTGACCTGTTCTTTCATGGTCATGCATCAGTGGTAATGGCTTCTTTGGTTGGATAGAGGGATGCAGAGGGAAATAGTCCAGTAAAAGGTAAAGTAATGACTTAGGGGGTGGTATGGGGAAAAGAACCATAGGAGAAGAGTCTCTGGTTATATAGGCAAAGAAATGCTGGTTATCCTTAACAATTTAATTGATAGTTCCGAAGTACCAAACCTTTAGAAGATGTTAGAATCTAGCCAACAATGACAGACAGAGGCATATTCCAATTATTTTCATAGAGCAACCACATGAGTAATTTTAGGCCACTAAAGACTCTACCTCTAAAAACGTTGTTATTGTTAGGTGCCATTGAGTTGGGTCTGACTCATAGTGACCCTATGTACAGTAGAATGAAACAGTCCCTGATTCTGTGCTAGGCACACAATCTTACTTATGTTTAAGCCCATTTTTGCAGACACTGTGTCAATCCATCTGGTGGACGGTTTTTTTTTTTTTTTTTTTTTTTTTTTTTTTTTTTTTTTTTTTTTTTTTTTTTTTTTTTTTTTTTTTTTTTGTTGACTTGTCACCTTTCCAAACATGATGCCTTCTCCAGGGATTGGTCCCTCCTGACTACATGTCCAAAATATGTAAGACACAGTCTAGCCATCCTTGCTTCCAAGGAGCACTCTGGTTGCACTTCTAGAACAGATCTGTTGGTTCTTTTTGCAATCCCTGCTATGTTCAGTGGGGCTGGGAATTAGCCCAGTTGGTAGAGCACAGCTCTGTAGTCTCTGAGGTCCTGGGTTTGATTCCCAGTACCACAAAAATGGGAGAAGGATGTGGCAATCCACTCCAGAGCCAATCCTGAAACAATCAGCCATTCAAAACCCTGTGACGATGGCTATGTGTTGGACATGACTGGACGGCACCTAACAACAGGCTATATTCAGTATTTGTCTCCAGCACCATAATTCAAAAGCATCAATTCTTTTCTTATCTCCCTTATTCAGTGTCCAGCTTTCACAAGCATATGATGCAAATAAAAATACCATGGCATTAGATAGGCACACCATCATCTACAATGTGACATCTTTACCTTTCATCATTTTAAAGAGGTCTTTTATAATAGCTCTTCCCAGTGTAATGCATCTTTTGATTTTTGACTGTTGCTTCTGTGAGTGTTGATTGTAGAAACGAGTAAAGCATGATCTTGGACAACCTCAATCTTTTCTCCATTTATCATGAAGATGCATACTGACCCAGTTGTAAGGATTTTTGTCTTGCTGGTGTTGAAGTGCAATCCATACTGAAGGCTATATTCTTTGATCTTCATCAGTAAATATTTCAAATCCTTTTCATTTTCAGCAAGCAGAGTTGTGTCATCTGCATAATGCAGATTGTTAATGAGTCTTCCTCCAATCATGATGCCACATACTTCTTCATAAAATCCAGCTTCTCAGATTATTTGCTCAGCATAGAGATTAAAGAGGTATGGTGAAAGGACACGGCCCTGATGCACACCTTTCTTGACTTTAAACAAGGCAGTGTATACTTGTTCTGTTTGAACTTCTGCCTCCTGGTCATGTACACGTTCCTCATGAGTACAATTAAGTGCTACAGTATTCCTATTTCTTGCAATGTTATCTATAATTTGTTATGATCCACAGAGTCAAGTGCCTTTCCATAGTCAATAAAATATAGCTAGACATTTTTCTAGTATTCTCTGCTTTTGCTAATGTTCATCTGACATCAACATTGTTGTTTCTGGTTCCATACCCTCTTTTGAATTGGGCTTCATTTTCTGGTAGTTCCCTCTCAATGTACTGCTGCAGTTGCTTTGGAATGATCTTGAGCAAAATTTTACTTTCGTGTGATATTAATGATATTGTCCAAAGTTGTTACTATTGCTTAATAACTATAATTTCAGGGATCTTTTCACAGATCATATTGACTTGTGAGTGGTCAGTATATAGTATATTTTGGTCACTGGGAGCTGAAGTTAACATGTCAAGATTTGATTTGAAATGTAAAGCTTTAGCTTGCTCAGTTTTTTTGAATTTCTCTTGAGAGAAGGAAGCATTCTCTCTAGAGAAAGGTTAATTATAGCTGCATTTCAGCCAGCCTTTTTATAAATTCTGAGTGTAGTTCAGATATGAATCATATTTTTATTAGTAATTTTCAATGTACAACTTAATGGGTCTCATTATGACATTTCCATACATGCATTTCATTGTACATTGCTCAAGTTAACTTCCCCCTCACACTCTCATGACCCTCCTCCCCCATCCCCTCTTTCCCCACCAATGGTCTCCTTTCTACTTGGCATGTCTTTTCTGTGAATATATCTATACATATACATCCCGATTTTGCCATAAGGGCAACATGTGTGATATTGTTTTTCTTTTTTCATTTTACTCTTTCTTCTTGCCCCCTTTCCCTTTTCTTTAGTGCATTACTTTTTCCCTGCTTAAATCTCATCTACTTTCATGATATATATATTTCAATACTGAATATATATGTAAGTCTAATGGCCACATAAGAGAGAAAACATACGATGTTTATCTTTCTGGGTCTGGCTTAATTTGCTAAAAATGGACTGTGTCTTACATACTTCGGACATGTAGTAAAGAGAGATAAATCCCTGGAGATCTCTGGAGACATCCCTGGAGACATCATGTTTGGGAGAGTGTCAGGTCAATGAAAAAAAGGAAAACCCTCCACCAGATGGATTGACACAATGTCTACAACAATGGGTTTAAACATAAATAAGATCATGTGCCTGGTGCAGAATCAGGAAGTGTTTCAATCTGCTGTACATAGGGTCACTATGGGTCGGACTCACTCGATGGCATCAAACAACAACAATAGTTCCATCCATTTTCCAGAAGATGCTATATTTTTGTCCTTCTTTATGGCTAAATAAAATTCCATGATGTCAGCCTTTTTGTTGCTATGACAGATGCCCAAAAGAAACAATTTAATTGGAGGAAACACTTATTTTACTCATAATTTCAGAGGTTTCAGTCCATCATGGTAGGGAGAGCATGGCAGAGCAGGGTAGCTCACATCATGGTGGAGAGGAAGCAGAGAGAAAGAATGCTTGCATAAGCTGGCTTTTTCCTTTTTCCCCTTTTATTCCATCAAGGCACACCCAGCTTAAGAGATGGTGCTGCCCACATTTGGGGAAGGTCTTCTCCATTAGTTAATTCTCTCTGGACACACCCAGAGGTATGCTTTACTAATCCTCTAGGCATCCCTCAATCCAATCAAGTTGAAAGTCAGTATTAACCATCACAACCTGTAAGTAAACACAAACAAATGCATGGAAGGCAGGAGTAAGATCTGTTTTGGGAGGATCTTTCCTATCATATAAATGTAGTAGCTTCCCCAAGGTAAAATATTTCAGGGAAGCGGAAGTACAACATTCAAGAAAACTGACAAAAGGAATAAGAAAATAAATACTTGGTTAGATGGCATGTGCCACACTTATGTTTAATATGATTTTTATCTCTATATTTTATAAGCCTTTCCACTATTGATAAGTTCATATTCCAAAAGATCCGACTGTAGATTTGTTTAGGTTTGTGTGATTTGATTCTGGGTAGATGCTTCTGTTTTCAGTTTATAAAACTGTGAATAAACCCATTTTCTATTGCTGATAACAGGATACCACAGACTGAATAAGCAATTAAAAAATGAGGCTTATTTTGGCTCATGGTTCTGGAGATGCAAGATGAATGGGACCTCATATGGTGATGACCTTTTTGCTGGCAGAGTCTTGAGGCTGTGGAGGGTACCACATGGCAGGAGATAGAGAGTGCAAAAAGTACACGTATATCTATTTGGTCTCTCTACCTCTTCTTAAAAAGCCACCAGGATTCAATCCTGGGGTTTCTGCTCTAATGACCTTATCTAATCCTAAAGACTTGCCAAAGGCCCCACCTCTAAACACCATAGTCAAATTAAGTTTCCACCTTCTTAATACCTCACAGTAGGAATTAAATTTCAACATATAAAGCCTTTAGGGGACACTTAATCCTTAGCCAAACCAAAGAAAACTGTCTGTTAGTGTCCTCTTGTGCAGGAAGTATGAGACACAAGTTTTATCAATGGTTTATTTGGCCAACTCACATACCATAGCATATGGAAATTCTATTTAGAAATATTGAAAGAAAACATTTACAGTTAGACAACTCAGTCTTTTGTTTTTATCTCTTTGTAGCTTTGAAGCTCAGCAAAGAAGGGAAATCCATTGAGAACAGCCTGTAAAGGTAAGTGTATTTATTACATGGCCTTGACAAACATTGCCTTTACAACATTGATTTTTCTTTTATTCAGAGATTTAAACACTTGGATTAAAGATATAGCTGACAGGACAACTTCCTTAACCACCTGCTTGTCCTCCCTCACAGACAGAAGTGCTGAGCAATAGTTAGCACAGAGCAGGAGGAAATAAAATGATGTGCTGAGGGTAGCCAAATGCAATTGTATGCTTGCTGACTTCTGCTTTCTTCTCTGCAGTTAAGATGTTCGAATGGAGCTAAATTTACTAAGATTAATGCTGGATGGAAAAAGAATGTACTTGTACCACTTCTGGTCAATAGTTAAATAAAACCAGCTGGCCAAATAAAGCATTTAAAATAAAATGCAGAGTGGCAGTTCAATCGGATTGGATGAAATTTATCATGAAAGTCAGTTGTGCAGTCTCGTGGAGGAGCTAGTTTTGTAGAAGGAGAAAGCCAGCTAGTTTGGTGGAGCTAATTGCATTTCACCCAGTTACTCTGGGCCCTAAGTGAGTTACAGGAATTGAACTTCCAGGCTTGAAGCAATGGGGAAAATACCTACTCAACCTTGTGTGAAACATTACAATTGAGTTGGTTTTTACATGGAAAAATGTAAGTTTCCTTTTTGCTAGGTATATTTATAACCATACCTTTGTACAGTATTGTTCTTTGATTCATTGTTTAATTTCTGTTCTGCATGAAGTATTTTAATTTAGAGAATTCATTCTAGGGAATTATAGGGCTGCAGTTTCATCAAGAGTCCTTGGTGGCCAGGGTGAAATATGCCATAATTTTACATTTGTTTTCATCATCAATTATATTTTTGACAATTTTAGGGTTTTTTTCCCCTGTTGTTTTTATTACAGCAATCATGACCGTGACCACTTTAGTTAAAGTTGAAAAGCCATTTTGAATTCCTTTATATTTAAATTATTCCTAACTTTATGACAAATCTACTTTTGGACCTAAGTTTTTAATGCTTATTTTGAAAGTAAAGAAGACATTTACAAAGAAATTGGAGAAAACCCCTTTTCAATATTTGAAATGTGAGCTATGAAAACTCTGTTTTGAGGGTTTGTGTTGGGGTACATGAAAGCTGGTTGGTTTGTAATTTTGCTATAATGGTTGGACATTAGTGAAGACAATACTCTCTAAAGAACTTGATAACTCTTGTTTTCAACCATATACATTTCATATCTCTGCAGTATTGCACTACTTCTTAGAATAAAGCAATACTTGATAGCTTTTAGTTATAAATGCTTATAACTTACTATAATTAAGAGTGATGTTGTTTTGAGAAGTTTGCAATTGTTAGGTGTAGCTGTGGTGCCTGCATTCCTTTTGGAGAGTGTTTTCACACTGGCATATCTGTTTTCTTTCTCTCAGTGAAAATTCTTTGTTACATTAATACTCTGAAGTCAGATATGGGTTTAGTCTTGATTCGGCCTTACGACCATGGACAAATTGTTCCTTCCCTTTATGTACCGGCCCCAGTATGTGAAATGGAGATGATAACATTGTGTGCTTCACATGGTTGTTGTAGAACAGGTCCTGGCCTATGATAAGTACCAGTAGATGTTAGCTGCTGCTACTCTTATTAATACCAGCAGCAGCAGCAGCATCCTTATGAATTTATTCATTAGATATTTTGAGAAATCTATTCTTTTTAGAAGTTTCAGGATAATGTTCCTCAAATGAGCATGTTATCAAAGAAGAGCAAATTCTCTCTATCCTTGGGAATCAATTAAAAAGGTTAACTATTAAGTTATATTAGAAATGAGGCTTCTGGAAGCAAAATTTGTCAGGTTGAAGTTTTATAGTCATTGGGGAAAACACCTCTTTTTTGCTGTGTTCAGTCAATTACTAATCAATGTAATCTTAGGAAATTATAGTTTTAAGGAATTAATGATCTATTGCTAGTTAGATTCTTAAGGAATTTTAAATAAAATCCTTGGTAAGTACAGAGGAACTTCTTTCCCTTTATAGTTTTCCCTTTATAGTACCTTTATTTCCTTTTGAGGTACACAGTCTCATGGAACTGTAATCATCAGCCTACATTCAACTTTTGGGCGGGCATATGACTACAAGTTTAGTTAAGTGCATGCTTGTCCTTTGGAATTTGGATCTGTTGCTAAGGGGTTCTCCTTTGTCTTATGTGGGTACTATGTCCTTACAATTTCTTCTATGTGACAACTGGTAGCAGTTCCTGTTTCTTGGCCTCCATATCTCTTTTCGCTGCTGATGGTCTGTCTTTAAACCTTATTTTGCAGTCTTCCCTGGATTCTTTGAGTCTCTAATTTCCCTCCAATAATAATTTTTAAATTAGCTAATAGTTTTCTCTTGTTTGAAAAGGACCCTGATAGAGAAGTTAATACCTTATTGAACTAGATTTAGAGTAAATATGTTTGGAGGTTTATAATTAAAATGTCATTTATTATTTTCTTCTACTATGTATAAGGAGCTTAATATATTATTGTAGTGGAGAGTTCTCAAATAGATTCTCAAAAATGAACTATTTCTGGTGGACTCCATAGCACTCTTGTGTTTGGTACAAAGAAGTTAGTTACTCATGGCTGCTTCACTAAGCTCTCAAAGTATGTGCGTATACACAGGAGTGAGGCTGGAAGTAAGAACAGAAGCAGAGAGGACTTCCTTCTCAATTTCTAGGGCTTTTGTCTCTTTGTTGCAAAAGGATTATGAAAGGCTGTGATTTTCTTCTATTTAACGCATAATTTCAAAACAAAACATTTATAGTGTCTGAATATTTTTCTGTTTTTCTCTGAACTTTAATTTGTTTTGAACTCTTTTTATTGTCCTGCTGACTCAATGATGTATAAAACGTGACTGAAAATGCCATTACTTCTATCTCTGGCATAGCTTCTAGTTTTCTGAGAGTGGAACGGTCAAGGTTCCTCTATTTCCACTTATGTCATTTTTTGTGGACTACTCTCTTCTATGCAATGCCTGGACGTAAGCTAGTTAATGACTTTTCTCACAAGGATATCAGTTTTGCACACCTACTGTGAAGAAATAGCATGGTGGCATTGTATAGAAGAAACTTAGCTGTAGTGTTAGAAAACATGCCTTCTAGTTTTGATTCTGCCATTTGCAGGCTTTGTGACTCTGGGCAAGATTCCTAACTTTGCTTGCAGTCTTAAGTTCCTCATTTGTAAAATCAGGATAACCCTTGCCCTATGTGCTACATGGGGCTCTTTTGAGGATCATGTAAAGATAATGTGCGTGTGAAAATATTATGCAAAATTGCAAAATGCTGAATAACATTAGATATTACTGTTATTATTCCATTTACATGTTTCCTAAGCAGATGAAAAACTGCTTTTATGAGGCAGAGTAGAAAGGGGAAATAAATTAATAGCAACAACTCTGCCTAGCACTTGTGCTAGATATTCTCCATTAGTATGTTCTGCTCTTCTCTGTAAAGTGGTCTGTGCCCTAGAAGGCTAACTTTTGTTGTCAGCATCTTTATCAATCTCTACTACTACATCTGATCCTCACAGCCTCCCAACAGTTATATCACTATTTTTGGCTGGACATGGTGGCTAATGCCTGTAATCCAAGCAGCTTGGGAGCAGGAGGCAGAAGGATCTCAAGTTTGAAGCCAGAGACAGCCTGAGGAACTTAGTGAGACTCTGACTCAAAAATAAAAAATAAACGGGCTGGAGGTTTAGCCTAGTGGAAGAACACTTGCAAAGTATGTGTGAGGCCCTGAGTCCAGCTTCTAAGTACCAAAACCCCAAACCAAAACAAAACAAGTAAAATAAAATAAAGAGGAATATGAAAGTAGCAAATGAAAATATGGATAAAAATATCTTAGCAGGGTGCCATGGCACACATCTGTAATCCCAGTGACTCAGGAGGTGGAGGCAGGAGGATTATGAGTTCAAAGCCAAAGGCAGCTTGTGTGACTTAGCCAGACCCTGTCTCAAAACTAAAAAGAACAACAATAATAAAAAAGTAAAAAATGGGCTAGTGGTGCAGCTCAGTGGTACAGTGCTTGCAAGGCACATATGAGGCCCTGGGTTCAACCCCTATGAACTGCAAAACAAACAAAACACAAAATCAAATAATTTTTTTTTGGTTTAAATCAGTAGATAATATTTACATTATAATAATGTAAACTCCAGTGCTGAGCCAAGTGGCATAGTTTGGTTGGTTGTATTTCCTTTAACACACAATTTTTTGTCAATTTTGGAATTAATATATGTTTCTAGAAAATTGCCTTCCTTCTTAGGCATCTATCTTATGAAGCAAGTGGTAGTAGCATCTTGATTTTATAGGTGGGTCATAGTGTTATTTCCATTTTATTGGTATAGAAATTGAGGCTTAAATGTAAGTAGTTTTTCCAGATCACAACTAGGAAATACAGCACTAGTCAATCTGTCTGCAGAGTCTACATTCTTAATCAAGACATAATTCACAAATACTGTTACTTCAGTTGTTATTCTAGTGGCTATATTAGAAAGAAATTTCTGAGTTCTGTCTTCAAAGATTCAAAGTCAGTAGATCTGAGATGGACACCAAGAATTTGTATTTTTAAAAGTTCCACAGGGGCTAAGTATGTAGCTGAGTGGTAGAGTACTTGCTTGGCATGCACCAAGTCCTGGGTTCAATTCCTAACATGAGGGTGGGGAGCTCCATAGGTGATTCTGTCAATAAGCAAAGTTTGAGTTAGGACTTCTGTTGTACAGCCTATCATTACCACAGTGGCCATTATCACCATCATGGTCATTACCACCAACACCACCACTGATGCCACCACCACCACCACCTCCATCTCCATCACCACCACCATCCATAGTAATACATGACTGATTTTCTCAGGGCTGTCAGTGCCTGAGTAGAAATCTTGGTATCTATTAAAATAGTTGCTCTTTGACCTCATAGATGAGATCATACTAGTGGATGATTCAGGTAATGATTTATTTGGTCATTTTTAAGTTTGTTAGGTGCTTTTGGAGGATATGTGCCCCATTGAAGTGGACAAGGTTATTTTTTTCAGCTTGGCTGGTTGTTGCTTTCTCTGGCACAAAAACAATGAAAATATTGTCCCTGTATTTAACCCTGACCTTTCAGGGACCCAACTTTCTTTTGTAGAGTTCTCTAAAATGACATCTAGGACAATACAAACCTTTAATAAAAGAGAAACTTTGATGTCTTTGTTCTGTTTGATTTCCATTGCCACCCTCCATGCTTGTGGCATTTCTTGTTTGTCAGGCAGGAGAGATGCAGTAAAATTTGGCCTGGAGTTTTCTCATCTCTAGGTGTGAAATTATTTTAGAGCTATAGTCATAATCCTTTGCATTTCTATCATGATTTTATTTGAAGATCTCAAAGTGTTCAGTTGGTGTTAATAGAGCTTTGCAGCACCCTCTGAAGTAGGTAAGTATTATTAGAGAATATTTCCTCTGAGAACATTTTCACTTCATATCCCATGTGTGACTTGAAGTGCTTTGGTATTATTTTGGAACCTAAACTATTTAAAGTGCCGTACATATAGTTTACTTCTTTTCTTTATATTTAGTCTTCATTAATTCCCAGTACAAGGAAGGAAACAAATTAGTGTTATGGTTTGAATCTTAAATGTTCCCTAAATTAATGTGTTTACATGTTGGGTCCCCAGCTGGTAGCACTGTCCTGAGAGGTTATGGAACTTTGGAAGGTGGAATCTAGCTTGAGGGAAGTGAGTCACTAGGGGAGGTCCTTTGGAGGTTTTTACCCTGGACCTGCAGTTCTAGTTGTTCACTCTCTTTCTCTCTTCCTCTACTTCTTGATTGCCAAGATGTGATGTTCTCTGCCATAGGCCCTGCTGTGCTTACCTTGCCATCGTGCCTGCTGCCATTATGGATTGACATCCTCTAACCATGAGCCTTTAATAAGTATTTTCTCCCATAAGTTTGCTTTGGTTGGTTTCTTGGCCACAGCGACATACTGGCTGACTAATACAAGTAGTTTCTCATAAGTGAGAATGGCATTATTTAGAGAGAATTAAAACAAAATCAGTGTATTATTGCCTTTTATGTGAATGGCTTAAAATATTTAATAATGTTCATCAGCTATGGAACTTTACATTTTATAGTTAGATTTCCTTTTTTAAGGTAGTAGAATTTGCAGGAATGAATATATTGAATAACTAAGAGGAATGTTGCCTGAAAATATGGTGTCCTTTAGGAGCTCAAGACATGTAATGCCAACTAAAAATACATATTTAGTTAGCATTCTGATTTAAAGATTTCGTTTTGGGGAATTCTTTTCAATGTTGTATGCATACTTATGCTGTGTATACTGTATACACTTAGTTACATTTTCATCCCTCTAAATGTTGGGAAGTTCTATTTCACTGGTGTTTGGGGTTTCTTCCCATTTAGGGTCACTGATGCAAAAGTGCTGCAGATCTGCCAAAGCACACAACATTTAGGAAAGGGATTTGTGATCTTTAATCCACCTAGTCACTCTGTGAGGCCCCTTTTCCATGCAGTGCTATGTAGGTTTGTTGTGTCTATTCAAAGGAGGATGAAATCTTTGCTATGGCTTCAAGGTCCAAGTATTCATTTCTCCAGCATCCCAACACCATCCACATCAAGAGTACTGTTACCCCCTAGAGTTCTGCCAGGAAGCAGGTGCCAGTCTCCATTACTTTGAGAAATTAGAAAACATCCAGCTTGCCCCCAATATCAGGAAAATCCATGCACTCTCCTGAAATTAACTACCTAAAAAAAGGAAAGGAAACAATAGGTTTAAGCAAAGCAAAGCAACCTAAGCTTATCTTTATCTCTATCTGTTCTGTATATTACTTTCAGTGAATTTAGGCTTTGGGGTAAAAATCTTATTGGGAGTGGGATTTGAGAGTTTGGGGATTGCCTTGCAGTACCTTCTGCTTTAGTCATGCCCCTGGCACAAAGGCAAGGCAAAATCTGTTGAAGTTCTGAAATGAGAAAGGGAAAGTACATATAGGAGGGATGATATAAAGTACAGATTGTTTTTAAATTATGTTGTTCCTAATTCAACATTGAGACAAGGTGAGGCTTCACCATTCATGGGGTACTTTATAACTCCGTTGATGAATGTCAGATGATTATGTGATTAATCCTTTTTCTGGCATCTAAGTAGTCTTTCTTTTTTCAAAATATTAACTTAAGATCTATCATTTAAAGATTTTGGGGAACATTGGCAGAATTATGAATCTCTGCATCATTTTCTCCTGAGTCTTTGCTCAAAAGAGGCCACATAAATTTGCTGCTAATTATGTGAAGATAGATTTATCACTGAAGATGCTTTTGGCTGCAAATAATCAAAAAGTCAACTCAAAATGGGTTAAAAACAAGGGAACTAAAAGAAAAGAAAGCTTCCCACCCTCTCCATATCTACCTCCTGAGGCCCTTGGATGTTATGATTGATAGGACAGCTCCTCAGAATTCTGGCTCTGAAGGTCTGGAATCCAACTGGAATCCACTTTTTCCTGGTGTCAGCCAACTGGGGACCCATCAGGGTGCCTTTGATGGTTAACACTGTGCAGCAGGGAGAGGAATTTGAGCACAAAGCTGGTGACAGATTGCTGAACACTGTCAATTATTTTGTGAATTGCTCTATCAACTTACATTTGAAAATCCATAAAATAAAACCACTGGAATAAGAAAAATGAATTATACCAAGCAATAAGGCCTTCAACTCTTAAGTTTTACTAGTCCAGTGGCTCAACAACGTCATCAAATTCCCCATGTCTTGCTCACTTTTCTTGGCCATGTTCAATGTGATGACTTGATTTGTAAACTGGACTCCTTCCTTGCTCTAAGATGGCTATTTCATTTGGGGAAGCCACATGCAGACATGGCCATGACTATTGACAAATGAGAACATTCTCGTGTGTCCTTGTTTAAAAGCAAATAACCTTTCCTGTAACCCTCCAGCAGATGTCCCCTCAGGTCTTGTTTGGCTGATTGTAACCATATACTCTTCCTAAATCAGAAACTGGCATGTAGAACAAGATTACCCTAAGGGACTTAGATTGGTGCTTCCCAACTTGATTCTTATTGTGGCATATATAGAAAATAAAACTTGGTCTTGGTTAGCAATTAAGTGAAGTATGTGATTGTGTGTGTGTGCATGCATATGTGTGTGTGTTGGGGTTGGTATGGGTTTCTAGCTCTGGATCACCCTGCCTAGCTGGCCTAGGAGCCACAGGGATGGACAACTGAGCAGTTGTACACTTTTCTCTATTCTAAGGTAATAAGGATTTATCCCTGATCTGGGATAATCTCACCTTCCTTTAGTACATGGCTTTGTGGGCAGCAAATATGCCAATAAAACTGGAGCTTGATTACTTAGGATTCTTCAGAGAAACAGAAAAAACTGGTTACTTATTCATTTATTTATTACGAGGTGTTGACCCACTTAATTATTGAGACTGAAAAGTTCTATGATCTATCATCTGCAAACTGTTTACCTCAGAAATCTGGTGGTGCAATTCAGTCCAACTCTGAAGACCTGAGAACCAGGGGAGACAGAAGTATAAATCCAAGTCTGAGGGCAGGAGAAGGTAAAGTGTTATGTCCCAGTTCAGACAGTGAGGTAGAAATAGGAGCAAATTCCTCCCTCCCCTTCTTTTTTTTTTATTCAGGTATGGGTCACCCATGTGTCTGTCAGCTTGTAATGCTGTGGGGCTTTCATGTTGCTGCAATGTTGAAAGCTATGCCACCAGTATTTCAGATACTAGCAGGGCTACCCATGCTAGACAGGTTTCAGCTGAGCTCCAGATAAGACAGACTAGGAGAAGGACTGGGCAGCTCCCTCTTGAAGCAATTAGCTGTTGAAAACCCTATGAATAGCAGAGAAGCACTGTCAAATACAGTGTTGAAGAATGAGCCCCCCCAGGTTGAAAGGCATTCAAAAGGTGACTGGTAAAGAGCTACATCCTCAAAGGAGAGTCAACGTCATGGGAATAGAGTAGTGCCCCTGAGATCTCCATTTGCTGTTGTGGCACAACTCAAAATGAGAAGAAACACAGTGACTGCAACAGTGGGCTCAAACATAAAAAGATAGTATGTATGGCACAGTGTCAAGTGGTGTTTTGTTCTATTATACATAGGGTTGCTATGAGTCAGATCCAAATTGATGGCACCTAATACTAACAATGTGATAACTACTTACACTGAGGAGGTCAGTCTACTTTGCTGACTCTACTAACTCAAATGCTAATCTCATGTACGACTACTCTCACAGGCACACCCAGAAATAATGTTTAATCTGGACATCCATGATCCAATCAAACTAACATGAAATTAACCATCACAACTTATAAACAGAAGAGGGGAATAGCTGTTAGCCCCTTAGCAATGTCTGCTATGTGGATGTTTCTTGTCTTTGTGTATGTACCTAATATTCTTTGAATCTTTGGTTCCTTACCAAGAGAGGAGTAAGCCTTGCAAATGTTAAGTGCTCAGTAATTTTGAGTATATTGAATGGATGAATGTATATTCACTTAACTGATGTATTCAATACCATTGATCTCCTGTAATGTGCCAGGAGTGGTCAGAGAAGTCTTCTTGTGTTCATGACATTAAAGTTGAGGTCTGAAAATAGGATAAGCAGAGGGAATCAGCTTGTGCTGAATAGAGGAAGAGATCCCATCATTTTGTACCTTGCAACTATGTCTTAGGAATAATTTCTTTTCAAGGAGGAAAGCCAACCAACCAACCAACCAAACAAACAAAAAACAACAATAGAAACAATAGAAGATGCAGCTTTTACTCTAAGGCTTACTGAGTTGAAGGTGAGTTGGAGAATAAGTTTCCTGAGACATTGGACTAGGAAATTGTTTATCCTCAAAAACTAATAGGAATGGGACAGGTAAATGAAACAACATGTGTGCTACACAGTTGTTCAGTATCTCTATCCCATAGAGCAGTTGACTCTCTTGGGAACTACAAAGCCTCCAGTACCTTCTCTTTCCAGACTGGCTGCTCAGCATCTCTCTGCATATCCAGTCCAACACGGCTACCCCTGAAATTTCCTTTGACACATTCCAGGGGTTAATAGAACTAACTGGAATTCCTACACTCTCATTCCTCTTTCCTGGAGGAAAGAATCTGAATGGCTTGATATAGGTCAATTGCTCACCTTTGCTGGCATCAGCTGTGGTCTAGGGCAGAGAGTCCACCTGGCTGGCTGCCTACTTAATTCTACTTAGTCCTATTTGGCAGGCTTGGAAGAGATTCTCTAGGAAGGTGGAATGGAGGGCAGAGAGATGGATTAACACCCATATTAAATGTTTCTTTTCAGGTTCTCCATCTTTAATAACACTTTTAGAGTCTCTGTGATGGAAATAACTTAGTTACCACCTGGGTTATTTAGTTGAGTACTGGTGCTCTCTAGAGGGTATTTCATGCAGTAGGTACTTAAGAAGAACTGATGGTGATAATAACAAAGCTGAATGTGAGATGTGATGGAGTTTTTTCTCAATGTTGTTGTTGTTAGACGTGTGTGACTCCTAGTGACCCTCATAAGGTTTTAAATGGCTGTTTCGGGATTGCCTTGGGAGTGGATTGCCAGGGCCTTCTCCCATTTTTGTGGTTCTGGGAATTGAACTCAGGATCTCACAGACTGCAGAGCAGCACTCGATCAACTGAGCTAAATCCCAGCCCTTTTTCTTAATAGTATAAGTCAATCACTTTGTTTTAATGGAAATGCTTCTTTGTTTTGTACATGAGAAGCCTTTTTGTAAAAAACATTCTGTACCTTTAAATCTCCTTATAATTATTTTATTCCTATTATAAAAGTAATGCATTTGCATTTTAGCATATTTGGAAACTAAATCAGCAAAAGAGAAGAAAATATAAATGGCTTTTAATCCTACTACCTAGAGAAAACTAACTATAGCATTTTGGGGTACTTTTTTTCCAGTTAGTTCTCTATGTAGATTTTTTTTTAAAGAAAATGGTGCATACTGCTTTTACCAGTTAACATTATATTGTGAACATTAAAATTTCTCCTACAATATCATCATGAATGTGGGCTGTACTGTGTCCTGTCATGTGGTTCTCATCTATAGAAATGCATGTGCAGATTGGAAAAGGACCCTTGCTCAAAGGGGTTCTTAGGCTGGGATGGATTGGAATGCAACCCTGAGGTCTATGTAGCAGTATAGATACTGCCTGAGTGGCTTCCAGAAGAAAAGGGTGATTATAAAAGTTGGTCTGAAATTGAGTTTGTATGATAATAATCACTCTTGTCCACTTGGCCACTACTTGCCTGAGAATAATTTGAATGAAGCTCATTTAATGTTTTGCAAGGAGGATGGCTCAGCTTGAGCATTCCTGTAAGGAAAATAATCACCAGCCCCCTCTGGGTTCTGGAAGCTTCTTTTCAGGCTCAGGTCAGGGCAGCCCCTGCAGTCTGTGCTTGCTTCTCCTGATAAAGCAAATGTAAGCATGCTAAATTGCTTTGCTCCGGCTTACCCCTGCTCCAAAATGAATCCATAAATGCTACAAAAGGAAAGCTTATGAACATATGCTATACAGAACTCAGAAAAATGTCCTGCCTACTTAATCCTTTTCCTACTTCAGGGAAAAAAAGTCTGTTTATGCTTGAACTGAAAATTGAAGGATCACAAAAATGAAGATTGGATACCATGCTAGAAATCACTAGTTGTCCTTTCTTACTTCCTTTAGAACCACGGGTTGATTTTTCAATACATATGTGTCAATGGGGAAATGTGTGGCTCTCTCTAGAGTTCTTAGATTCCCTTCCAATCATGTGCCTATGGCAAACTGCCTTTTGAGGAAATACAAGTTTTCCTTCTTTAAACACAGGGTGTTCGTTATAGGGGATTGTAAGGGCTGAAGACCATCTCTGGAGGCCATTGTCTCTCCTCTCCCTCCATGACTCTATGTTTAGATGCGCACAGATGGAGAAGGACATTTCTCTGTTGGTGTGTTTTTGGACAGATTCTTCCACTAAGAGGTATGTGGAATCACAATAGATGTATGAGGAATCACAATAGATGTGCATGAGCTCAGAGGGTTAGGAACTTACCCTGGCACTTGGAACACATTCTGGGCCTTCTGATTCAAGATGATTCCCTTGCAAAACAGTTGATCTTTATCCTGGTTGGTATATTGGTTTACAGATACCCACAGAAAGTATTCTGGAAAACTTTCTGACCTTGAAGCATCTCAAATTTTGTATCCTGCTCCATTTGCTATGAGCCCTCCTGTACTAGAGCTCTGGAGATCTCTCTAGGAGATCTGTTTACTTTTCTCCATTTCAAGGAAGATACTTCAGTTTTCCTGCCAGTGTCTTGTTTAATGTGTGTCTGTATCTTCCAGCTGTCTTGGACTAGAGGTCTATGGGGCCATTTGGTTTAATACCAGAGGCTCTGTGTGTATATAGCCAGTCATGATGAATAACTGTAAACATGAGGAGATGTCAGCCCAGGGGGGTGTTAGCTGAGAGGTGTGTGAATTTGCTTGGAGGGGCAACAGCTGAGATGTCAGAGTAGTTTACCATCTCCCGGGTAGAAGCATTGGGGTATATTTTCTGTCTGAAAAATATTACAGGCACCAGGCCCCACATTTCCCCTCTTGTGGCTGCAGGTGCTCATCCTTCTGATTTAGAAATGAAGGAAGCTCTGTGGGTCTTATAAGTGTAGGAGGTTTGGAGCGATAAAGAAGTGAAAAATTGGGGGGCCTTCAAAATGGGAATGAATTGTAGTCATCATCAGCCCAGGATACATTTGTTAAAGTGTATTTATAAACATACTTGCACATGATGCTGTGACTGTTAATGCCACTGGGACTTGCTGATCTGCTTCATTCTCTGTAAACATGGGAAACTCTCATGCTGACAAATGAAGAGGTGAGGACAGTGGAATGAAAGCATGTAGGTATTACATTATAATAACATGATGATTGTTCCATTGATTTTTTTTGTTTGTTTTACTTTTAGTTTTTTGATACAGGATCTTGCTATGTAGCCTAGACTGGCCTGAAACTCAAAGTCCTCCTTCCTCAGCTTCCCAAGTGCTGGCATTACAGGCAAGCATCACCATAATTCCATGGCATTTAACAACAACAACACCATGCCCATCTCTATTGGTATTTATAGAGATATTGTGATCTGGTCCAAAAATATGGACAGCATCTTTGGCTTTTGATATATTCTATGTGTATCAATACATAGGTAATTAATATGGTAATTAATTGCTTGAGGTCTCCTCATTTAATCTTTTTTCACAACTGATAGGGGAGATACTATTCTTCAGTATTAAACAGATACAGGAACATTAGTGCAGAGAACTTAAGAAAGTTGATCAAGATTGCAGAGTTTATAAGAAGGAGGAACTTTGAGAAGCAGTGTGACAAATCTCTGTTACAAAAGGACTAGGAGAGAAGAACCTGTCATTTCTGTGATAAAAGACACGGATACCAATGGATTCATATAGTATTCCTTGATAATTTGGGGTGTGGTCATGATAATGTGGGGGCATACCTTACACATGCAGATGCTCCTTTCTGCAAAGCTTATCTGTTAATTATTTATTTATTTACTTACTTACTTATGGTTGATTCCTTCAGATTCACTCATATTTTCCCCTATAAATTAGGCATCTAGCTGGGCATGGTGGTGCACACCTGTAATCCCAGTGACTTGGGAGGCAGAGGCAGGAGAATCACCAGTTTGAGACCAGAGGCAGTCTGTGTAATTTAGTGGGACCTTGTCTCAAATAAGTAAGAAAATGGGCTGAGAGTGCAGCTCAGTGGTCCAGCACTTGCAGAGCATGCAAGCACAAAGCCCTGGGTTCAACCCTGAGTACCACCAAAAAAAAAAAAAAAAAAAAAAGGCACCTGTTTGGTTGAGAGGTAGGTCTTCAGAGCAATAGAAAGTTGATTGGAGTGCTTGCTTTTGCAGCACGTATACTAAAATTGGAACAATACAGAGAAGATTAGCATGGCCACTGTGCAAGGATGAAACATAAATTTGTGAAGCATTCCATAGTTTTTAGATATCCATCTGCAGAAAAATGAAAACAAACCCATACCTCTCAATTTGCATGAGAGTCAACTTGAAACAGATAAAAGACCTCAACATAAAACCAGAAACCTTAAAACTACTGAAAGAAAAGATAGGAAACATGCTCTAACACATAGGCCTAGGAAAACATTTCCTTAACAAGTCTCCAATAGCACCAAGAAATCACACCAAAAATTGACAAATGAGATTACATGAAATTAAAAAGCTTCTGCACAGAAAAAGAAGCAATCAACACAGAAAATCTTTGCATCATATGCATCTGACAGAGAACTAATTTCTAGAATTTACTAAGAACTCAAGAAAGCAAATCCCAAGACAACAAATAACCCAATACACAAGTTGGCAAAGGAAATGAACAGGCAGTTCTCAAATGAAGAACTTTGTAAGGCTAAGAAGCACATGAAAAAATGCTCCACATCCCTAGCCATTGTTGTTGCTAGGTGCTGTCAAGTCGTGTCCAACTCATAGCAACCCTCATAGGGTTTTCAATGGCTGATTGTTTTTCGGGATTGCCTCAGGAGTAGATTACTACGTCCTTCTCCCATTTTTGGGGTGCTGGGAACCTAACTCAGGACCTCAGAGACTGCAGAGCGGCACTTTACCAGCTAAATCCCAGCTCCCCATAGCCATTAGGGAAATACAGATCAAAACAACTCTGAGATTCTACCTAACTCCAATAAGAATGGCCAAGATCAACAAATCCAATAAAATATGCTGTCAAGGATATGGAGAAAAAGGAACTCTCTTACACTGTTGGTGGGACTATAAATTGATTCAATGATTTTGGAAATCAATATAGACATACCTCAGAAAGCTAAAAATAGAACTGCCATACGACTAAGCTATACCACTACTGAGAATACACCCAAAGGGAGACAAGTCATCATACCACAGAAACACCTGCATCTCCATATTCAGTGCAGAACTCTTCGTAATAGTAAGGATATGGAACCAACCAAGATGCCCATCAACAGAAAAATGGATAAAAAAATTATGGTATATATACACAATGGAATATTACTCAGCAATTAAAAATGAAATAATGTCATTTGCAGCAAAATAGATGGAATTGGAGAATATCATCTTAAGTGAACAAACACAAGCTCAAAAACAGAAATACCATATGTTCTCATCATATGTGGGAGCTGAATCTTAAAGGAAGAAAAAAATCCTACACATAAGTTGATATATAAAAATGCACAGTTAAACTTAGCAAAGAAGGGACAATATAAAGAGTAGAAAGGAGGAAGGAGGGAACTAGCAAAGGGAAGTGAAGATTGCAGAAGGTGGCATGGGGAGGA
Source organism: Pedetes capensis (assembly GCA_007922755.1). Lineage (NCBI taxonomy): Eukaryota > Metazoa > Chordata > Mammalia > Rodentia > Pedetidae > Pedetes > Pedetes capensis. Next base: position 22,576 of record VMDO01000260.1, on the reverse strand, counting down.
GAAGCAATGTAGAGGGATAAACGGAGAGAAGATAATCTCAATGCAAATGATGGAACTTTATGAGTACATGGGAAAAATAGGGGAACATAACCCAAATATGCATATGAGTTTTACTACATATTAGTCAAAGCCTGAGCATGTACAACTGTGGCATCCGATCCCATCAGATCTTGGAAGCTAAGCAGGGTTGAGCCTGGTTAGTACTTGGATGGGAGACCGCCTGGTAACACCAGGTGCTGTAGGCTTGGAAAAAGGACCTGGCAATGCACTCCTCCCCCCAAAAAAATTCAGCAATTGAAAACCCTATGAATAGCAGAGAAACACTGACAATAGTGTTTTTTCTGTTGTATGTAGGGTTGCTATGAGTTGGATACCGACTCTATGGCACCTAACAACAACAACACATTAGTCAAAATGTTCCATAAACCTTGAAAATTGATAAAAGTGTAACCCAAAATGATGTAATAGTTGCATAATGGAAAAAAGCAAATGCTGTATTACTCTGTACCCCACCAACATTTACCAATAACGGGAAAAAAAAAGTTGATTGGAAAATTGAGAATCTGATTGGAGAGGAAGATGACCCAGGAGATGAGGAACCTATGGCACTTTGTGGTGAGTGTAGGAAGAAGCAGCAAAATTCAGGAGCTTGTTCCAAGTGTTCTTGGGATGACCTGTAGGTAATATGTCATCTGCTGGGAACCCAGTTACTATTCCAGAAATTTGATCTCAGCTTAGGGACTGGCATTTGTTCTACACTGTCAGCCACAATGAAGAGACCTATTAACACCATGCCATTTCTTTGTGATGGGTAATTTGTGTGCTCAGAGATGTATGTCTAAAGGAGATGATGCAGAGACATAGATGAAGGATCTTCAACCTAACCAGTACAGAGGACTACCCTTACGACACATATTTCTATGTGGTCCTAGATATAAACCCCCATGTGTCTGTCAGCTTGTTGTGCTATAGGGACCTATGTATTTTTGTTATGCTGAATGCTGTGCTACTGGTATTTCAGATACAAGCAGGGCCACCCATGAGGGACAGGTTTCAGCTGAGACAGACTAGGGAGAAGGACCCAGCATTGTACTCTCAAAACAATTAGCCATTGGAAACCTTTTGATACTGTCAAACATAGTGCTTCCCCCCAGGTTGGAAGACTTTCAAGAAATGACCTGGGAAGATTTACTTCTTCAAAGTAGAGTCGATCTTAATGACAGGAATGGAGTAAAGCCCCTGGGGACTCCTTTTGCTGATGTGCCATGACTCAGAATGAGAAGAGACGTAGTGGCTGCAACAGTGGGCTAAAATGTAAAAAGCTCATGTACATGGCAGTGTTGGGTAGTGTTTTGTTCTGTTATATATAAGGTTGCTATGAATAGTATCTGACTCAATGGCACCTAACAACAACCAGATATAAACATGTGTGAAGTGGACCACAGCCTGCCCTTTTGTACCTTCACTTCTCATAGTTTATGACATCCAACACATCCCATCCTACTTTGCTCCCAACCCTAAGCCTTAACACATTCTCCTTTAGTTTCTTGGTCTCCTCTTTAGGTGGTCCCTTACCCTTTACTCTTGTAAAAGGGACAGGATGGATGGAGGGATGTTGTGAATTCTTTTATATATATAAAATTAATTGACACGTAATAATTGTACATATTTAGAGGGTAATGAGATAACACATGTATACATCACTCATTTACTCTCTAATGTATATTTATACCAGTAATTGATGATAGTATTCCATCTGGTACATGAAAGGAGATGAAAGAACACATTTTTGGTCAGTTATATTTGTTTTCTTTTTCAATTTTCTTGTGGCAAGTGACACAGACTTTGTGTGTGTGTGTGTGTGTGTGTGTGTGTGTGTGTGTGTGTGTGTGTATGTATGAATTGATGGTGATATAAAATTGTCTTCCTCAAAAAATTAACATAGATTGGCAAAATTGAGTTGACGTAAAGAAAAATATTGTGTTAATTGTAGAACGTGGGTACACAAATATAAAAATCATGATGGGGCATGTGAACACCTAAAGTTTTAGAACAATTGCATTATTTAATCTAAGTATATATGCATTCCCAGCTTTATCTTTAATTGTGGAATGTTGTGCTTCATATTAGAGTTGGAGAGTTTAATTGATGAGGATGGGGAAACCACCACTGAGATCTCATTCTCAGTGGCTACCTACTTCCCATCAGGATTGTGATTCATCTGTGCTACAAATGGTGCCTATCACACCAGCCTTTTTTCCTTTCCTAATGGTTATACTTCAGAGAAAGTGACTGTTCTTTCATAGCATCCAGTTTCATGTAACTGTGAAGCAAGTAGCCTACAAGGGTCTTCTTCATTAAATACTCACGTAAGCATGGACTAATGCTGGTTAGATGTTGTAAAGTAGGCATGGCATCCTTAGAGGCCACAATGAGTAGCAACAGCCATCTAATCATGTAGTTCTAGAAGAAAGATATAATAGAATATTTATTTCATGTGCCTGAAATAGTATCTGAATCTATTCCTAAGCCATTTTTCTAAGGGACAAGGAAAATTGTCAAAACAGATATTTTTCTATGAGAATAGTAATTAGGCTAGGAATGAGAACAAGCCAGTGTAGCTTATGGTGGGCCTGATGGGCAAGATTCTGGGGTTTGCTAATGTTGACTGCTTGAACTGCTTAGTTGATCTTCTTCCTTCTTTTCTTCCTTCCTTGCTTCCTGCCTTCCTGCATCCTGTCTGTCTGTCTGTCTTTGTTTCCTTCTTTCTTTCTTTCTTTCTTTCTTTCTTTCTTTCTTTCTTTCTTTCTTTTTCTTTCTTTTTCTTTTTCTGTCTTTGAGTGAGTCTTCAGGCAGAGACAGGACAGAGAAGCCAGGGATACAGAAGCAGCTTGTGATGTTGTAACTAAATGAAACTTGTTGGTCACTTGCACATGGCAGGGCAGGTGATATCCTGGGCTCCCATTAACCCTGTGATTCTGGATATTTTTTTTCCCCCAGTTCCACACGCATGTTTGATTGAGTGCTTCCTACAAATATCAGAAGGATCTTCCATTCCTTACCTTCTGTTGTTACGTCTTCTTCCAGCAAGATTATTGCTACAAAAGCAATTTTTCATCCTTCTTATACCAACAAACATTGGCATTCCTACTGTATGTGTTTATTTTTTATAGCCTCTTGATAGTTGATGAGTAAAAGACAGGAAAAAAAATTAAATAATGTTTCTGTTATAGCCATTCCTGATTTTTGTTGGGAATTTTATCCAGTTTGGGGATCAAAATCTTTTTGTTGCAAAGAAAAGTTCATTTCTTTCAGATAATTTAGGCTACTGTGTTCCAACTAGGTGATTTGTCAGGCTAAAAATATCATTTTAACTTAAGAATATTTACTTTTCTTATTTTTTTTATATTGATGAGGGAAAATAATCTAAGTCTTTGAATTTCTTTGTTTCCTTTCAGTAGAAAAAATAGTGAGAATAAGTTTTCTTGAAATGCATACATCTTGTGAAAATATTACATTGATAACTTAAAGTCAGGACTAAAATGGCAACTAACATTAACTGTTCCCTTCTGCACATCAAATTTGACCAATGAAGCACATCATTCAATAAATTTTTCTTAGTGCTCAGTTATGGGTAACAGCTGTTAACATCATTGATAAGATCTCTGCCACCGAGTTTTTGGAGTCTAATGAATATCAAACCAATTAACACATTGTTTGGTACTTTTTGTGACCAAGTGAACTTCTTGAAATAGTGTGAGTTTTATATAGTGTGATAGTAAGCTTTCCATTGCTGTGACAAAATTCCTGAGAAAATCAACTTAAAAAGAGGAAATATTTATTTTGGTTAATGGTTTTAATCCATTGTTATTTGGCCCTTTTGTCTTTGGACTTGTGATAAGGAAGTATATCATGGCAGGAGGAACATGGCAGAGGAGGCTGTTGACCTTATGGTGGAAGACAAGCAAAGAGCGAGATAGAGAAGGCTTGAGGTTTCAGTATCCTCTTTGAAGTCATACCCCCAATGACTTGTACTTGGCTCCACCTCCTAAAGATTCTACACCTCCCATCAGCTGGTGACCACACCTTCAGTACATGGCCTTTGGGAGACATTTAAGATCCAAACCATAACAGACAGCTGTAAACAGTATCCAGTCTTGCTATACATGAAAACCACAATTTAGGCTGTTGATCCTGGAACACTGGAAACTAGATAAAAGAAAATGAAATGGGACTTCCGTTGTCTTCACATTTTTCATTAATGGAAATTGAAAACAAAACTAAATTTAATGTATTGATTGCAGGGAAGGAAAAAATGTAAATCTATGTAACAGATTATCTACTCACTTCCTGAAAACCAAAATGAACCTAATCAGTACTGGTGTTTCTTAAAACATGTGTCTGCATCTTAAGTGGAATTGTTAGTGAGCTGTTATTATGAGAGTTTACCATGTTGCTGTAAATTGCTTGCTGAGTCACCAGAGGCCCACCTCCCAGCAGACATTTTCTGGAATTTATAGAGCACAATTATGATTGAGTACAAACCTCACACTTTCATTACAGGAATTAATATAGTGAATTGCTATATAAATTGTTTGGTGCTCTGAGGGAAAAGAGTGCCAAGAGGTTCTAATAAGATTGTCAGTGCTCAGTAGTTTGCACAAACTTCTGAGTGTTTTAAGACTGTCTACCTTCCTGCTCAAGGTATATTTTGTTCTTGGTCTAGTAGGCAGATTATTGGTTTGAGTAAATGTTTGTCTCATGTCAACTTTTTATAGAAGTAGAACATGGTTACAATACTTGTATATTTGCAAACCTCAAGTGTACACCTTCATAAATTTTCACAAAGTGATCATACCCAAGGAACCAGAATCTAGAAAAAGTAACAATATGTGACTTTCTCATTATATTTTCCAGTTTTCCAGTTATTTTCCTGCTTCTGTCTATAGCCATACCACCCTGGCAGCCAGCCTTGTCTGATGTTGGAAGCTAAGTAGGGTTGGGCCTGGTTAGTCCTTGGATGGGAGTCTGCCTGGGAATAGCGGGTGTGGTAGGCTCAAGAGAAGGACCTGGCAGCCCATTCCCGAAAAAAATCAGCCATGAAAAACCCTATGAATAGCAGAGAACCATTGTCAGACATAGTACTAGGCACGGCAGAGTGGTGGGTAATGTTTTATCTGTTGTACATATTGTCTCTATGAGTTAGACATGACTCAATGGCACCTAACAACAACAACAACAGTGATGTGTGCCAAATAGTGGATCTTCTACTGGTCTTTTGCTTCCTTCAGTCCTCTCCTGGCTGACTTGACTGTGATGGCAAAGTGGTGTTTTGGATCTAGGCATCGCAAGCTGCTGTTTTCACGTAGAAACCATAGTGTCAGACCCCCAGCCTCATCTCTTCACCTTGATTTGTTTCTTTATTATTTATTTTTTTGATTTTTTTGGAACACAGTCTCCCTATGTAGCTCAGGCTGGCCTCAAACTCACCATCCTCATTCTTCAGCCTCCCATGTGCTGGAATTACAGGTGTGTGCCACTGTGCCTGACTTCATCTTGGTTTTGCCACAGAGAAAGCCAGCATATTTGGCCAACAGGCTGAGTTTTAATTTTTTTCATTAGTGTCCAGAGGGAGACACCACAGCAGTCCCATGTTGTTGTTGTTAGGTGCCATCGAGTCGAGTCCGACTCATAGCGACCCTGATAGGGTTTTCAATGGCTGATTGTTTTGGGATTGCCTTAGGAGTGGGTTGCCATGTCCTTCTCCCATACAGCAGTCCCATATTTACCAATAATTCAAACCTTCTTGGTGTGTTTAGCTATGTTGCTGAGACCTAGGTCCAAGACTAGACAGCATTTTTTGAAGCTTATATAGTGAATAGAATCATACAGTATGAGCTACTCTGGATGTGGTGCTTAGTTCAACATTATATTTGTGACATTTGAAATAGTTTTTTTCTGTTTAAGTTAACAAATTTAAGAAGTAATGTAGACTTGTGGGTGTTAAATGAAATAATAGGATCTGGAAATTCTTGGGAAATTTTAAAGTCCTTTGCAAATATACAGATGGACATTATTAGGCATTTAAGTAGTCTAGGGTAATTTTATGTGTTTTACAAAAAAATCCCAAATTTTAGTGTAGTGTAATTATTTCTGGCTAGTTCAGTCACACAATTTACATGTTAAATTTGACAGTGATTTATATTGAATAACTCATTTATATTCCAATAGATAAAGCTATAAGATTTCTGGATATTAACATTCCAAAGGTCATCTTAGAAGTGTATACCCTGAGGTTTATTCTTGTACAGGTTAGTGGATACTTTCTTATAATTGACTAATTAAGTAGAAACCAGAATATTTTTGAACCTAAGGCTATATCTTAATGTTTCTATCTTTTTATATTTAATTGCTAACCGTGTAAGTAATCTGTAACCATAATATTTTTTCTTTTCAGTGTCACAATATACATAGAATTTGGCTTATAGGTCAGACTATAGCCTGGTTTACTGTCCTCTAGAGGCCAATTATGTAATGCTTTTCTTACCCTCATTAAGACCAAATTAAGACCCATCTCCTCAGCAACACATTGGAGTAGCTAAGAATATGGGATTGGTGTCTGTTGGGTGTGCATGTGGGTTCCTTAGCCTTCCTCACTCCTGTGGAAATGAGGATCACAGTGTCACTTCTCACTGATGGTTTTTGGGAGTCCTACAACACAGAGGTTGGGAGAAGGACCTAGAAACCTACTCCCAAAAAACAATCAGCCATTGAAAACCCTATGCATAGCAGAGAAGCACTAACAATAGTGTTTCCTCTGTTGTATGAAGGGTCCCTATGAGTCGGACACCGACTTGACGGCACCTAACAACACCAACATCATCATAACACAGAGGACAGAACTTGGAGCATGGGACAATGTAAATGCTCAATAAATGCTAGTTAGCATGTCGTTGGCATTCCTTTATTTTTCCTCTAAACATGTGGAGGCTTAATAATTAAAATCAAGCAGGTGGCTCTAAGAATTCTTTCTCAAACTTTAAATCAAAACAAAGCTCCTTTCTTCATCCCTTAAGTGGAAAAGAAAAAGAAAAAGAAAACCTTAGAAAGTAGTGGTATTTTAATGGTGGAACAAACACAGTATCATTTTTCAATGTCTGTCTGATGACAATGTGCTTATTAGGTTGTCAGAAGTTTTTGACAAAATGTAGTGTTGGAGTACCTAATTATGTTGTTGCTGTCCAGTGGGGCTGCTGATCTGTTTCCTAATAATTTTTGGATGGGATTGTTTTGTTAAAGGCAAATGTATCAGTCATGAGATAAATGCTTGCTTTTTATGTTTACTAGTCTAAAGGAGAAAAGTTTACTCTGCCTGCCTTTGTGGGGAGCAGTAATAATACATACATCTCATCATCCAGATGTACCATCTTTCTGAACGTTTTAGGTTACTGGAGAGAAATACCAAAGAGCTCCCAAATTCTGTAGGTTTTACTTCATTTTATGTCTCTGTATTGGAAAATACATAATGAAATTGGAAATCTTAAATATACACACTTAAAATCACTTTTGATTATTTGTTCCCCTACTTTTGCTTTTAAAAACCAGAATTTCCTAATAGATTGAAAACTTCAGCAATTGAAAACATACACTAAAAGAACTTTTTGGCCCACGCCTGTAATTCCAGAGGTTTGGGAGGCGGAGGCAGGAGGATCGCAAGTTCCAGACCAGAGCCACTCTGTGTAACTTAGTGAGACCCTGTCTCAAAAAGTAAAAACATGGGCTGGAGGTGCAGCTCAGTGGTCAAGCACTTGCAAAGCATGCAAGTGGAGGCCCTGGCTTCAACCCCCAGTAGCGCAAAAAAAAAAAAAAAAAAAAAAAAAAAAATAGAAGAACTTTTATCTACCTTGCCCTGTATCAGGGAAGACTCAGGTTTTGTTGGGTTAGAAATTCATGCAATCTTCTTTTTTTTTTTTTTTTTTCGGGGGGGGAGGTCTTCTTTAAGAAGATGAATAAGAAATTATGAATATAAAATCAGATATAAGGGTACATATTTCAATAATTCAGTTAAATTATTTGTTTTCTTTCCCTCCCTTCCTGTCTTCCTTCTCTCTCTCTCTCTCTCTCTCTCTCTCTCTCTCTGTCTCTCTCTCTCTCTCTCTTTCTCTGTCTTTTCTTTTTTTGGCCTTGTGCATACTAGGCAAGTGGTTCTCTGCCACTGAGGTACACCCCCAGCCCTTTTTCTATTATTGTATTTTGAAACTCAGTCTTGCTAAGTTATACAGGCTCTCTCTCTGGCCTGGAATCTGTCATTCTCCTGCCTCAGCCTCCCAGGTGGCTGAGATTACAGCCATGCACCCTAGCACACAGCTGGTTTCCTTTCTTTGAAGATCTCTTTACCAGAAATGCTTACAGATAAGTGCTTTCATAGAACCCTGACTGTTAAGGACAATCATCAGTCCCAGGACCTGTGCAGTAGGAGTCCTGATATTTAAACTTCACTGGTGTCATGTTAGTCCTTCTGTGTCTATGTGAACATGCTGCTGAGTCAATGTAGATGTAACTCATTAGATGATACCCAGAAAGCCAAAGAAGACATGTAGTTGGAATAAGCTATGAAATCTAAGTTTCAAATTAACCTCAAGTAGATATTACAGATTTTTTTAAGTGGCTGGAAAAGAGAGCTTTATACTTTATATAAAGTATATAAAGTATAAAGCTCTAAAGATAATAACTTCAGGATGTGTTGCCTCTAAAATATAATAATTTCAGGATGTGTTGCCTCTATGATTAAGTCACTGTAGTGAAAGAGCCGTGAAAAAATGTGTCACTAGTGAAGAGGTTGGGGGCATAAAGGGAGGCTCGATAATGGGTAGCAAAGTAAGTTACACAGGAGGAGCAAGTTCTAGTGTTTAACACACAATATGCTGACTATCTTTCACAACATTTTGTTGTATATTTTATACAGAACTAGAAGAGAGGAGTTTGAAGGTTCACAGCACAAAGAAATGGTCAGTGTTTGAGGAAATGGAAATGCTAATTGCCCTGATTTCATCATTACATGTTGTATTCATGCATCAATTTCGAGTTTTCATTTTTTTATGTGCTTTATGTGAAAGACTCTAAGGTTTTTATATACATTACTGCTTTGATTTCCTTCTTTTTTCCTCCCAAAATGTCCATATATAAACCTTACCTTTGTCATGTTCTTTATTCTTTTCTGGACTTTTGTGTGAGTATTACAACAGCTCCATTTGGATCCACGTCTTTTTCTCTTTATTTAACAGACGAGGAAATGCAAACATAGCCCAACACACTTTTATGGTTTCCCCAACATCCCATAGGATGTTCCAGAAAGACTGGAACTCAAGTACATGATTCCGACCTCTTATGTTTTAGAAGGTCTTGTTTGGACAAACATTCTGTTGCAAGGAGGGATGTACAACTGCATGGTAACATTTTAATAGCGAATTGAATTTATATAGATACAACATCCTCAAGGTGTTTAAAATATCAGAATAGTCTGAAAAATGTGTGCAAATAATCACCTGTAATTGAGGTGAAAAGATTAAGAGATGTATCAATGTCTTAATAACTTAAAACGAAGTTTGGCATAGATATCACTTTGCAAAAAATTCACTTCCTATAGAAAATACCTGCCAAATCAAGTGCTGTATTTTCCTTTGGAAGTTAACCAACATTTAAACTGTTAAAGATGGAATTGTAAGGTTTTAAAGTTTTTTTTTGTCCCCCCAGAGTAAACAGAGTAGATTCAAATTTGTGAATAAAGCCAGTTTGGAAATCTTTTCCTAATACACTATATTTAGTAGCTCCCCTATTTATGTAACTTAACATGCTTATATTTGCTCATATGAATTATAGCACATCTGTAATGTCTCTTTCCTTAGCATTGTGGTATAACTGTTTTATCATAGTGAGTCCTGCTTTTGAGACTCTGTAAGACTAGTAGGTTGTATTTACTTTAGAGTTACTATAATCAGTGGATGTGTATTTTGTATATGCCACAAGATCTTGAGTTTTCTAATCTGTTTTTAATGTTTCTTAAGCAGAATAGAGAGCATAAATAGTTGTAAATACCGAGTCCATGTATTAGAAGGAGATGATGTATGTTGGTAACTTTTCTGGCAACTGCATTTTCATCTAGCTGTTCTTCTGCATCCAGCCTCCAGTAGTGTGACCCTCTCCCCCAACATTGTCATCAACTTTATGTCAGTATTGTGGGTGCTCATATACATTCTCAACTACTGCAGGTCATGACTGAATCAGAAGAGGTCTTCTGTAGTTGCTGTTTGCTTAAATGAAGCAGTCGCTCTGTGAGAATCCAGAGCACTACAGAGATCCCTGAATGATCACAAACCAGATGAAAAGTTAGAAGGGACATTCTGGCTGTGATGACTCAGTGGGAACTTGGCTTTAAGTGAGGAGGAGTGAAGATTGGAGATTAAGGCTGCTGTTAAGATGTGTGTATAAAGCTGCTGCTTCTTACCCTGGCTGGGTGCCCAAACCTCCTGCTAAAAGAATCACTTTTAAATGTTAAATTTATCCCTCAATTTTCTTTTTTATGGCCTAATAGTCCTTTTAGGTCCTCAAAGGATAGAGTGGTAGGAAATTTGTATTTTTTTTCCTGTGAAACTTTTTTCCACTGAAAGCTTTATGGAAAAATGAAAACTATGTTTTGTAAATAAACCCCAGAGGTATAATGAACTATGTGTACATATATAATCTATGAAATTCCACTCATTGGAGACAGTTTTCAGTTTCTGCCACCAAAGACATCAAAAACATTGTAGTAATAAGTATCACAGGTCTTTAGAAACAACACACACACAGAGGTTGTTTTTAATCCTTATTTAAACATAATTACTGGCAAGTAAATTACTCAGCACCTTTTAGAGTAATAGATGGATTAGTAAATTGTCAAACCAAACCAAAATATAACTGATTGGGATTTTAGAAAGGGATTTTTTTCTTTCTAGCAACTTCCTATAAATATATTGTTCCCTATGACAAAGACTATTTTGTCAACTAAAGTTTAATTAGGCTCCTTTGAGCCCTCTTCTTCATGGGTATCCCCCTTGACCCCAGAACTTCAGTTTTTGGCCTGCTTAGCCCAATTTTGGCAAGAATCCTGTTAAGTGTTATCTGAGCACCCTTGACATCTGATCAAATTCTTCACCACATCCTTGCTGTCCAAGTCCTTGGTTGCCTTTGGCAAGAACCCTATTTGGATTACTTTAGAAACAATTCTCCTATTCCTCTTAATAATTTTCCATTTACTGACCCCTTGTATTTTCTCTAACTTTGGTAAGCAATCCTACCTTTGTTGTATTTGAGGTTGAACCTGATATGTCTTCCCTGTTGCAGTACCCACATAGCAACAGTCTTTAGTAAAGTCTTCTTCACCATTTTAATAATTGTCAGAATAATTTTTTTGTTTACATGTTTCTTGCCCCTCTGTGAAATTGTCTTGTGCCATGTAAAAAGTATTAAATTGAGACCAAGAAATTTCTCATCACATTTCATTTTTTTTGCATGATGTAAACTAGCTTAATATTACAACTAACAACAATAACAATGTTGCAACTAAATTCATATTAAAGGTGAATGTCACTCAAAATTTGAAGTTTTTAAAAGTAGAATTTGAAATAAATCTGAACTCTTACATAACTTTTAGTTATTAAAAGATGAGTTTTAGAAAGATTCATATAGGCATAAAAATGAACATGTTGAGATTTTTATTTTACTTATATGATTTGAGAGAACCAAACAGATATTGTAACAGGAATCAAAGGAAAAATCAAACAGCATAAACTTACATGTATAAAGGGATGTTGAAATGAGTTGCAGATTGAGATAAAACTGGTTTTTCCACACTGGGAAGTAAGTCAATTAAGATTATTACCTATCAGGGCAGAATTTATGTTTCTGTCAGTTACCTACAACTTATAAGTACAAAATAGCTCAAAAACAGTGAACAAGGGTAAAATTAAATGGCTGGGAAAGGTGTACTGTAGCTTTTGTATAATTTTCCATTGAAATACAAGGTTTATTTTTCCTACAAGGTGAAGGCCATCTTTGACTTAGGTGTATGCCGTAGGTAGTGACTTGTAGTTCACAATTGAAAAGTATAAGATGACCCAATAAACTGAGGATGCTAATGTACAAATGAATGTCAAAGAAGACATTGTGATCAACAAACATATTATGTATTGCCCTGTTGCACTAGAAAAATGAGAGACATTTTATAGCACATAGCCTTTAGCCTTCAACCTTGTAGCTAGAAGGTTGAAAAGAAAAAGATATTTTTCACTGTACTGGAAAATTTGAACTTCATGGAGTAAGTCATTTATCCACCCAGAATGGGGTGTTCTTAAGAATTTTTTACATAATTAAGCAAACTCATTTCAAATCAGCGGAGCATATTTAGCTGGAACAATAAAGCTGGAAATAAAAAGAGTATGAAACTGTGCCTAGAAGTAAATCTGTGTTATTCACTAACTGAGTTGAGCCAATGAATGCAGGAATGGAGACATTGTGTTGTCTCTATCCTAAAAATGCCAGTTAGAATGCAGCATTACTAGAGATGTGAAAAATTCCTGGTATGAGATTGAATTAGGTCTTCTTCCCTAGGAGATTGAGCCAGAAAAATGATACCTCTAAGTGAAGCTAGGAACATAGTAGTGCCTCAGGGAACTGCCATTCAGTTAAATTCTTTCTTCAGCATTTTACAGCTATTCTTTGCATGTATTTTCATCACTCATATTTGAAGTAACATTTCTAAGAGTATTTATTGCTTTTATTTCTGTGGATCTTTTTTCTATCTCAGAGCTTAGCAAACTTTTTCTGAAAAGGGCCAGACAGTAAATATTTCAGGCTTTGTGACCTTATACAATTGTTTTATAGTTACTGAACTCTTAACTGAGGAGTGAAAGCAGCCATAGACAATAGGTAAATGTCTGCGCCTTCTTGCCTGTTCCTGCCCAGACCACAGATGAGGAAGCACCTCTCCCGCTGCTCTCCCCGGACCTTCGGTGAGGAAATAATGCTCTCCCGCTGCAATCCTCAACAACGAAAAGAACCTGCTCTCCGTCTGATCACCAAGGAAGCAACAGCTGTCTCCTCCTGACCACCGAGATGACGAACACAGGTGTTTGCCCCTGGAAGGCAAAAGCGCCTGAGGCTTTTCCTTTCTCCCATCTCTGCTGGGGTCTGCGCCCCTCACCTGAGGGTCCCGAATGAATTGTGTTTAGTATCTGTGTGCGCGGCTGTGCAGCCCGTCTGAACCTCCAGGCCGGACCAGGAGGCGCGTGCCCCACATAGATGTCCCAGTGACATTTATTTGTGGGCATTGTAATTTGAATTTTAAACATATTTCATGTTATAAATGGGATGTTCCTCTTTTGAATATTTTGCAAACTTTTAAAAATGTAAACACCATTTTTAGTTTGTGGCTATGCAAAGATATGCTTTCAAGATTTGACCCATGCGCTGTGTTGTGGTAACTGTTGCTTTAAAGAACATGCATGATATAGTTGCTAGATATAGATCAGATTTTGTGTTGTGCTCTGTCACTTTCTATCTGAGATCTTGGGCAAATAAGCTCATCTCACTGAAGTTAGGTTTTCTTTGTTGTAAAGTGTGAATTATACCTAAACACGGAGTTGTTTTGTGGACTAAATAAATTATGCTAAAACACGTAGCTCCATACTTAAGCCATAAAAAATATTGAGTAACTGTTCTATTTCTGTTCTTTGTTCTTTTCTACCTCTTTGTACTTTATTTCCTTAAATTTCTGTATATGTAGGTTTTTGGCAGTAGCAGTTGCATTTTGTTGTGAACTGAATTTTTGTAAGTGGCATCCAACTTTTGTATTTATATTAAATTTAATATGTTATATTTAGTAGGGCATGAAAACATACATTTATGTTGAGAGTTCTTAAGAAAAAAACTAGGTGAAATCCTCATGTTAGGGCAGGTAATCCATTCTTGCCTGACTCCCCCACTCTGTCACCTCGCTTTGAATTTCATATTAGCCTTTTTCAAGATAGACTTTCACGCATTATTGCTGAAGAGAGAGAGAGATGGATTCCTGACCACCCTGTCTGAAGTGGCTCAACTGGGCTTCCCCAGCCCTTCCAGCATGCTTGGGTGACTACTCCTTTATCATTTTACCTGTTGATGCTTCACCACAGCACTTCCCACAGTCTGCAGCTATATCCTTTTATTTGTTTTTATTATTGTCTGATGTCTCCACCCTTTTAGGGTGGCACACTACATCTGTTCTATTCAATGGTGTATGCCCAGTGCCTCTCATAGTGCCTGGCAAGGGGTAGGGGCTTTATGAATATGTGGTACCACAATGAATGGAGAACATTTATGAAAGTGGCCAAAGTTTAGAAGCAGAGAAAATGGTCCATCACTTTTTATATTACAAGCGGATATTTTGAAAATTGATTTTTAGGTGGTATCAAACAGATTCAATCAGCATGAAATAAGTGTCTATTAAAAATCTAACAAATGTACAACAGAAGGGACCAATTATTGCTAATGAGGAGTTAAAAATTATGGCTGGTTCCCTTAAATGTGAAGCTTGGAAGTAAAAGCAATCAAAACAACCATTTGTGAATGCCCAAGACACACTCTAAAGAATACCAGGCTTATTTTACTCTGTAGCATGTCCTGTGAGTATCTATGTCCATGGAAAAGTGATAAAGTGCGAACAGAAACATAGGCAGAGAAGAGTAAAGAGAAAAGCACTGAATTTAGAGTAAAAATACCTGGGTTCAAGTTCTTGATCTTCACATGGGGAGGACTGGCAGTGAGACTTTGGGCAGACTAGTTTGAATAAAATAATGGCTCTTAGGTTGTCTGTGAGGATTAAATTTTGTGTTTGCTTCTGTATGCATGCCCATGCACGTGCTAAGTGGTTGTGTAATCTCTTGAACAATGTACTCATCTAAGTTAGTATATTTTATTATAAATCACTGACCCCCATATAGTGGCATCAGCTAGACTGCAGCAATGGCACACAATTTTGACTCTCCCAGCCCCATCCCTAAGAACCCTATGCAAGCTGTGTTAATTGCACCAGGCAAAAGGACTACAGTCTTCCTACCCTAGGTATCCAGGCCTTAAGAGTCTGGACAAGGCGATGATGGCGATGTG
This sequence comes from Pedetes capensis, assembly GCA_007922755.1. Taxonomy (NCBI): domain Eukaryota; kingdom Metazoa; phylum Chordata; class Mammalia; order Rodentia; family Pedetidae; genus Pedetes; species Pedetes capensis. The sequence goes on along the minus strand of VMDO01000260.1, from coordinate 7,393 downwards.
AATGATAAATAAAACTCGACGGCACCTAACAACAACAACAACAATTATTTCATTAGTGTCCATTCCTTGTCAATTTCCTACATAAGTCATGTGCATTATTTTAAACATTTCTTATTCCATTCCTGTCAGGTAAGATAGATTTTGTTATTATTATTTCCATTTTCCCGATGCGTAAACTCAGTTTAAGGAACTTGCTCAGTGTCTCACAGCTATATATAGTAGATTCTGGACCATCTTTGTTCTGTGCTAGTGGTTCTGCGACGAATATCAGTTTCACTTTAGGGCTAATTAATATCTGGATGGCTGGGCCCTCCTCAAGAGTTTCTGGCGTGGGAACCACTCTTTGAGAACCATTCGTTAGCTGACAATGGTGGCACAAACCTATAATCCCAGTGACTCAGGAGATGGAGACAGGGAGATTGCAAGTTAGAAGCCAGAGGTAGCCTGAGTAATTTTGCAAGCCCCTGTCTCAAGATAAAAAATCAAAAAGTGGTTGGAGGTACAGCTCAGTGGTAGGGAGCTTGTAAAGTGGATGCAAGGCCCTGAGTTCAGCAACCTCAATACTGAAAAAAAAAATCCATCCTACTTTTTATACCATCCTACTTTTGCTCTCTACATGACTCAAGTGAGTTTCTTTTTATCCTTTATCTTTGCTGTGAATCAAAATATCCAGCATTTTCCAGGTTCTCTTGGATTTTTTTTGGGTGAGGAAAGACTTTTTGGGAAGGTTACATTTTGGTGTAGTTTCCTTCTAAAATCTGAAGGAATATTATTAGACCCTCTAATAGGTGATCTCCATGGTCTTCCAAATCATCAATGTTGGCATCACAATATAATTTCTCCTTTTCATTTTCCTTTGGTCAGTTTTGGTCCAGATTTGTTCTTTTGATTTGTAACAGGAGTATTCATTCAGAACCTAACCCAAAGAGTTCATTGATCAGTGCCAGGGTCCAAGGAGAAAAACTGCATCTGTATTTACAGCTGTTCCCCATCACTTGAATTATCTTGATCCATCCCTGCCCTTCCTCCCAATGGAAAAAATTGTCTTCTACAAAAGCAGTCTCTGGTGCCAAAAAAGTTGGGGCTGCCTGTCTAATCAATTCACTGATCCATCTTTACTGATATGTGCAATTATAGGATAGAAGAAACTACACTTCTTTCCCTTTGCTAAGTTCATGGCTAAGATCCCTATAACAAAAGATAGATTAACCTAGAGAAAAGTACATGAATTTTTTAAAAATATGTTTTATGTCACGTAGAAATTTGATGAAGAGTTTGATGAAGAGTGGACAGTTGTGCAAAAGTATGATTGAGCAAAAGGGGTCTGGTCTAATGGTAATAAACTGAGGGTAGGGGCAGACCCTAGTAAGACCTTTTTTTTCAGATGCTCCTCTTATCTCTATGTCTTCAGAAATAAACATAGTCCTTGCCTACAGACATATGAAGGGGTACTTTCTTTTTTTCCTGGGTATTGGGAGGTTGAACCCAGGGCTTTGCACATGATAGGCAAGTGCTGTACTGCACCCCCAACCCTTTTTTTTATATTTTATTTTGAGAAAGAGATTTGCTAAATTGCACAGGCTGCCTCTGGCCTCAATCCTGTGATCCTCCTACCTCGGTCTTCCAAGTAGCTGGGATAAAGATGTGCACCACTGTGCCTGGCTGGGCTACCTCTTAAATAAAGTATTATGACCTACTTTAAAGGAAGGTCAGAGAATTCTTGTATGACCTACTTCAGGGAGAATGGTGGGAGAAAGTCAGAAAGGCTTTCCTGCTTCTACATGTCATATTTTGAGATTGCATGTCCTGAATTCCATCACAACAATTACTGTTTGAGCTTTCTGTCTTCCAGGCAATTGACCTGACTTGGGCTCGGGAAATAATAGCATGCGCAACAAGACATGGTGCTTGTCATCAGGGAATATTTATTCTAGTGAGGAAAACAGATATTATTCAGAAAAATCAGATGAATGAATATCATGGTGTTAAGTACTATGGAGAGGTGTGTGACACAGTGAGAACACATAACTGGAAGCTGGAGGGAAAGGAGGGAAAAGGATTCAGGCTGGGGGATGGCATGTACAGAAGTTGTGAGAGGAAGGGCTGTGGCATATTACTACAACTTAATGACTCTTTTCTTTTTTTTTTTGTACTGGAGGTTGAACCCAGGGCCTTGCCCTTGCATGCTCTGCAAGTGCTGGACCACTGAGCTGCACCTTCAGTCCATTTTTTTACTTTTTGAGACACAGACTGCCTCTGGTCTCAAATTTGCGATCCTCCTGCCTCCACCTCCTGAGCTGCTGGGATTACAGGCATGCACCACCGTGCCTGGCTCAATTTAATGACTCTAAATTGGATATTCCTAGTCCAAGGACTAAACATATATTAAGAGATAATTGTAAAAAAAAGGTGAAATTGTAAGTAACATTGACATAAAATAAAAATATGTTTAAGATGATATCAACTCATAATGAGAGAGTCAGGTATAAACTAAATCCAATTCAAAGAGAATCCAAAGAACACACACATGTGTTGATCAGGAATATGGAGATTAGCATTACAAATGAAGGCAAAACCGGTTTGGGGGATTAGGGTGGGAGTAGGGTGAATGGACCGCCTGTAGAGAGAATTTGCTTATCTGTAAACAAGAATTATCTTTCATTGCTATCCATTCTCTTCAATTTACAGTTATAAAATAGTCCTCATAGAATTAGGATCTGATAACCTAATAACCAGGAGATAGTCTTCTCTATAGATAATGCAGTTTTTCATGGAAGCACATTTTCTTTCCTACAGGGAATTCAGTCATGAATACTTTTTTCTGGTTCAGAGCTAGTTAGATTTGACTTCAGGTGGTGCATAGTTTAGTTGTTGGACATTCCAAAGAAGTATGAGTTAGAATATTCTGCTGGACCATTTATATTTCACCTTGAGTATGACTCACCATGTTGAATAAAATATCCAACTGGTCATTCCTTGCTAACTCCCTAAGACTGGCTTCTTCCCTGTCATGGCAGAAAGCAAGAAAATATCCTGTTTGAGAGAAGGAAGTCAGAAAATGAGAATAGAACTTGGCTTCCACTCATGGGCACATCTGAGAAATGAGATAGACACCTTTCCAGTGAACCTGAAAAGCAACTGGTTTTGCCAAGATGAGTTCTGGCACAGCCTCCAGAGTGTTTGCAAGGAAGAAAGGAATTTCTTCAAGTGTGTCAGTCATACTCTTAACTAGGAGAAGGGTAATCATTTGGTCAATTAACAGAATGACTGGTGCCAATGAGTTTTAATTGATGACTTGCTTTGTTGAAATGTTAAACCAGTGTTGAGAAGTACTACAACTCTTTAATTGATACGTTCAGGAGGCATGTGTTAAAAAACGTCCTTACTCTTAAAGAAAAGGAGAACCGCCTTCCTTTTCCTCTGGTAAACCAAGTGTGTTCAATGTGTGCTCCCTTTTTTTTCTGTAGCAAGGCCATATTGTACATGGAGACAGAATTAGAATAACACCTTCTAATTCAATTTGCAGCAGTTCAGAGTTCAAAACTGCAATTTCAGAAATGTTTGATAAAAACTGTCATTGGTTTTGATTGAATTGTTATTAACTTCTAGCTGGAGATTTTTGTGAACTAATGTTAATGTGTCTAACTTTGCATGCATGCTGTCTCTAGTTTTGTTTCTGCTGGAAAAGTCAGGCTAGTGGAATAATGCATTTCACTGGCTGGTTCAGCACAAAGACTTTATATAAAGAAATGGCAAGCTAAGTAAGTTACCTACAGGAGATAGCACAGCTGACATTTTTTTTTTCCTTCTCCAAATGTAGTACAAGATATTAAAACTGTCTCTTAAAAATAGCAATTCGTTTCCTTCTGCTCTAATCAGGGGTGAAAGTACTATGAAATCTGAATGTTTTTTTTTGAATGATGAATGATTTATTTAAAAGAAAAAAGTAAAATAATCTCCGACCCAGCAAAAGCAGGTTTACTGTTTGCTAAATCAGGCATCTAATAGTAAATAGCTAAGAAAAGATTCCATAAAATTTATGAACAATTTCTCAATTTTATACCCAGATATTTCTCTTATATTTGGCAAAGGAGATAATCCTGGCTGAACAAAGGAGAAGAGCCTTTTTTAGATTGAATAGACTGGACAATTCAGTAGCTAAGTGCACGATTACCAATCTTTCAAGAAAAGCTTTTATGTAAGGCAACTTTATAACTTCATCCATTCCAAAGAGAAAAACATTAAAGACCATAGGGAAAATAAAAGGCAAAAAAGAAATGTAGAGAAATATTCCATCCTTTACTCTCTATAACCACTTGTTTCATGGCTGTGCTTGCTGAGTTAACCCAATTTAAAGCCACAGTATAACTTTTAAAAAGGCATTTCACTGTTCCCTGTGGTAGTTAAGTCTATACAATAATGAGACAACATAACTACCATTATTTTTCTTTCTCTTATTGTTTAAAAATATACTTATCCCTTCCACTGTGGGTTCTTGTGCTTTATTACATAGGAAAAGGTAGTAAGAGTCATTAATAAGATCCCTTTTAATATGCTGCATAAATTGTCAAGTAACAGAAATTACTGCCAGAAAAATCAGGCCTTCTGATTTCCATGTGGTTCATAGAGTAATTGAAGTCAAAATTTTCAAAGTCCTATTCTTATTAGCCTGCAGCCATACCACTGTGGCTTCTGATCCCATCAGATCTTGGAAGCTAAGCAGGATTGGACCTGGTTCGTACTTGGATGGGAGACTGCCTGGGAACACCAGGTACTGTAGGCTTTGGAGAAGGACCCAGCACCCATGCCCAAAAAACAATCTGCCATTGAAAACCCTATGAATAGCAGAGAAGCACTGACAATAGTGTTTTTCCTGTTGTACCTAGGGTCACTATGAGTTGGACACCGACTCAACAGCACCTAACAACAACAACATTCTTATTAAGAAACCAATAATTTCTTTGTTCCTTGTAATTCATGCCTCCATGTGTGATAGTCCTTCTTGATGCTGGGTCCTGGCATATTTTTCAAAGCTTGGGTCTCTGACCACCTATCTGAGAATGATGAGGTCCTTATAAAAAGTACAGATACCTGGTTTTTGTCCTGGAGTGATGAAATGTGTATCTTGGGGCCAGGGTGGGATAGGGTGTACAAATGTATAGTTTCCTCAAATTCTCCTAGTGAATTGTTAGCACATTTAAAGTCTGAACATTACTTTATAGGAATAAAAAGCCTGGTGAGGGGAATGACTTGTTGAATGTGAATTAGGAAGAAAATATGCACTAGTTGTGGCAGGTATGTATTCTTTATCATATTCCTTCCTTCATTCCCCAATCTCAAACACTCAAGGCACCGTTGATTCAACCCTTAACTGATCATGCTTTTGGGGTCACATATGCTCCCACAATGGATGTACCCACGCTTAGGTAAGTGCTACAGTGCCGTATGTCTGTACCTTCTCAGGGTCCTATTTTAACTTTGTGAAACCAGGTAAGGGTTAACTTGGCACCAAATCTTTGGGAGCTTCTCTCCGAAGGGAGCATGTATATATAGACTTCACATTTTTGCACACAGTTTCAAGGGGCTGGGGGAAATCCCTTGAAACTCATTAATGAACATTGATGAATGCTGGTTCCCAAGAAGCCTTCATCTGGTAGTAGTATTTTAAAGGGAAAGGGGAAATGAAAATATCAAATGAATAAATAAAGAAAAAGCCATAGACATCCAGACCATTTCTATTGTTGACTCTTCTGTGTACTGAACAAAGGCACACCTCTGAGGATGTGGGAAAGGCTGAAATACAGAATTTGTGTTGTTGGCCATGTTATGTTCCCTTTAGTGGGATTTTGTCTTTGCAGGGAGGGGAGACTTTTCAGTTTTTTTTCTACCTATAGATGTCAAACATAAGCCTGACATATCCCCCTATATTTATCAGTGAGGCAGACCAACTTCTTCAGTGGATCAAAACTCAGTGATGACCAAATAGAAAATACTAGTTCTATTTGTTGCAAATAGCATTACCTCAGTCCATATGAGGAAAGACAATTATTTTTGAGTTATCTATTAAACTAAGCCACAACTTTGGACTAGAGAGAAGTTAAGCATTTGTTAGAAGAATATGCATCCCTCTTTCCCTTTAATGGTAACAGTTCTGGGCAATTGCACTTTGGACAAAAAAAAAAAAAAAAAAAAAAAATAATAGGAGCAATTCTGGATCTTGTTCTAGTATCATGGGAGTTTTCCCAGTCTACTTCTTGTAAATCATCCAACCTTTATTGCAACTGCTGAGAAGGACTTGTCCCTGGGTCTTCTAATGCACTGCTAGAGTTTAATTATATGTTGTTTTATGGTGTCTGGCAATGTGATTCCCCTCCCTGACATGGTTTATAGAGCTCTTTACAAATAAGGATCATCTGACTTTGTGTTCTTATTTGCTGAAAACCATCAATTCCTTTGGTTCTTATAGGCTGTACTGCTGCAATGAATGTGGACCTAATGGTGTTATTTTGTAAAAAATATCCTCAAAATCAAATGTCATTGAATATAAAGATATTTTAAAGCAGTTGATGATGTGGAAAAGGAGAGCATATGAGGATTGTGTTGAGTTTTGGCATTTCTGTTCAAGATGAAGCCATATTTGTAATGTGGCATAGATAGCAAGGGTTGCCTTCATCAAAAAGGAAGAGATGAAATGCTCGTGTGAGTGTAATACTATATATTTAGTTAGATATCTGTCTTTAATTTACAGTTTTCTGAAAAAAGTTGGTGTTCTTCTGGGTGCCTGTGGTTTTATTTGGTTACCAATTATGGAAACTAGTTGTTTTTCAGGAAGCCTTCTCAAAGATGTGCATAGACGATAAATCTTGTGGCTTGCTTGACATATTGATGGTTTTGTTGATGAGAGATTGCACAAAGTCAATAGTTGATTCTACTTTGTGGTGACATTTGCATTTAATAAAAAGTCATGTTTGTTTAACTTCTGTATAAACACAATTGGTACCTAGTGTGTCATAGCTGAAAATACTAAATGGAGAAGAGAATGTGTGGCTGAGAAGGAAATGTAGGTAAGAATAACTAGTTACTTTTGTTTCAAAACAATTTATATCTCAGATCATAGAGATAGGTTAATTATAATCCTTGGTTCATGACACACTGTCATCCATGGCATGTTCTTTTTCATAATGTAACAGGCATAGAGTCTGTAGTAGGTCTGCCATGCACAGCAATTGCGCTAGAAACTGTTCTTATTGTGTCTAATTGTCCCGCAAGACTCTGCCAGAAAGGAGCACTCTGTCCGCGTGGTGCTCAGCCTCCTCCGCAGACCTCACCTTTCTCCACAGTGCGGTGGGATGACTTAGGATCCCCTCTGGTGTGTCTGGGGTCCAGGCATATG
>VMDO01000259.1:208325-351998 GCA_007922755.1 Pedetes capensis | reverse complement strand
GAGTGCTCCTTGGAAGCAAAAATGGCCAGACTGCATCTTACATATTTCGGACATGTAGTCAGGAGAGAACAATCCCTGGAGAAGGACATCATGTTTGGAAGAGTGGCAGGTCAACGCAAAAGAGGAAAACCCTCCACCAGATGGATTGACACAGTGTCTGCAACAATGGGCTTAAACATAAATAAGATTGTTTGCCTGGTACAGAATCGGCAAGTGTTTCGATCTGCTGTACATAGGATCGCTATGAGTCGGACTCGACTCGACGGCACCTAACAACAACAACAAATGAATTCTCACTGGTCTTATTGCCACTTGGCCAGCCTCCTGGTCCACTAAGCAGTTTCCTTTTGCCTCCATATCCTCACCAGATTGGTGGCCTTTGCAATGGACTATGGCCACCTCCAAGGGGAGCCAGATTGCTTCCAAAAGTGCTAGAATTTCTTCCTTATTTTTAATGTCTTTGCTGGCTGATATAAGTAGTCCTTTTTCCTTATAGATTTCCCCATGCACATGGGCCATGGAAAAGGCCTACCAGCTGTCAGTGAAAATAGTTATTCTCTTGTCTTTTCCCCATTTTAGAGTCTCCATCAATGCTACCAATTCAGCCTCTGGGGAGAGGTCCCCTGGGGTAAGGGACTGGACCAAATTATCTCCTCTAGAGTAACCACTGCTGCCCCTGCATACCTTATGCCTTCTAGGATGAAGCTGCTGCCATCCCTGAACAATACCTTGTCTGGATCAGAGAGGGAGACATCTGTCAGGTCCAGCCTAACTCCTTGGACGATATCAATTACTTGTAGACAGTCATGGATTGATGTCTGTGGTTCCCCATCTGCTAGCAAGGTGTCAGGGTTTAAAGCTGCAGTCTTCAGGAACCAAATACAGGGCTAGTCTAATAGTAAGGCTTGGTACTGCATAAATCAAGCATTAGAGATCTACTGGCCTGATATCCTCCACAGGAGTGTTTCCACCATGTGGGGTCCTATCAGAAACAGTTCCTGGCCCAATGTTAACTTGTCAGCTTCTCTGACCAAGGTAGCAGCTACCACACAGCCCACAGGCAAGCCGGCCATCTGGTTGCCACTGGGTCTAGCTTCCAGGACAAGTAGGCAATAGGCTGGTTCCAGGGGCCCAAGGATTGGGTTAGGACCCCCTTAGCCATTGCCTGTTTTTCATGGATGTACAGGTGAAATGGCTTGGAAATGTCCGGCAGGGCCAGGGCAGGAACTGACACCAAGGTGGTTTTTAATTTTTCAAAGGCTTGTTGTTCTTTTTCAGTCCAACTTAATGGTTGAGTTCCCCGTGTGCAAGCACATAGGGGTTTTGCTATTTCTGCAAACCCCTATATCCATAATCAGCAGTACCCAACAGCCCCTAGAAATTCTCAGACTTGGCATTTGGTGCTGGGGGTGGGTATCTGGAGTACAGCCTCTATGCAGTCCGAAAACAGAGCCCTCTGACCCTGCTTTATAATATACCCCATGTAGGTAACCTCAAGGGAGCACAATTGCACCTTTTTGTCAGACACCTGGTATCCTAATTCCAGGAGAGTCTCCAGTAAGCCTGCAGTAGCTTCTTTGCAGGCCTGTTCCATCTCCACTGCCAAAAGGAGGTCACCTATATATTGGAGGAGGGAACACTGAGGCTATTTAACACAGAGACAGATTCAGAAGACAAACGAGGGGAGGGAGCCCCTTACAAGGCCATTAAGGCGTCCTCCTGGCAGTGTCCCTCGTGGGATATTTCAAAGCATCTTGGATAACCCCCAGGCCTGTTCTCCTCAAAGAGAAGAATCACCATTTTTCCATATGATGTCATCACAGAACCACAGGTTAGGACCCACTCAGACTTCATAGCCAATGCCACGGAGCCACACCTAAATACACTTTCACACACCAGTCACTCACTCAGAGACTATGGAAACCAAACAAGTGTGAGACTAACATCCTAGTCTCGGATTAGTCAAGACTAACTCATTGCCACATCCGGTGACCCCAGACCCAGACAGATCGATCTCTCCAAACCAGAATCCAAGGCTATAGAAGTCAGAACTCACCTCCAGAAGGTTTCTTACAGGTTACAGGTGACTCCATTTATCTTCATTTTGTCTTTGGCATCTGGCTGTCAGTGCCTGCCAGTCGTTGAGCTTGGGGCCCTGGAATGTCTCAGGGGGCGCCTCCCCTGGGGTCTCCAACCAGCGAGACTCACTGGGGTCAGAGACCAGTCCAAGCTGCTATGATGGAATCTCGCTAGGGCCTTCAAATGTAACCCAAGATCAGAAATACACCAGAACGACCAAAAAGGCCAATTAAAAGAGAGTCTTTATTGAGCTGGTGACTATGGAAGACTAATGTCTCTTCAAAACCCATGGCCCCAAGGAACAGTTACTGGGGGCTTATAAAGGCAAATTTTGGCAAGCATACAATCTCCAAGTTGCATGATTTGTACACAGTCTCCAAGTTTCTAGTGTGATTTGTATCATGAGAACAAAAACAAAACACAAGCAGTTCTATAACAGACAGTCACTCAGGTAACAGTTCTTTGGGCAAGCAGAGTGATACAGAAGCAGAATGGGTGGCTAACAGGCAATCATTCGTGGTTAAGAATTAATAATTTAATTAGGCAGTCAGGCAGTTAAAAGCAGTTAAAATTCTTCCAGTATATAGTTTCTCAAGGGGGAAGGGTTTACCTAAGATGGCGATGCTAAGATGAGGATGGTCCTGTCAACTAAGTGACCTCTTTACAAGAATATAGAGTTCCAATCCAGCCTGGGCCACATTGTGAGACTGTCACCAAAATATAAAAAAGCAACAAAAAAGGGAAGCCGTCATAATGGGCCTTAGGGTAGTGTCTCCTTATGGTTTTGTGTTTCTTATCTTTGGCTAAGACAATTAATACTGGAACAGTAAGTCTCGTGGCATAAAGCCCATGCTCAATATTCCTAATAACAGAAAGGCAAAATAAAAATGCACTAAGCCACTGGGCACACACCTATAATCCCAGTAATTTGGAGGCTGAGGCAGGATCACAAGTTCAAGGCCAGAGGCTCAATTTAGCGAGACCTTGTCTCAAAATTAAAAAGGGGTTAGGGGTGCAGCTCAGTGGGAGAGCACTTGCCTGGCATGCATGAGGCCCTGGATTCAACCGTCCAATACTTGAAAAAAAAAATGTACTAAGATCATTTCTCACCTGTCCTACCAGCAGAAACCTAAGAGTTTGCAACCCTCCATTGGTGAGCCTGCAGCAGATCAGGCATTCACATAAATTGCTGGGGAAACGCAGAATAGTGCTATCCCATATAGAAGGGTGTTGACCACATGGAGTAGAATTACATGTATCTATTAATCAAGCAATTCCATTACTAGAATGTACTCCAGACACATCACTCTCCCCATTATAAATGACCTTGAGATGAAGAGCTTGGTAGAAATTGTGAGTAGTTTCCTTAGGGTCCCTTCCCACAGGTGAGGTGCAGGGGCCCCATTGTGCTCCTCTTTAGATCTCCTTGGCTCACCTTTTTCAGATTCTGTTTGACTTATAATGGGGTCAATAAACCCATTGTAAATTGAACTATCATTACACTAAACATCCATTTATTTGTTATATCCAATACATGGAGTTTAGCTTAGCCTACCTTAACTCTTTCAGCATGAATTTTTTTATTCAAAAAGAATGATACAAAATTTTTATTATTTTTTTTTTCTGTTAATCTGTGGACACCTCACAGTTTTTTTGGCATTTTCTACTTCAGTCATTCCAATTCCATGACAGTTGCTAAAACTGCTAAAACTTCTGAGACATATAATCCCACCCAAATGTACTGTTGTGACATATCATTATGAAGCAGCATGAGAAAACCAAAAGTACTTCAAGAGACTCAGGAGTGGGTAAAATGTATTGCTATAGCAAGGTCACCCGCAGCCGTAGACCTGTGGCATCCAATCCCGCCAGATCTCGGAAGCTAAGCAGGGTCGGGCCTGGTTAGTACCTGGATGGGAGATCGCCTGGGAACACCAGATGCTGTAGGCTTGGGAGAAGGACCTGGCAACGCCTTCCCAAAAATCAATCTGCCATTGAAAACCCTATGAACAGCAGAAAAACACTAACAATAGTGTTTCCCCTGTTGTACAGAGGGTCACTATGAGTCGGATACCGACTCAACGGCACCTAACAACAACAACAACAGCAACATAGCAAGATCAGCCCACAGAAACGACTCCTCTCAGGACTGACCCCAAGCCTCAGTTCTCCTGGGGTTATATAGTTCACAGGATGGGGGTTGTCAACCAAAACCACATATGCACTGCTTACATGATCATCTGTAGGTGGGTTAAGCTAGTTACCATGGAAATAGGTGGGTAACATCTACATGATATAAGAAATAGAGAAGTGGCTTACAAGGTAAAGAGTACCTCAATAGGCTGAACTTAGCAGTTGTAAGCAATCGGGAAGTGGCTTACAGGGTAGAGATAGCCAGATAAGAAGCAAGGAGATGGGAGGTGACTTACAGGATGGAATATATAAGTTTTAAACAAGGAACATTAAGTTATAGTAATTACATTTTAAGCAAACATTATGACATCTTAACTTTTGATTTAAATTTTTCTGCAACAATTCCATCCACAAAAATAAATATTTCCTACACTTATACAAGTAAATATAAAGTAAGTGTGACTTACGTATGGGAGAAAGATATGGCAATCCACTCCTGAGGCAATCCTGAAACACTGAGCCATTGAAAACCCTATAAGGGTTGTTATAAGTTGGACACAACTCGATGGCACCTAACAACAACATGACTTATATAGGACTTTATAAGTGAGTTCAGAAACTAGTGTAAAAAGTGCGTTGGGTGGGAGTGAAGCTTGGGTTGACAGTGGTAAAAGAATTTACCAGAGCCCAGAATAAAGTAGAAAAGAAAAAAGTGTTTATTGGTGCACTGCAAGAGGTCAGTGGGCAGCACTCAGAGAGAGTTTATTGCACTGTGTCTGGGTGATGGGCTGCTGATGTTTATAAGAGGTCTCTGGGCAGCCTACAGCTGGCTTGTCCTTGGCTGGAAAGGATTCACTTTGGAAACAGTCTAAAGGTTTAGTCTAATTAACTTTGTTTTGGAGAGTCTTATTTCAACTGCCTTGTCCTTGCAGAGTGTTGTTTTAATGATGGGCCCTGCTCTCAGAGAGTGCCTGCCTCAGTTTGATCACAGCATCTCCTACATTGCCCCTCAGAAATAGCTTTCCCCCACCCCAAAAAGCACAACAAAAGAATATACTGAGCAGGTTCACATAACACCATGATAAAATTTTTGGTTATGGAATATAGGCAGGAAGAAAGGGAACAGAGGGCTCTGTAGCCAGCCGCCACCCAGCCTTGCCATGTGCTCCCCAGCCACCTGTAATATGAATGTCAGTGTGAGCTTCCTGTGAGACAAAGGCTTTGATCTGGTGGTCCATGCTTCCCTGATAGATAATCCCTTTATAAGCAACATACTTATTGGAAGGAAACTGAATTAAAATCACTCCTCACTTCTACATTCATCCAGGAAGGATGATAAGACTCGATGAGACACACACCACCCCAGCAATTGCAAAACACATTGTTTAGCGGATTCTCCTCCCTTATCGAGGCCAGTAATCAGCTGGATTTCTACAACCTTTTGAAATGCCCACCTCTGAGCCTAGTCCTTTGAAGACACTAGGAATCCACTAACACCTTTTGGGCACAAGCCCAGATATAAAACACTTCTTTCCTTCCCCTCCCTGAAAGCTCACCCCCTACTATAAATATCACCCCCAACCTTAACTCAATGCAACAGTAGCCCTTTATGACTGCCTGCCTTCACGTCTTGAAGGTGTGCTCTCTTTATAATTTATACCTTTAATAAACTTAATCTATGCACTATACTTTGCCTGCAGCCATACCACTGTGGCATCCTGTCCCATCAGATCTTGGAAGCTAAACAGGGTCAGGCCTGGTTAGTACTTGGATGGGAGACTGCCTGGGAACACCAGGTGCTGTAGGCCTGGGAGAAGGATTGGGCAACCCACTCCCAAAAAACAATCAGCCGTTGAAAACCCTATGAATAGCAGAAAAGCACTGACAATAGTGCCGGGCATGGCACAGTGTCAGTGAGTGTTTTGTTCTGTTGTAGATAGGGTCGATATGAGTTGGACCAGACTCGACAGCACCTAGCAACAACATACCCTATATTATAATCTCTGTATCTTGTACAATTTCTTTTATATGGAAAACAGACAAATTTAGGTATATGCTGGCAGGGAGGAGAAGGTAATTGCTACTGCTAGCCACTGGACCCACACTTCCTTCTCTGGACCTGCTTTCAGTGTCTCTTTCTTTCTAAATGCCCATGCTTCACTCTGAAGCACGTGCTACCTCTCACCCTTTATCCAATAAACCCAAAACTCAGCTCCACTTCTCTGTTTTATCCTGAAACTCTTTTCAGTGACTGAGGCAAGGACCTAACATCTCCCCTGAGTGGAGGTCCCAGGAAGGAAACTCCTAAGGAAGGAAATTCCTAAGGACAGAGGGTAATGTTGGGGTATGTTGTTGTTGTTGTTAGGTACCGTTGAGTTGAGTCTGACTCATAGTGACCCTATGTGTAGCGGAATAAAACACTCCCTGATTCTGTGCCAGGCACATGATCTTATTTAAGCCTATGGTTGCAGACACTGTGTCAATCCATCTAGTGGAGGGTTTTCCCTTTTGTTTTTGTTGACCTGCCACTCTCCCAAACATGATATCCTTCTCCAGGGATTGATCCCTCCTGACTACATGTCCAAAATACATAAGACACAGTCTAGCCATTCTTGCTTCCAAGGAGCACTCTGGTTGCACTTCTTCTAGAACAGATCTGTTTGTTCTTTTGGCAGCCCGTGGTATATTCAATAATCATCTCTAGCACCATAATTCAAAAGCATCAATTCTTTTCCTCTCTCCTTTGTGCAATATCCAGCTTTCACAACTATATGATGCAATGGAAAATACCATAGTATGAGTCAGGTGCACTTTTGTCTTCAATGTGACATCTTTACTTTTCAATACCCTAAAGAGATCTTTTGCCATAGCTTTTCCCAAAGCAATGCGTCTTTTGAGTTCTTGACTGCTGCTTCCACAGGTGGTGATTGTAGAACCAAGTAAAGCAAAATCCTGGACAACTTCAATCTTTTCTTCATTTATTATGAAGTTGCATACTGACCCAGTTGTAAGGATTTTTGTTTTGTTGTTGTTGAGTCACAATCCATACTGAAGGCTGTGCTCTTTGATTCTCATCAGTAAATATTTCAAATTTTCTTAAGTTTCAGCAAGCAGAGTTGTGTCATCTGCATAACACAGGTTGTTAATGAGTCTTCCTCCAATCCTGAGGCTGTTCTTCCTCATAAAGTCCAGCTTCTCAGATTATTTGCTCAGCATAGAAATTGAAGAGATATAGTGAGAGTATATAGCCCTGATGCACCCCTAAACCCACTGACAACATCATACTAATATTCCTATGTAATAAAAAGACTGGAATGGCTATATTGCAGCTATATTCAAGAGTAAATATCCCATCAATATTTGTAGAAGTTACATTGGGATATATTGTCCTGTTAGTCTCAAAATGGTAAAATGTGACAGTCTGAGATCATAGCTCAGTGACAGATCTTGCCTAGCATGCATGAGGCCCTGGGTGAGATCCTCAGCACTGCCAAAAAAAAAAAAAAAAAAAGGACAAAAAAGAAAGCACTCAGAACACTTACATTTGCCTCCAGTTGTAGAAACACATCTAACACAACACTCATTTTATAATTGCATTTTGACTAGCTCCTGCATTCAGCATCTTCTCGCACCTTGTGTCCTTATTCATACTGTGGCTGGTATAGCTCTCCTATCACATTCTTGGGAGAAGGACCTGGCAACCCACTCCCAGCAATCAGCCATTGAAAACCCTATGTATAGCAGAGAAGCGCTGACAACAGTGTTTCACTTATTGTACACAGGGTCACTATCAGTTGGACACCAACTCAACGGCACCTAACAACAAAAACAACCTCACGTTCTCAAGTGTGGAGATGGAACCAGAGCCTTGCACATGCTAGGCAAGCACTCTCCCACTTTGATGCCTTCTGAATGGTATATGCCATTCTAGATTCCCATCCCTACAGTCTGTCTTGTAGTGCTACTGCCAGTACTAACTGCTTTAGAGCTTCCCCCAAAACAAAGCTTAAGCCCAGAACATGGGTGCTATTGGTAAGTTGCCCTAGAAGGTATTAACTCTTCTCACTACCAGGTCGTGCCTAGGAGTTAAGCATGCTCCTGGGGCTAAGGAGAAAGTTCTGAATCAGAAAATCAAGGAAACCCACGGTAGACACTTCAAATGAGGCACTGACAGTATATAGACAATCCACCAGGGCTGAGAGGACGGATGATCACCAGAAGTTCCCAAAGCACTTGCTACACCTTTCCTGCTTCTTAGGGACTCAGAACTCCATGACAATGACAAAGGCCAAATACTATCTACTTCTCTGGGCCTCAGGTGTTCATTCTAGAAATATTTGGAGAGAACCTAGCAAGTATTAGGCACTTGTCTATACTGTGGTGTAGGAAGAAAACAGAACAGAAAGCCCTGTGGCATTTACATTTTTGTTGAGGGAGACTGAGATTACAGAAAATATATATCATGTCAAATGGGGATAGATGCTATAGAACATAAAGCAGGGAGGGACGATAAGTTTGCCTGGTTTGGTTGGAGGGAAGGCATGCTTTTATATGTACAGAGGGTGCCAAAAACGTATACACATCTTGGGATGAAAGCATTCTATTTTTCTGTTGTAAGAATGTATGTTTATTGGGACTAGCATTCATGTGATTAGTGCTGCCTTTTGAGTGAACTTCTTAGTAAACATTGCTACTGTAATTGAATTCAACTTCGAAAAGTAATACATAGATAACATAGATACATAGATAAATGTGTATACATAGATAATACATAGATAAATGTGCATACATTTTTTGGCACTACAGGACAGATCCTAGGGATGGGAATCTAGAATTGCATATGTACCATTCAGAATGTGTCAAAAAGGGTTTGGGGGTGTATCTTAGTGGGAGAGTGCTTGCCTAGCATATACAAGGTTCTGGGTTCCATCCCCACACTTGAGAATGTGGAATATATATATTTATAAAGACATACATATGATTGGGGAACACCTCATTGAAGAGGTAGCATTTAAGGAGATCCCTGAAAGAAATGGGAGTGAAGTCAGCAAGACTGTGAGTTTGAGAGGAAACGGGAAGGCCGGACATGGTGGTGTACACCTGTAATCCCAGCACTCAGAAGGCTGAAGCAGGAGGATTTCAAGCCTGAGTCCAGCCTGGGCTACAAATAAATACCTGGCTAAATAAATAGGGAAATCAGAAGAGTAGTGGGGGTATAGCTCAGTGGTAGAGTGTGCTCAGCATGCAAGAGGTCCAGGGTTCAGTAATCAGCACCAAAAAAAGAAAAGGAAAAAAGAAGAGCACAGTGCTTGAGAAGCCAGGTGAAGACTGTTTCTTAGAGGAGGCGGGTTCAAATGGCATGAAATGCTGATGCAGCACCATGAGAATAGAGAACTGGCCAGAGGACTTAATAACAAAAAGGCTAACAGCATCCTTGAGAAGAGCAAACTGGGGAAAGTGGGAGGTGAAAAAGCTGAATTGAGAGGGCTGACGAGCAAACAGAGAGGGAAGAAGTGTGAGACAGTGAATCCAAGCAACTTTTTTGTACTGGGATGTTGAACCTAGGGCTTTGCACATACTAGGCAAGTGCTCTGTCCCTGAGCCACATCCCCAGGCCTCCCCTACCTCCCACCTTTTTTTTTTTTTAACTTTGACATAGGGTCACCCTGACCTGCATATGCTGTCTCTGGCCTTGAACTCTTGATCCTCCTGCTTCTATCTACCAAGTCGCTGGGATTCCAGGCTTGTGCCCAACTCCAAGCAACTTTTTGGACTTTATAAGGTGGGGCAAGGGCTGGGATTTAGCTCAGTGGGTAGAGTGCTGCGCTGCAGTCTCTGAGGTCCCAAGTTCAATTCCCAGCACCGCAAAAATGGGAGAAGGGCCTGGCAATCCACTCCCAAGGCAATCCCGAAACAATCTGCCATTGAAAACCCTATAAGGGTCGCTATGAGTCGAATACCGACTCGATGGCACCTAACAACAAGGTGGGGCAAAGAAATGAGGCAGTAGCTGAAAGAGAAGGTGGATCAAGAAAGGATCTCCGTTAGCCGGGCGTGGTGGCGCACGCCTGTAATCCCAGCGGCTCTGGAGGCGGAGGCAGGAGGATCGCAAGTTGGAGACCAGAGGCAGTCTGTGTAACTTAGCGAGACCCTGTCTCAAAAAGTAAAACATGGGCTGGGGGCACAGCTCAGTGGTCCAGCACTTGCAAAGCATACAGGTGCAAGGCCTTGGGTTCAACCCCCAGTACCACAAGAAAAAAAAAAAAGAAAAAAGAAAGGATCTCCTCCCACCCCAGTCCTGCAGGAATTTCTATACCGGTTTCCTTTTATCTCTCCTCTTGTTATAGATAAACCTCCAGACAATTAAAAAAAAATTTTTTTTGGGGGGGGAGCTTGAGGGGTTGAACCCAGGGCCTCACACATACCTTGTAAGAGCTCCACTTCCCAGACCACTTTTTTTTTGTTATGTTGAAACAAGGTCTAAGTTTTGCTATGTGACACCTCCCCTCGCTACAAGGTATTGTATAATGTGTTGCCAGTGGAGCATATTGACCTTGGTGAAAGATACCTGAGGATGCAGAACAAAGGTGAGGATGCTCATCCCAACAATCTCCAACTTTCCACCTGCGAGGTAGACTCTATATGGACGTCCAAAGAAATGTAAGTCCTATAGGACTTGGACTGTTTCTCCAGGACTACATGAAGCTTATGAGAGAATGTGGTGTCCCTCCTCAGCTTGATTTATTTTCAGGAGGACAGTAGGGATTACTAAACCACTGCTTCTTGTAAAATATTGTTGTTAGGTGCCATCGAGTCGTGTCCGACTCATAGCGACCCTCACAGGGTTTTCAATGGCTGATTGTTTTGGGATTGCCTTGGGAGTGGGTTGCCACATCCTTCTCCCATTTTTGCGGTGCTGGGAATCGAACTCGGAACCTCAGAGACTGCAGAGCGGTGCTCTACCAACTGAGCTAAATCCCAGCCCGTGTAAAACATAGTCCCATTTATTAAATCAGTAAAGTGCAAAACACCATTAGATACTTCAAAGTTCTTCTGAGCAGTTTTTATGTTTCAATAATATTTATATTAATATGAAATTAAGGAAACATTTAAGATAGCTATAAAAGTGAAATAGAATTTCCTTTAAAAATAAGAAAATTAAAATATAGAAAAAAACATGAGAAGAGAATCAGAGTCAGACACTAGGGAAAAAAATCAAACATAGAAGATAATAATGGAGAAAACACACTAAATAAAGGAAGCCATACACAAAGCATCATATATTGTAGTATTCCATTTATATGAAATGTCCAGAACAGATAAATCCATAGAGGCAGAATGTAGAATAGTGGTTACCAGGGAGTGGAAAGAGGGAGTTATTACTTAATGGGGTTATTCTTGGGGTGATGACAGTGTTTTGGAACTGTCGTGGTAATGGTTGCACAACATTGTGAAACCCATCAAGTTGTATGCTTTAAAATGGTGAATTTTATGTGAATTTTATAATACAAATATGTAAAAAACATTAAAAGAGGAAAGTGCTTTATGTATACATACAAACTAGAAATCATATGGGGTATAGCTAAATAGCAAAATTCCAAAAGGTGATCCAGAATGCCTAAAGATTGGAGAATCGTACTTTGGCCAGACTACTTGAAAACAAGTAGCAGCCTTGGGTAGAGACAAGTACTGCCCTGCCCAGGCAAGGAGCCCTGGTTTAGGGAGGAGCACTTAAGGGAGGCAAGGTGATATTCTGAGATATCTGACTTTGTTCTTCTTGCTCTGGAATTTCATTCTCTGGCTCAACCCTCTGCCTAAGGACCTCCCAGGCACACTGCCCCAGAGGAAAGTGTCAGAGCAGAAAAGAGGAACAAAAGACTGTGGCTTGCACCTTGTATAGCCCAGAACCCTCTGGAAAATGTTGTTGTTGTTAGGTGCTATCAAGTCCGTATCCGACTCATAGCGACAACAGAGGAAACACTGTTGTCAGTGCTCCTCTGCTGTTCATAGGGTTTTCAATGGCGGATTGATTTTTGGGAGGGGGCTGCCAGGTCCTTCTCCCAAACCTACGGCATCTGGTATTCCCAGGTGGTCTCCCATCCAGGTACTAACCAGGCCCGACCCTGCTTAGCTTCAGAGATGTGACAGGATCAGACGCCACAGGGCTACCGCTGCAGGCCTCTGGAAAATAGGGCCTTCTAAAAATAGTTTGAGGCTTGAGGAGGGAGGTCAAAGTCTGTAGTCTGGATGCAGTGGCTCACACTTGTAATCCCAATGACTGAGGAGGTAGAGGTAGGAGGATTGCAAGTACCAGGCCAGAGGCAGCTTGGGTAACTTAGACCCTGTCTCAAGATAAAAAAATAAAAAAGTGGGCTGGGGGTGCAGCTCAGTGGCAGAGTGCTTTCAAAACATGTTTGAGGCCCCAGGTTCAACCCCCAAGTACTTCAAAAGAAACAAAAACCACAAAAATCCTTGTACAAGTGGTGTGTGTGTGTGTGGAGTGTACCAGTATCAACATCAGACACCTGCCTTAGGAAAGGAATGAAATTGGCCAGAAGGTCATAGAAAATTCTGCTAGAGGAAACTGTTGCTGGGCTGACTGAAGTCCAGGGTAGTCAAGCCTTTCTGATTTCTCAGAAGAGCACAGTCTTCTCCCACCGACCCCTGGGACTCAAGCGATCCTCCCACTTCAGCCTCTCAAGTAGGCATGCCACTACTTCAGCGTTAGATTTCATTTTGTTTTGTTTTTTGCAGTGCTGGCGGTAGAACTTAGGGCTGTCTTTGCTTGACAAGTGCTGTTTAACTGAGCCACATCCTGAAATCCTGGGAATCTGGATTTTTCATGTGGTATCATCACATTTTGAAATGCTGGCAACTAATGCTATTTATTTTTTTTAAAGCGCAGGTCGAACAGAACCCCTTATTCTACAGAGGAAAAGAGATATGAATCTCCAAAGAGCCACAGAGGCAGCTGGGGGGAGGCAGAGCCCAAGGTTCCGGGATAGCTTCTCCAAAGGACAGAGGATACACCTGCCCTGGGACTCCTAGTTGTTACCCTCCTGGTGCGTCAAGGCCTGGAGGATCCATTACGAAGTCGGAGCCCCGCCCTGCCCCGCACACCTCTCCCTGCATTCCTTGAGTGCCGCGGGTTCCTCTGCCTCTCGGACGCCGCCCTCCGTTCCCTGGATGGCCTGGAATGGCACTACCGGCCCTGCGTCCCTCCCCGGCCCGCTCCGGTAAGGTGCTCCAGGGAGCCTCCCGCACCCTCCCTAGCCCAGCTGGTTAGGTCAGCCTCCCCGGTCGATGCCGGGCACCCAGGGTCAGTCCCTGCAGGACCCCAGCTTTCTACTCCGCGCACAGCCCCGCCTGAGGGTCCCGGGGCGCGCCTGGCGGTGGAGAGGGCAAGGCGCGCATGCGCGGCCCCGGACTTTATTGCATCACCGCGACTGGAGCGCTGGCGGCTGGATCATGAGCACGCCACCCGCACCCTCGCGCTTGCGCATCTTCCGCTGCCAGGCGCACGCGGCGGCAGCGGGGCTGACCACCTGGTTGAGCTTCTTCTCCAGCAGGTGCATGCGCGCTGTGGTCTCCGTCAGCATGTCCATGAGCAGTTCCTGCTGCAGCCTCAGGTAGTTGTTCTCCTCCACCAGCGCCTCGCTCGGGACTCGCTGCACCTGCGGCTTCCAGCTCGAGAGGGTTGGCGAAGGCAGCGGCGGCCGCGCCTGCGAATGGCCCTCGGTCACCCACCGGCCGCCACGGAACACGAAGGCCTTGTCGCAGAGGCGCGTGCGCGGCGCGCCGTAGCTGAGCCCCAGTTCTGCCTGGCGCGTGCGGTGGTCCAGCCGATAGAAGGTGGACATGGAGGAGATGCGGCGCAGCGGCGGCCGCCGGGGCGAGAAGCGCCGCGAGAAGTGGTCCGTCCAGAATTGCCGAAGTTGCTCCCACAGGCGGCCGGCGTGGCTCGTGGATAAGCACTGGAAGGCGTCCAGGGCGGTGGGTGGGCGGGCCTCGGCGTGCTCGCTGGTGGCAGAAGGGGAACCGCAGGGTCGCTGGCGACCAGGGCTGCGCCCTTGCCTCAGGAGCCCTGGTGTCCTGAATGATGAAGGCGAGCCAGTGGCACGGCTGAGGAGCAAATGTCCAGGTGGGCAGACTGCTCGGTACAGGCTGCCCCTCGCAACCCGCGAGGCCAGTGGAGAACAGCTAACCAGTTGTGGGCCACTGAGGGCCTCATCCCTGTATAATCACACCAGCCACCCTCCCCAGACACCATGCTTGAGTGTCAGGCCCTGGGTATAGCTATATATATAGAAGGACTGCAGCTCTGTTCTCTGAGCTGCACCTGGGCGGGATCTGGGTGAAGGAGAAAGGAATGCTCATAGAGCAAACTAGGTACTGGAAGGAGGAGCAGGATTTTGCCAGATGGAATGGTATTGGGTAATGGAGAAAGGCTAGGTGAGGTTTCTGTGTTCCACATGTGTGGAAGAGCTTAGGATGGAATGGCTCTGACATAGCAGAAGAGGAAGTAGGAAAGGTAGACCAGGGCACCTTCAGGTGCTCTACAGGCAGGCTCTGCAGTTGAGGCTTCATGCTGTGGTAAGAGGGATCTGCTAAGGAACAGTTAGGTATGTTGTTTTTAGGTGCTGTTGAGTCGGTGTCTGACTCATAGCGCCCCTAGGTACAATAGAAGAGACAGTGCCGGGCACTGTGACATCCCCGGCCCTGTGGGATCCCCGGCACTATTGTCAGTACTTATCTGTTATTCATAGGGTTTTCAATGGCTGATTGTTTTTTGGGAGTGGGATGCCAGGTCCTTCTCCCAACCCCCTGGTGTTCCTAGGCGGTCTCCCATCCAAATACCAACCAGGCCCAGCTTAGCTTCCGAGACCTGATGATATCGGATGCCACCGTGGTAGGGGTGCAGGAGTTAGATACAGATTGCTCAAAAGTATCTGGTGGGATGTCTAGCATAACTAATGCTACTACTGACCCCATTATTCAGTTGTTTGACAGCCTTGAAGTGCCATCTGCTCTGTGCCAGGCTCTGATCTGAACAGAGAGTACCAGCCCAGCCCTGTGCCTGCCCTCAAGGTGCTCCCGGTCCAGCTGGCAAGATAGGTGTGTGCACAGATCACAGACCAGTGTGGTCAGTGACATCTCTGGGGCTGATGTCTTGACCTAAACCTGTGGTTAGTTAGAGTTCAAGGTAACCAAGACTGTGCACACTAGACTTGACTTTTGTTCCAAGCAGACTATACCCTTAATGAATCTAAGTTGCAGATAACAGACAAGTCCCATTCTACCTGCCTCTTCCCACATTGTTGTTGTTGTTAGGTGCCGTCGAGTCGGTATCCGACTCATAGCAACCCTCATAGGGTTTTCAATGGCTGAGTGCTTCGCGATAGTCTTGGGAGTGGATTGCCAGGCCCTTCTCCCATTTTTGCGGTGCTGGGAATTGAACTCGGGGCCTCAGAGACTGCAGGGCAGCGCTGTACCCACTGAGCTAAATCCCAGCCCCCTTCTCACCTTAGAGCTTATTTACTGTGTGAGGAAGGGAGCAATGTGTTGGTTTTAATTTCTCTTCTGCCCATGGAGGGTGAAAAGAGAAGTAGCTGAGGAGGGCTCCTTCTATTGTACCTTCATTAATTCAACACACAGTTATTCCTCACCTACAGTTAGGCAGTGGCTGGATGGTCCACGTTGCCTCCTCTCTGCCCCCTATCTACTTCAGGGAGACCATCTCTGGAAGCCTGCATCCAGGCCCACCCTTAAGGTTGCAGCTCCCCAGAGCACCCTTTCCCAGTAATCCTTGCTGCATGCTGTGCCTCACCTGAAGGATGTGGTGGAGGTGCCAAGCTGCTCTCCCAGCCCTCGCCCCATCTCTGAACCTCAGCTCCTGCCTATAGCTGTGTATGACTCACAATGCCTCTAGGCTGGGCTGTCCAGGGTAGGAGTGCTGGCACCTGAATTATGAAACAGGCCCTGCACTCCCCTGCATTCACTCAGTGAATTTATTGAGCTCTTACTGTGTTCCAGGCATTGTTTTAGGGAGGTAAAACTATTTCCTCATTATTATTATTATTTTGAGACAGGGTCTTGCTATGTAGGCTGGCCTTGAACTTGTGATCCTCCTGCCTCAGTCTCCCAAGTGCTGGGATTACATGTGTATATTACTGTGCCTGCTTCTTTTAATTTAATTTTAAAAAAATTATTTTTGAGATTGAATCTCACTATGTAGCCTCCCTAGTAGCTTGGACTATAGGCTCCTGCCCAAGCAGAGTCTGAAACAAGAATTTGATTTAGGAGACTGTTAAAATTTATTCCCCAAGGATTCATGTGTTGGAAGCCTACTCCCTAGGGTGGCAATATAAGATTTTTGTGTGTGTGTGCTGGCAACTGAAACAAGCTAAGTGCATGGTCTTCCACTGAGTTACACCCCTATCCCCTAGTGGAACCTTTAAGAAAAGGGGCTTAGTGTGATGTAATTAGGCCATTGAAGATACTGCCCTGAGAAGAGATTAATGCTAGCCTCAAGAGTGTGTTAGTTTCTGCCAGACTGGGTTGTTGTAAAGAGTGAGGCTGCCTTTCTCTGTGCTTTGGCTTCCTGTTTTGCCATGTGATCTCTCACATGCTTTCCCACCATTATGCCATCTGCCATGTTATGATACAGCCAGAAAGACCACATTAGAGCTAGCACATACCAGCACTATGCTCTGGGACCTCCAAAATTGTGAGCTAAATAGAGTTCTTTATAAAGTACCCAGCCTCAGGTATTTTGTTGTAGCAACAACATTAGATTAATATGGGAAATTGACAAGATAGTCTTCATGAGTTGACATGAAGTGTCACCGGAGAGTTCCCTAGAAACACTGCCTAAGATGAAAATTCTTATTCAAGTGATTTATGGGGGAAGTGCTCTCAGAAAGGACTGAGAGAAACAGGGCAAAAACCTAAAGTTAAATAAGAGTACCATCTTAAGTGGAAACTAGCTTTGGTCTGATGCCATGGGCAACTCTGAGCATAAGTTGCACATAGTTGGGTCTCCAGGAGGAAAAGGAGCCAGCTTTTGTTCCCTCTCCTTGCCCTCCTGGCAGTTCAGTCAATTATTGGCAGGGGCAGCAGTGAGTTATCACCCAACATTTAAAGCACCTATGGGATGGGTGTATCGCCCGTAGTTAAGATCTGGGTGGGCACCAACAGCATTAAGGAAGGAAGAGGAGAATAGATAATAAAAATACAGGGAAATTACTAAACAGATAAGAATTTCTGATTGTGATACATGCAGTGAAAAAAATAAGGCAGAGAAATACAGAAAGTGGCTTTGGAACAGGGTGAGAGGTAGGAACTAATGTAGACACGGTGCTCAGAGACAGCACTTTAACATTCACGCTCACTTGAATGATGAGGGGAACCCACCCCATTCAGTGTCTGTGAGCTAGAGGCAGGAAGGAATTGGACATATTTGAAGGACGACTGAAGTTAGCCTACCGTGCCAAGTCCACCCAACTGACTGCCATCATCTCCTTGGCATTTCTGACCTCTTCCCGGGTGTCCTAGTTAATCCACCCTTCTGCATGACTTTTGGAGGGGTCAGAAAAAACTCCAGGGAGCTCCCAAGGTGCAGCACAGCCAAGTGGCAGTGCCACCTCCAGGAATTTTAAAAAACAATTTTGTTTTGTTTTGTTTTTGAGAAGGATATGTTACCCATGGTGGCCTTGAATTTCTGGACTCAGGCAATTCTTGCCTCCCTGCTACTGCTGCTGCTGTTAGGTGCCATCGAATCCGTATGCAACTCATAGCGACACTACATACAACAGGCGAAACACTATTGTCAGTGCTTCTGTGCTGTCCATAGGGTTTTCAATGAGGATTGATTTTGGGGAGTGGGTTGCTGGTCCATCTCCCAAGCCTAACCAGGCCCTACCCTGCTTAGCTTCCGAGATCTAATGGGATCAGATGCCACAGGGTTATGGCTGCAGGCTGCCTCCCTGCTGAGTACCTGGAATTTCCAGGCACACACTCCAAGCTGGCTCTTGAACAGTTTAACTGAGATGTAATTGACATAATCAACTAAATATATTTATAATGTACAATTAGATATGTTTTGATAATTTGTTATGTGACATCATCCCCAAAATCAAGATAATGAAGGCATTCATTAGCTCCAAAAGTTTTCTCTTCTCTCCTAGCTATAGCTTGCATTTTCTAGAATTTTATATAAATGGAATTTTTCAGTATTCAGTACTTTTGTGGGGCACTACTTGCAGTCTACAGCTATACCACTCTGGTGTCAGATCTCAAAAGCTAAGCAGAGTCAGGCCTGGTTAGTACTTAGACGGGAGACTACCTGGGAACACCAGGTGCTGTAGGCTTGGGAGAAGGACCCAACAGCCCACTCCCAAAACAATTAGCCATTGAAAACCCTATGAATAGCAAGAAGCACTGGTAATAGTGCCAGGCAAGGCACAATATCGGGTAGTGCTTCATGCTGTTATACATAGGGTTGGACCTGACTGGACAGCACCTAACAGCAACAACAACAACAGCAGCTTCTTGTAGCATAATTATTTTAAGATTTATCTGTGTCACATTTATTAACAATTCATTGTGTTTTATGGGTGAGTGGTGTTCCATTGTATGAGTATACCACACAATTTGTTTCTCCATTCACTTGATGAAAATTTGGATTGTTTCCCATTTGGGGTCAATTTCAAATAAAGCTGCTACGAACAAGACTTGTCTGTACAAGTCTTTGTGTAGACATATACTCTCATTTTTCTCTTGAATTACTACCTAGGAGTGGAATGGTGGGGTCACACGGCAGATATATATGAAGCTGCCAAACTTTTTCCAAATTGGGTCTCCAGCATTCCCAAGAACAGTGATTGAAAGTTTCTCTTCTTCCACATCCTGGACAACACTTGGCATGGTAAACCTTTTTTAATTTTAGCCATTGTAGTAGTGTGTCTGAATTGTGGTTTTAAATTGCATTTTTCTAATAGCTAATGGTGTTTAGCATCTTCTTATGTTTGTTATCCACTTTGTGGAAGTGATTACTCAAGTCTTTTGCCCATTTTGAAAAATTGAATTATTGTGGTTCTTTAATGCTAGATAAAAGGCCTTTGTCAGATATATTTTGTAAATATTTTCTCCCACTCTATGGCTTGCCTGTTAGAGCAAAAGTTTTTACTTTTGTTAAGTCCAATTGATCATTTTTTTTAATTTTGTAGTTTATGCTTTCTGTGTCATATTTAGGAATTCTTTGCCAAACATAAGATTAAGATTTTTCTCCTCTGTTCTCTTCTGGACATTTTATGGTTTTAGTTTTACATTTAGATCTGTGCTCCATTTTGAGTTGATTTTTATTTATACTTTTTTGTATAGATTTTTTTCTCCATTGACTCAGCACCATCTATAGAAGAGACTACAATGGCAGTGGTGCCCTTGTCACTTATGATGAGACTGTACACATGTGGCTCTGCCTCTGTGTGTCTTTCTTTTTTGCAATGGGGTCTCCCTGTGTTGCTCAGGCTGGCCCCTGACTCCTGAGCTCATATGATCCCCCTCCTGACTTAGTCACTCCAGTAGCAGGGACTACATACATGGATCCCTACCAGCTGTGTACTCTTTTCTTTTCCTTGGTGTATCTATTCTTGTACCAGTGCCATCATTTTCTCAATTATTGTACCTTACAGTATGTCTTGATATCTGATAGTGTAAATCTTCCAACAGTATTGTACAAGATTGCTTTGACCTTCTAGGTCCTTTGATTTTTGTATGAATTTTAGAATTAGAATGTCAGTTTTCACAAATAAACTCTCATGCCCACTGTTCAGAGCTCTTCCTTACCATCAGGATGCTTAGGAGCCCTCAAAGTTTGTCTGCTGGACTTGGAATCAGAGCCCAGGAATTTTTAAACAAACCAAAGAATGCATTCTCTTTCTCTCTGATCAAACTATGTTATTAAAGTTAATTTTCACTAACAACCACAATATTTCAGGCACATTATGGGCAACTTGTAGGAACAGTATACAACTTTCAGTTTCTCTTATTTCTGTAGACTATCAGAGAGGAAATTCATAGCTCACACCTATAATCCCAGCATTCAGGAGGTAGAGGCAGGAGGATCACATGTTTGAGGCCAGAAGCAGCCTGTGTAATTTAGTGGGACCCTGTCTTAGATAAAAAAAAAAAAAAAAAAATTAAAAATGGGCTGGGCAGCTCAGTGGTAGAGCACTTGCAAAACATGCATGAGGCCTTGGATTTAACCCCTATGTACCAAAAGAAACAAAAAAAGGAAAAACTACCAAAACCCAAGGAAATCTTTGATAACTTAAACAGGAAAAGTTAAGAAAGATGATAGTTAATTCCCATCTCACAGGTTAACTCCTTTCACAAACAGATTTTGATTTTGAGGAAATTTAATGAAAACTGCAGACTTTAGATTTATAATCAAAACCCATGGTTCCTGGCCCCTTTGAGGGATTCCACGCTAATACCATCTGGACCTGAGAGGGAGGGAGTGCCAAGTCCAAACAGTTCTGAATCTAAGGATGTGAAGTTCATTCTAATGGCAGTGAGGAAAGGAGAAGAGGAAGTAGAAATGATTTTTCATATTTTCCTGTACCAGAGGCTAGCAGCAGGGGGTCCTGTATCCTGGCAGTCAACAGCAATGCTCCCACAAACAAGGAAGCAAATACTTTGTTCCCCACAGTAATTTCAGTACAGCTTGTGAGAGTTTTTGTTTTGTTTGCAGGATTGGGGATCAAACCCAGGACCTTGGGCATGCTGGGTGCGTGCTCTGCCACTGAGGTCCAGCCTCAGTCCTGGCTTTTGCTAATGACATTTATCTTTCCCTGAAACAATGAGATGTTCTCTCTGTACTAACAACTTTTTTTGTGTGTGTGTTTTGTGGTGCCGGGAATCAAACTGAGGCCCTTACATATGCTAGGAAAGTGATCTACCAACTGAGCCATATCCCCAGCCTGCTAACATCTTTTAAAAAGTAAAACCAGCCAAGCATGATGGTGCACTCCTGTAATCCCAGCACTTGGGAAGCAGAAGCAGGAGGATCAATTGAGTTTGAGACCAGCATAGTCTACATAGCGAGATCTAGGGCATCCTGGGCTACACAGCTAGCCCACCACCACAAAAAAGTAAAATGAAATTCTGCCTTTGTGTAAAACTCCATAAAAACAGTAACACAATTAACAGTTATGAAAAGAAACACATGCTTCACTCAGCACCTCCATTCCCTCTATCCTTTTTGTTTTGTTTTGCTTGTGCAGGGGATCAAACCCAGGGTTTCACACATGCTGGGTGGATGCTGTACCACCAGATACACTCCCAGCCATTCTTTTCCTTTTTTGTAAGGTGCTTTTTCAGGCAAAGCCAATGTGACATCCCCTCTGTAGCACATCTTTCACTTGAACTTTTTCTTCTTTGGCCTATCATTGGGCATGGTGGTGACAGGTGAGGGGTGTGATGCAGAATGCTGGGGTGGCAGTAATGATTGATGGTCCGTTGCTCTTGCTCTTGTGCTGTTCTCCATGCTATCCCAGGCTAATGTTCCAATTAAGTCCATCGATGTGCTTTGGAATCTGCAAGTGCTGCATGAAAAAAAAAAATTTTAAACCAGGTGAGGTGGTGCATGCCTATAATCCCACCAACTATGGAGGCAGAGGCAGGAGGATTCCAAGTTCAAGACCAAAGGCAGCCTGTGCAATTTAGTGAGACATTGTCTTAAAATATAAAGGAGTTTGGGGTGTAGCTCAGTGGTGTAGCACTTGCCTGGGTTCAACCCCTCGGCAAAAAAGAAAAAGTTTAAATGTTATTTTAATTCAGGAAGAAATTCTGAAAAAATTGTTAAACTTTAGCATGCTCTATCTGCTCTGGATAACAACCTTATAACCATGGTGTGCCCAGAATTTGTTGTTGTTGTTGTTGTTAGTTGCTTTCAGGTAGAGTCCAACTCATAGTAACCCTATGTACAACAGAACGAAACACTCCCTGACACTGCCATGCCTGGCACTGTGTCAGTGTTTCTCTGTTATTCATGGGGGTTTCAATGGCTGATTGTTTTGGTATTGTTTCAGGAATGGTTGCTAGGTCCTCCCATTTTTTGTGGTGCTGGGGATGGAAGCTAGTGTCTCAGAGAGTACAGAGTGGCACTCTACTAACTGAGCTAAACTCCAGAATTTAGGAGCCTGTGTCTGGGATTGATGCATGGAGGCTAATGAGATAGGAAGGCAGGCAGGCATGCAGCATCAGCCTGCACTAGGGAATGGAAGATTTCAGTTATCTGAAGAGAGAAAAGTGAACTGAGGATATGTGTCATGTCACTGCACGTGGTAGCTGAACTCCAAAACGTCTGCCTCAGGCTGGACTTTGGGACCAGATCACAGGCCACATGGCGTTTATTTTTAGCAGAAAAATGTTTTATGATGTGTGCGGGAGGGGGTTATTTGTTTTGATGTTTGTTTGTTTTTCATTTGAGGCATGGCCTGGCTGGGTAGCTCAGGCTGGCCTGGAACTCAAGTTGATCCTCCTGCTTTAGTCTTCTGAGTGCTGGGATTATAGGCATCTGCCACCATCTCTGGCTTTGTTTTCTGTTGTTTTATTTAAATGTAATTTGATTTTAGGCAGCCACTGTGGTGAATGCCTATAATCCCAGTGACTCTGGAGGCTGAGGCTGGAGGATTGCAAATTCATGGCCAAAGGCAGCCTGTGCAATTTAGTAAGACATTGTTTCAAAAGAAAAATGAAAAAGGGGCTGAGGGAGCCGGGCATGGTGGTGCACCCCTGTAATTGCAGCATTTGAAGGGAGAGGCAGGAGGATCCCTGTAAATTTGAGGCCAGCCTGCTCTACATAACAAGTTCCGTACCAGCTGGGGCTACATAGCGAGACTCAGTCTCAAAAATAAATAAGTAAAGGGGCTGAAGTGCAACTCAGTGGCAGAGCATTTGCCATCATCTGCGAGGCCCTGGGTTCAACCAGCCAGTACTGAAAAAAAAAGTTAATTAGAATTTCGGGCTTATTATATATACATACATATATATTTATAAACATATGTATATATATATATATGTGTGTGTATACACATATATATTTATATATATGTTTATTATGAATTTATATTTATAGGAGAGCTGTAGTGAATGAATTTATAATGTGATCATGTCTCTATCCACTTAAGGCAATATAGTAGGTTAATCTGTAGCCCTTGTATGCTTGGCTTATCCCAATTAACTCCTTTTCACCCAGATAACCTTTTATCATTTCAATTAAAGTGTGAGGTATTCTGTGGAAAAATGAATTATGTTCTGGGCTTTTAACTTTCAAAATAGGCTCTAGGTAATTATCTTGAATTTTTTTTTTTTTAAGTATTAGGGGACTGAACCCAGGGCCTCATGCAAGCTAGGCAAGTGCTCTACCACTGAGCTGCACCCCTAACCTCTTTCTTATTTTTTGTTTTTATTTGGAACAGGGCCTCACTAAATTGGGAAGGCTGCCTCTGGTCTGGAACTTGTGGTCCTCCGGCCTCAGCCTCCTGTGTCACTGGGATTACAGGCATGCACCATGGAGCCCAGCTTGGGCAGTTATCTTGAACTGTGAGATCCTGGTTTTTCTTTTTAACTTTTATTTGTAATTTCAGGTTTATAAAAAGTTATAAATTTAAAAATTGTATGAATTCCAGGTATGGTGGCACATGCCTTTGATCCTAGCACTCAGGAAGGCTGAAGCAGAAGGATTGCCAGTTTGAGGCCAGCTTAGGCTACAATTAAAAAATTGTACGAAGAACACCATGAAGACTGATTACTGTTTATGTGAAAAAATTATTATCACTTATAAACTATGAACTTACTAATTCAGGAATACATGGACAGATGGACCTGTGAAAACAGTATCAGAAAAGCCAGGCCAGCCATATACTTATCAAATACTCCAGACCAATGAGTGATACAACCCCTCACCTGGGTCATATAAAGGAGGGACATCTCACACTGGGACATGGTGGCATTCATCTACCTGTCATCAGACCACCAGCTGCATGTGTCTTGGGATAGACAGGTGACAAACTCCTGATTGTCCTAGGGGCTTCAGCTCAGCTTGATCTCCCTGCTTAATGCAGCCCAATCAAGTCATTATTTTTAAGGCAACTGGCACACACCTGTAATCCCAGCATTTGGGAGGCTGAGGCAGGAGAACTGACATAAATACAAGGCCAGCCTGGTCTAGATAGGCAGCCTGTCTCAAAAAAACAAAACAAAACTCTTGCTGTTCATCAGCACCAGTCCTACCCTTTGCCTTAACCTGGCCCTGCATCTCACCTGAATTAGCCCTGCACCTCCTCTGCACCTGGCCTAGCTACCAGCCCTGCACCTCCAACAACTTTGTGACTGGGTTCCTTAATACTGCAGGTGCCAAGCTGATTGTGGTGGTGCAAGCCTGTCATCCCAGCACTCGGGAGGCAGAGGCAAGAGGATCACTGCAAGTTCAAGGCCAGCCTGGGTTACACAGTGAGACTGTATCTCAGAAACCCTCCCCCCCCCCAAAAAAAAAAAAAAACCTGTATACACGTTGAAAGAGATGTTAACTGTGTATTACATTTTTTTGGGGGGGTGGTGCTCCTGGGGCTTGAACTCAGGACCTCACCGATGCTTTTTTGTGCAAGTGCTCTACCACTGAACTGCACCCTCAGCCCGTTTTTTACTTTTTGGGATAGAGTCTCACTAAGTTACACAGGCTACCTCTGGCTTTGATCTTGCAATCTTTCTTCCTCTGCCTACTGAGTCACTGGGCACCAGGCGTATGTATTACTTTTTTTATTCCACCCTGTACTGGGGTTTGAACCCAGGGCCTTGCTCTTGCATGCTTTACAAGTGCTGTACCACTGAGCTGCACCCTCAGCCCATTTTTTTACTTTTTGAGACAAGGTCTTGCTAAATTATGCAGACTGCCTCTGGTCTCGGAGTTGTGACCCTCCTGCCTCTGTCTCCCGAGTTGTTGGGATTACAGGCATGTGTGTATTACTTTTTGAAGTTGAGTTGAATTACAGTAGCAATATGTAGTATAACATTCACTCAAAAGATGGTGTTAATCAAATGAATGCTAGTGCTACCAAGCATATGGTGCATTCTTACTCTTGTTTTGTTTCCTTCAGTATTTGGGGGTTAAACCCAGGGCCTTGCACATACTTTCCAAGTGTTCTGGGCTGCACCCCCAGCCCATTTTTATTTTTTATCTTGAGATAGAGTTTCATTAAGTTACTCACGCTGCCTCAGGCCTCAAATGTGCGATCCTTCTGCCTCTGCTTACTGAATTGCTGGGATTACAGGCGTTTCCCTCTGTGCCCAGCATATGATGCATTCTTAAAACAGCAAAATGGGAAGTTTTTGTCCCAACCTATCTATACATTGTTTTTGTACCTCTGGTGTATAGATATTACTGTGTGAAGTGTAATGTGGGATCTGAGAGTGAATATTGGTAATTAAGATTAGAGTAAATGAACCTGACTGCCAGTCACCATTGCCTGTCAAGTGAAATCAGGAGTAGTTCATGAACTAATGCCAACAAAATTGACATATCTTGTGGACGTACTGTTGTTATTCAGTAAATTCTGATGTGAGCTGGGCACGATGACTCATGCCTGTAATCCCAGCAACTCGAGAGGCAGAGGCAGGAGGATCACAGGTTTGAAGCCAGAGGCAGACTGTGTAACTTAGTGAGACCCTGTTTTAGGATAAAAAATTTTAAAAATGGCCTGCGAGTACAGCCCAGTGGTAGAGTGCTTGCAAAGTATGTGTGAGGCACTGGGTTCAAACACCACATACCACCAATAATTAAATTTTAATTATTTAATTATTTAATAAAATAAATAAATAAATCTCATATGGAAACAAATATGTTCATCTGTTTCTGACATATTGTGCTCAAAACACCTTATTTCCAAACCATTTGTATACATCGCAGCCCTTTACCCTTAAATACTTCAGTGTATATTCTCTTACATAACATTAGCAGTTACTGACTTTATGAATATAGATTGACACTTTACTGTCCATATTTCAGTTTTCCTTCAGATTTAACATCCATTTATGAATCTTGCCTGACCCAATTTTTTTGTTAGTTGTTTGGTGATAGTGCTGTGGATCCAACCCAGGGCCTTGTGCATGTCAGGCTAGTGCTCTATCACTGAGCTACATCCCTGGCCACCTGATCCAGTCTTTACTGGCAAAATGATATTTTTCCAACACTAGCCCTCACTTCATATTTACCAGTTGTCCCTTAGCATCAGAACTCTGCTTTTCTCCTCTATTTGTTGATCTATTTATTATTGGTATGGATTTCTTAATTTCTATTTTTCAGTGTCTTATAATTCACTTAATTGATTCTCAGATGTCTGGGCCCTTCCACAGAAATTCTCATGTAATATTCTGCATTATAGCTTGGGTCCTATTCTTTGTTTTTTGTTTGTTTGTTTGTTTTTTGTGGTACTGGAGGTTGAACCCAGGGCCTCGTGCCTGCATGGTCTGCAAGTGCTGGACCACTGAGTTGCACCCTCAGCCTTTTTTTTTTTTCCCCCACTTTTTGAGACAGAGTCTTGCTAAAGTGACGCAGACTGCCTCTGGTCTCGAACTTGCGATCCTGCTGCCTCTGCCTCCCGAGCTGCTGGGATTACAGGCGTGCACCACTGGGCCCGGTTTAGCACCATTCTTTGTTTTGAGACAGTCTCACTATATAACCCAGGCTGGCCTTATACTTGCAATCCTCCTGCCTCAGCCTCCTGAGTGCCGGTATTAGATGAGTATGCTACTGGCTTCCCAGATCATGATGATATGCAGGCAAAGCAAACAACACTTGCACTGTAAAACAGAGGCCAAGATACATGGGCTGGGAATGTAGCTTAGTGGTAGAGTGCTCGCCTAGCATGTGCAAGGCCCAGGATTCAATTTCCAGCACTGCAAATAAACAAAAAAACAGTGTGTGAGGGAAGCAATTTAGCAGAGCAAATACTGAGTATGTAAGAGTGAGTGGCGGTTTAACTGAGTGAGATTAGCAAATCCTTGTTTCAGAAAAGTAGTATATAGCTGGAGAAAGATTTTTAAAAATCCATTTGGGCCTCTGGAAATTGACCAAAACCAAATGAAAAATTGAGACATGTCTATCCATGAAAAGCTGCTGAACAAAGCTGGGTAGAACAGTGACATTCTTGCCTAGGGCTATTCGCGTTGCCCCAGCTCCATCAGCAAGGTAGTTGTACCAAGACATACTGAGCAGGGTGTACAAACTAACATCTCCACTGCCAGAGGAGGCTCACTGGAGTTGGAACAAACCACCATGAGCTACCCTTACTTACCTACTAGAAGGCTGTAATTAAAATGACAGCCAGTAACGAGGGTTTGCAATGATGGGGAGAGAGAACTGGAACCTGCCTACATGTCATTGTTAGATGCCGTCCTGTCGTGTCATGTTGTGTCCTACTCATAGCAACCCTCATAGAGTTTTCAATGGCTGACTGTATCAGGATTGCCTTGGGAGTGGATTGCCACATCCTTCTCTCATTCGTGGTGCTGGGAATTGAACTTGGGATCTCAGAGACTACAGAATGGCACTCTACCAACTGAGCTAAATCCCAGCCCGTCCTACCTGCCCCCCGCCTCCACATAGGAACATAAAATGAACAGCACTGTGAGAAACAATTTGGTAGTTTTTTTAGAAAATTAAACATAAATGTACAAATCAGCAATTCTCCTATGGGCTACCTAAGAGAATTGGAAACATGTCTATGCAAATACTTGTGTACAAATGTTCATTGCTGCATTACTTATTACAGCTGAAAACTGAGAACAATCCAAATGCCCTTCAACTGATCAATAGGTAAAATGTGGTATATCTATGGAACATTATTCAGTAATAAAAAGGGATGAAGTACTGATACATGCTACAACAAAAACTCCAAAATATTCAAAGTGAAGAAGTCAGATATAAATGACCACAAATTGTATGACTCCATTGTTAAAAGGAAAATTCCTTAGACCAATTAAATTTAGCAGATCTTAGTTAAGCAAAGCCAAACAAAAACACGATTTGCAAGTTGAGCAGCTGCCAAAACCAGAGCAGGTCCTGAGAACCCCAGCCACAATGTGATCGCACAGCATTTACAGGAAAAAAAGAAATGAGACATAGAAAGCAACTTCATTGTCTATGGCTTAATCAATCCACCAGTTAACTGGTTATAGCTTAGTTAACTGAGTACAGGGTCTTCTGCAACCCACCAAAGCTCAAGTACTTTGATGAAAGTCTCTATCAGTTTGGTCTGTTGGACTCAGGGCAGGTGTGCAGTCCAAATCTGTGACCTTCTAAAAAAACGTAACACCATTTATATGAAATACCTAGAGAAGGATGAAACATTTCAGTGGTTGTCTGGAAGTTGACTGCAAATGGGCACAAGGAACTTTGGGCAATGGATTGCGGTTGTGCACCTCTATGAATTTACTAAAAGTAATTGAATCATTTACTTACAATGGGCAAACTTTATGGCTTGTAAGTTATATCTCAATAAGATTTTATGAAAAACTATGCTGGGCCCAGTGGTGCCCACCTGTGGTCCCAGCTACTAAGGTGGCTGAGGTAGGAAGATCATTTGAGTCCAGGAGTTCAGGGCCCGGCAGGACAACAAATAGACACCGTCTCAAAAACAAAACAAAACAAACTGGATATGTTGATGTATGGCTGTCATTTCATTACTCCAGAGACTGAGGCAGGAGGATTGTGAGTTTGAAGCCAGCCTGAGCTACATAATTAGACCTTGTCTCAAAAACCAAACAACAAAAAAAAAACATATAATTAAAACACGTGAGTGTAGACTTTTTAAAAACTTTTTTTAAAACTAGGGAGTTGAACCCAGGGTCTAGTGCTCTTATTACTCAACTGTACCCCCAGCCTGTTTATCTTTACACAGGCTCTTCCTTGCTCAGTTACACAGCCTGGCTCTGACCTTGAACTTGTGATCCTTTGGTTTCCACCTCCTGAGTTGCTGGGATTTTTACCAATTAATTGGCTGGGGTTCTTTTGCTCTACTTAGATATAAATTGTGGGTGGGCAAGGAGAAGTCCTTCAAGTGCTGGTCTTTGGCAGTGTCTGTATGTATCCCTGAGTATTTGATGGTATGAGCAATGACAGCAAACAGGTGGGAATGGGAGCAGCAGCAGTAGCAGCAGCAGCTGCAAGTGGCACCCTCTAGTGTCACAGCTCTTTTGTAGGCCCAGGAGGTCAGGATCCCTCAGCCCTTGACAACAGCTGGTGTTGCAGCTTCTGGGCAGGACTAGGTATTGGAATTCCTCAGTGCTAGACAGTGGCCAGTGTTTGAGCTCCCAGTCCTAGGATGTCTGAGACCCTTGGTCTAAAGACTTGACAGCTCTTTGGAACTCTTCCAGCAACCAGGGTCTGCAGTCTATCTTTTCTGGCTCTTCACAACCTTCTTTCTCTCTCCTGCTGTCACTCTTCTTCCTGCCCTGCTTGCTCTCTCAAGCTGTTCAGCTGCCTATTCTTGCTATGGGCACTTTCACTGTGGTTGTGTTGCTGCCATTCAGGAGGCAGACATCATGGCCCTTCTGCTGCTGCTGTGGATTTTTTTTTTTCTTCAGTACTAGGGGGCTTGAACCCAGGGCCTCATGCATGCTTTGTAAGGGCTCTACCAATGAATTGCACCCCCAGCCCATTTTTTACTCTTTTATCTTGAGACAGGGTCTCATTAAGCTATACAGGCAGCCTCTGGCCTTGAACTTGTGATCCTTCTGCCTCCACCTCCCAAGTTGCTGGGATTACAGGCATGCACTATTGCACCTGGCTGATCACTGGTTTTGTAGCCTTGCCTCTCCTTGAAGTGGTCAGCTGCTTTCTGCTTCTGCAGTTCGGCATTATGGTTGCTCTGCTGTCTCTGCCATCCCTCACTGCTGCCATCACCACTGTTCTGTTGTCTTTGCTGCTTCTTTCTTGGTGTTACCAGCTCAGCCCACACTACTAAAAGACCACTCAAGAGAAGCCCATTTCAGCTGAGCTTCCAGATTAAGACTAGGGAGAAGGACCAAGAAACCCACTCCTGAAACAATTAGCCATTGAAAACTCTATAAATAGCAGAAAAGCACTGTCAAATATAGTGCTGGAAAATGAGTCCCCCATACTGGAAGGCATTCAAGAAACAACTGGGGAAGAGCTGCCTCCTCAAAGTAGAGTCAACCTTAATGATGGGAATGGAGTAAAGCCCCTGGGACCTCCTTTTCCTGATGTAGCATGACTCATAATGAGAAGAAACATGGTGGCTGCAACAATGGGCTCAAACATAAAAAGATCATATGCAAGGCACAATGTGGGTAGTGTTTCATTCTGTTGTACTTAGGGCTGCTATGAGTCAGATCTGACCTGATGGCACCCAATAACAACACTTGCCACACCAAGGGGCAGCACAGGAAGGCATCTCCCAGCTAACTCCGTGAGCCAAACAGTCTGCTTATGAGCTTGCACCAATCACAGAAACCGCTCATGCAAATGATGGTTTGTGTTTGCACCAATCACAGTGTAGTCCCTTTTGCCTCAGTCACAGCAGTCTTTCTGCTGGGCTAACAGAGGAAGTGCCCCCTTCTGGCCTGGGTTGGTCACAGAGTCATCTAGAGTTCACTATGACTTGGGATACCAAAAAGTCCAGTCCAAACTGCAAACCATTTCAAACAGCCATGGCTGGAGCTGTGCCTTCAGAAGCTGGAGTTGTGCTGCACTGGCAATTGTCACACGGCTTCCTTAAGGCATCTATGAAGTGTTCAAAACCATGGGTGCTGATATAAGGGTTTAGTTTGCTGCTTGACTGAGAGTTCTTTACTCAAAACAGCCAAAGTAGCAAGGGAGAGTCTAAAGCTGCCAATTAGGGAGTCAGATCACCTCCTCTGTCAACAACTGTGCTTCCTTTCAGGAAAATAAGCAGCAGAAGGAGCATTTAAAGTAACAATGGGGGAAAAACATCCTACCATTAACACTAGTATTGATTTCAATAGTGTATTAACAATATTGCATGCCCAGCATCCAATGCGAGGTGGGTCCTCTTGATCTTTCTCAGGGCTAGGTGCATGCAATGATGTGCAGCTAAGACTACAGGTTTTTGTTTATTTTGAAATTTTTTGAAATTTTTTTTCAATCAAGATCTTGCTACATTGTCCAGGCTGGTCGTCTCTAGCTCCTGAGCTGAAGTGATCCTCCTTCCTAAGCTTCCTGAGTGCTGGGATTGTAGACATGTGTTACCTTGCTCAGCTGGAATACACATTTTTAGATGTGCAAGATTTTCTTCTTTTAATTACTATATAGTTTTTTGCAGGAAGCAACAGGCAATAGCTACCAATTTAGATAGCAAACCAGAAAAAGATGTTAGGTTATTAAGAAAAATTAAAACATGTCAATGCAAAGAGTTACATACCATGTACACAGCAGTTTTATACCATAGTAGCCAAAATTTAGAAATAACCTAGATGTCTATTACTAGTGAATATGTGAACAGTAGAATATTCATACAATAGAATATTACTGTACTCAGCAATTAAAAGGAACAAACTACTGATAAAGGTTACAATGTGGATGAGGATTATAAAACAATAATGACTGAAAGAAGTCATACATATCCCCTCAGTTTGATTCCCAACAGCATGTGTATATGCACATGCACACAGAAACCAAAAGAAGCCAGGCACAAAATACTAGATGGTAGCTCCTCACACATAGGGGAATACATTTTAAGATATTCTTCAGAAGCCTTAAACCTAAGATAGTCCTGAACCCTACACCCACTATGCTTTTTCCTATACATACATACCTATGAGAAAGCTTATGAAGTAGGCACAGTAAGAGATTAACAACTAATAAAATAGAACAATTGTAACAACATAAATTATTTAAAACTTGTAAATTTTTATTTCTGGAATTTTCCATTTAATATTTTTGGAGTGAGGTTTCAGGGTAACTGAAACCCCAGAAAGCAAAACTTCAGGTAAGAGTACTGTATACTACATAGTTCCATTTACAGTATATGAAGCTCTAGAAAAGACAAATTTTACCTGTAGTTACAGGAACCACATCAGTTTTTGGCTGAGCTGTGGTAGGAATTGGTTGGGAATGGGTATAAATATAATAAAAATTTTGTATGGTTTTGGGTTGCTAAAACAGATCTCTTAAATCCTTGCTATTTTCTGAGTAAGACAATATCTTGTTATTCGTGATGAGCCCCTTTCAACCACGAGTTTATGCCAGTAAGGGGATTATCAGTAGACCCCAAACAGCCTCAGGATGGGGGACAGGTAGTCAGCAGAACCAACCATGTGATTAGTGGGTCGGAACTTTCAACCCTTACCCCTGGAAAGCTGAGAGAAGCTGGAGACTTGAGTTCAATCACTTAATGGCCAATGGTTTAATCATTCCTACATAATGAAACCTCCATAAACACCTCTAACCTATGGAATTTAGAGTTTCTGGGTTAGTCAACACCTGTGGTGCTGAGAGTAGCCCATAGAAACTTCAAGCATACTCCTCCATCCCTTGCCTTACACATCTCTTCATTCGGCTATTCCTGAGTCATATCCTTTATATAATGACCTAGTAAAGCACTCTGCTGAGTTCGGTGAGTCATTCTAGCTAGCAAATTATAGAGTTGGCCGGGGGGGGGGGGGGGGGGGGGGGGTATGGGGGGGTGATTGTGGGGATCCCAAGTTTATAGTCAGCCCAGGAGAAATATGGGTAACCTGGGTAACTTTTTTATAGTTGGCATCAGAAGTGAAGGTAGTCTTCTGGGATTGAACCTTTAAACCTGTGGAGTCTGGTTCCAGCACTGGGTAATAAGTGTCAGAACTGAATTGACAGAAGTGGTGTCAGTTAAAAGGACATCATCATTAGTGTCAGAAGACACCATGTATAAATTTGATGTCAGAGAAAAGAAAGAACTTCAGGGGAACTTTTTGGGGTAATAGAAAAGAAATGGTAGTGGTTACATTGTATGCAACGTGTTGTACATTTTTCAAAATCATGGAATTGTACAATAAAATTTATTTACTTATTTATTTCGGTACTTAGGGATAAAACCCAGGGCCTTGCACATACTTTGCAAGCGCTCTACCACTGGGCTGTACCCTCAGCCCATTTTTACTTGTTTTTATCTTGAGACAGGGTCTCAGAAAGTTATGCAGGCTGCCTCTGGCCTTGAACCTGCAATCCTCCTGCCTCTACCTCCAGAGTCTTTGGGATTATAGGCATGAGGTACCATGCCCGGCTTCCCTAGCCTCTTTTGTTATTTTTATCTTTAGAGAAGGTCTTGCTGTTTTGCAGGCTGCCTCTGGCCTCAAATTCACAATCCTTCTGCCTTGGCCTCCCTAGTTGCTGGGAATACAAGAGTGCACCATGGCACCCAGTTATTTTGTTTTATGAGATAGGATCTTGCTATGTAGCCTGGGCTGGCCTGGAATTTGCTGTGTAGCTTATCGAGGGTGACCTTGACCTTGAACTTGCAGCAGTCCTGTCTGTGCCTTCTGAGTGCTGGGATTACAGATGTGTACCACCACACCCAGTGAGGTTGATTTTTTAAAAATGTGGGTCCAAGGGTTAAAGGAACCAGGAGATGCTAATCCAGAATGAAAGGCTGAAGAGCAGGCCCAAAGAGTGATCTTGTATTAGTCAGCTGTTGTTGCCGTAGCAGAAAAACCAACCCAGGCTCATAGGGGAAGAAGTTTTTTGGGAGTTCACAGAGAATCAGTCTATAATAGTGCCAGGGTCTGTGTCTGAGGGCATGGAGGGCCAAGAACAAAAAGAGACCAGGGCTGTGGGTCCAGATTAAAACTTCTAAAGGCCCATCCCCAGGGAGCTACTTCTGCCAAAGGCCTGCCTCCCAAAGTTTCACAACTTTCCAAGACACCACCACCAGCTGAGGACCAAACAACATGACTTTTGGGGGACAATTTAGGTCCAAACCATAATAGATCTGTTCCAACTGGCACAGGAAGATAAGGACTCCATACGAAACACTACCTAGAGGGCAAAATGGACAGACTGCCTAATGAACACTCTGAGAGCAGATTCCACAACTGACCCATTAGACCCAAGTACATAAAACACTCCAGTTTGTCCTGGCTCTGAGGCCAGTATGTAAAGGAAAGCTGGCAGACATCACACAGAGTAATGGGGAGGGAGTGCAGTTAAGGATGTAGCTCAGTGGCCCAGTACTTGCCTAGCAGGCACAAGTCTTCATCATTTCCCAGCACTAGTGGAAAAAATGGGAGAGGAAGTGCTTGATGTAGGAAGGAAGGGAGGAGGAGGAAGCACATGTCAGGTGGCTCTGGGAGGAAAGAGCAACCTCTACCCAATTCTC
Organism: Pedetes capensis; assembly: GCA_007922755.1. Taxonomy (NCBI): domain Eukaryota; kingdom Metazoa; phylum Chordata; class Mammalia; order Rodentia; family Pedetidae; genus Pedetes; species Pedetes capensis. The sequence goes on along the minus strand of VMDO01000259.1, from coordinate 317,391 downwards.
AGCTTGGGGTGGCATATGGTGAGGTCATATTCCTTCTCCTCTCCCTGGGATCAATGAATGAATGTTCCTTATAACCAAAAAGAACCCCCAATTTAAAAGTTCTTAAAGAAGCTGGAGGAAAGATTGAGGTAGATAAGCTAATGTCCTAATACGTAAAGACTTCTTATAAACCAATACAAGACAAACTCTATAATAGAAAACTGGACAAGGGCTGGGTGCCATGGCTGCCACTTGTAACACCAGAAACCCAGGAGGCTGAGGTAGAAGGATCGCACGTCCAAGGCCGAAGGCATCCTGCGCAATTTAGCAACACCTTTTCTCAAAATAAAAAAGGGGCTAGGCATACAGATCAGTAGTAGAGCAAGTTGTCTAGCATGTGTGAGATTCTGTGTTCAACCTCCAGGAATACTAAAAAAAAAAAAAAAAGAAAGTAAAGGAAAAACCTGGACAAATGATATGAATAAACAATTTACAAAGAAAAAAACTTGTTAATTTTTGCAGTGCTGGGGGTTTAACCCAGGGTCTCACGTGTGCTTTACAATCAGCTCTCTCGCTGTTGCAACCCCAGACCATTTTTTACTTTTTATTTTGAGAATTGCACAGGCTGCTTCTGGCCTCGAACTCATAATCCTCCTGCCTCTATCTTCCAAGTTGCTCAGATTATAGGTGTGTGCCACCACACCTGGTCTATCTATGGTTAATGAACACACAAAATATTTAACTTCAGTGTAATAAAAGAACTTTTTTTTCCCCTATCAATTTGACTATTTATGACAATTAGTGTGGGTACAAAGAAATGACCACCACTAGCCTAACCAGTAAGGAAGGACTGAATGGAAATGTGGGTGCTGCCTCTTGCCATGTGGTCGCATTTTCCTTCAAGCAGAGAAGGCAAGAAGGAACCATGATGGCGGTTTGGAGGGAAGCCTGAAGGGACAAGTTAAGCAGTAAGCAGTCGCTGGATAAGAAGCACAAATTGATCAAAAATCTTGTTTACTGTTATTTTTAATGTCTCTTTCGAAAAACTAAGTAAAAACGCTGAAATTCATTTGATTCTTTACTGAGAAAATCTTAGATAGATAGATAGATAGATAGATGGATGTTGTTGTTGTTAGGTACTGTCGAGTCGGTGTCCGACTCATAGTGACCCTACATACAACAGGCGAAACACTATTGCCATTGCTTCTCTGCTGTTCATCAGATTTTCAATGGTGGATTGATTTTGGGGAGTGGGTTGCCGGGTCCTTCTCCCAGATAGATAGATAGATTACACAAAATAAGTCCTTTTTTCACTTCCAGAGCTTCAGGTCCCCTTTCCATTACTAACTACTCTTCACAGTTTCTTGTGCATTTTTTTTTTCTTGTAGTACTTGGGGGTTAAACCCAGGGCCTTATGCATGGTTTGCAAGTGCTCTACATTGAGCTGTACCCTTAGCCCATTTTTTACTTTTTATTTTGAGACAGGGTCTCACTAAGTTATGCAGGCTCCCTCTGTCCTCAAACTTGCTATCCTCCTGGCTCCGCCTCCAGAATCTCTGGGATTACAAGCGTATGACAGTGTACCCAGCACTTGTGCATATTTCTAGTCGGCTTCTTTGTCCAAGCTTATATTTATGAGAATATTTCTCCCTTTTCAATATGAAGGGAAAACATTAAAGCACATTCACATTAAACCTTGGTGATCCATCCATATCAGTACATATGTATGTATACCTTGTGCTTTCCAACAATCCAGATGCTCATCGTGAGTTTTTATACACAAGTACAGTATATGCAGTAGATATATATTAATCACCAATTAAAACTATATATGTACATACATACATGGTACATAGAGTCACTATGAGTCAGAGTTGATTTGAGGGCACCTCACAACAGCAAACGCCTGTAGCCATAGCCCTGTGGCATCCAATCCCGTCGGATCTCGGAAGCTAAGCAGGGTTGGGCCTGGTTAGTACCTGGATGGGAGACTGCCTGGGAACACTAGAAGCTGTAGGCTTGGGAGAAGGACCTGGCAACCCCCTCCCAAAAATCAATCTGCCATTGAAAACTCTATGAACAGCAGAGAAGCACCGACAATAGTGTTTCCCCTGTTGTACAGGGGGTCGCTATGAGTCAGATACCAACTCGACTGCACCCAACAAAAACAACAGTAGCAACAGCAACATGATTCCTGAGGTGAAATTCCTAGGTCAAAGGATGTGTACATTTTTCAGTGAACATAATTTATGTTTTGAAATCCATCTTGCAGATTATATCAAAGTTAGAATACATTTAATTTAATCTTCCATACTTTATACTTCCAAGAACTATAAAATAGTTTTCTTTTCTTTTTTCTTTTTTCTTTTTTTAAGACATGTAGGACTATGTTGGCCAGGACAGCCCCAAACTCCTGGGTTTAAGCAATCCTCTTGTCTCAGCCCCCAGATTACCTGGGACTATAGGCTCATGCTATCATACCTGGCTCTGGATATATATTTTAATAAGAGTACCTCAACATAATTTCTGGATCATCAAGAAAAGATCTTATTCTTTAGGGTTCCATCCTTTTTTTGTGTGGCTTTTGTTTTGTTTGTTTATGTTTTTTAAGACAGGATCTCACTACGTAGCCCAGGTGGGCCTTGAAGTCATGAACCTACTGCCTCAGCCTCCCAAGTGCTGGGATTACAGACAGGCATGTGCCACCACACCCAGCCCAAACCTCCTCTTCAAAGAACATACTTTAGTTGAAGAATCCTCATCCCCAGCCCTGTCTTGAAGGGCCCAGACACAGGAATCAGACACACTTGGATTTCCTTTCTGTTGGGAAGCTACAGTTCACCTCCAGGCACCCAGCTCACCCCCTCCATGTTGGCTTTGGTTCCTCTTTCCCTGGTTTCCAGAGTCCAATGGGCTGGACTGTTCTTCAGTGTCACCATTGATTTGTTTTGTTCCTGTTGGCTCTGTCATTCTCCAAGCCTGCCCTTTTATTAACTGTAAGACACCTAACTGGCCTAGTAGCTGCTTTCAGACATCCTTGGACTAGTACTAAAACAATAGTTTCCTCAACATCTAAATCATGCCCAGAAGCTAAAATGTAAAATATCTCCCTACAAATCCTTGGCTAGGCCTGCTCCAGAGCCAACTCTGCAGCTGACCTCCCATCACTAACATTCCTTAATACTCTTCTCTAGCCAATACACTCTTGTACAGAGTGTGCCCAGACCCACAGGGCCCCTTTTCCTGTTTTTGTATATGCTGTTCCCTCATCTCAAGACACCTCCCTGCCAGGTATCACGGCAAACGCCAGCACTTGGGAGCTAGATGCAGGAGGATTGTGAGTTCCACTTCATCCTGGGCCACATAGCCAGACCCTGTCTCAAACAAAAAGAAGCCTTTCTCCAACTCTCCACCTATTGATATCCTGCGTATCCTACCAAGTTAGGCCCAAGTACTACCTCTTTCCCGGTTCCCTCTGCATGCAAACAATTCCTCCCTCCCATCCACACTAAATTATCTTCAGGATCACCATTTTTAGCACTTAAGGTTTGCTGGAGTAGCTCTTTTGCTCATATACTATTAACCACATTTTAAGCTCATTATTTGAAACACGTGGCTTCCAGATTTGTTTATTTGAGATCAAAAGTTGCTATGCTGCCCAAGCTGGGCGCAAACTTCTTTAAGGGATCCTTCTGCCTCAGCCTCCCGAGTAGCTGGGACTAAAGGCCTGACACCACACTTGGCGCCTAAAAGAATTTTGTTTTCCTTTTTTAACCTGGGGGAGTAGATATTCAAACAGAATAAAAGCCAGTCCTGCTGGTGCACCTAAGTCCCAGCCTTTGAGAGGCTGACAAAGGAGGATTGTGAGTTCCAGGCCAGACTGAGCTACAAACTGAGACTCCATGGCGAAATATATATTATTCTATTACACAAACTTGGGGGTTGATAGTTGGGGGTTCCGAAACACACTCAACCGCCAAACCCTGACTCCTCTTCCCCTTCAAGCTGGCTTTAGTTAGTTACAGGCTATATGCCAACTGATTCTAGTTTTCCCCTCCGGACAACTCAAGGCTTTAGATTTCCAAACGAATCCAGGAGACAGACCAGGACGTCCACAGGTCTAGTCACACCCCGTGCTACTTCCACTTTCCGGGTTCTCGGGACATTTAAAACGGAAAGCGGTTACAAAAATGGTGTTACAAAAACGGTGGCGTTCTAAACCTTCCGATTGCACCACCCCTGTCTCTCAAGGCTGCCGTCGGGGTGCGTCCGACCTCACTTCAAGAAACTCCACAAATGCAATGTCGGCATAGCCTCGGATGCCATTATTCCAGACCGTGTTTTATGCTAGGTAAAGCGGAGGCCGCAGGCTCCCGGGCGCAGAGCGATGACTCTGCAGGAGCGGTGGCACCTGCTTACAAAGCGCTGTGCAGTCCACTCCACAACTGGGCAAGGCGGCCGCGCAGGGATCCGGGAGGCACAGTCGGGACACGCACTCGCTGAACCAGGAAACGGCCATGCCAGATAGTTCATCCGACCTCCCACTCTTTCTGCTGGCCGCTGCGCGCCCCTGCAGAGAAGGACGACGCCCGGGATTCACGGACCCGAGGGGCGGGAAGGGCATTTGGCTGAAACACCGGGCAACGCTCCCACTGAGGTACCAGAGAAACCGCGCGCAAGAACGCCTGGTTAACCCGCCCGGCCTCGGGTAGCTGGCGCCCGCCCGCCTGATCTCGGCCCGCCCTCCCGCCTCCTACCCAACCAACAGCCACTTCCTGCCTCACTCTCGCCCAATCACCGCGCTCCACGAAGAATAGCCCTAGGGGGCGTACGGGAAGGTGCGTGGAGCGATGGCCACGCCGGCCAACCGAATCTCGGAGTTTGCGCGGGGAGGCGGGACTTGGCCCTAGTCGTAGCTACTCAGGAGCGAGGGGCGGACGCAAGGCTGGTCTTCGTGTGGTGGAGCTAGCTCGCGCGGCAGCGGTCGCCGAAGCTTCTTGGTTCTGCCGCACGTGACGCTCGGGCCTCCTCGGTCGCGGTCTCAATTGCCGCTCCGGGCCAGGTGTGCGGGTGGGAGAAGGCGCGGGCACTGCCGGTGGTCCCCGGGAGGCACGAGGTGAGACGGGAGGCCTGCACGCGGCGTCCGGCCCGTGAGGACCCCGGGGGGGGGGGCTGGTATCGCGGCCCTCCGGCAGGGGGGTCGGGTGTGGCCGCGGCCCGAGTGGTCTGACTGGCTGTGGAATGCCGAGGCCCTGGCGAAAGCGCCGGCCGTGGGTGAGCGGTCCAAGCCCGGGCCTCCCGGGTCAGCCAGGCCCAGGCCGCGCCGCCGGGGTCGGGAGGCGTGGCAGGTGCCGTGGGGCTGCCTTGACCTCTGAGAAAGCTAACTCGTGCCCGTGGCTCTGCTTCTAGGGTTTTCTTAGGGTTGTTACGAGCCGCCTGGGCCACCCCGCGGGGGGCTCGGAGGAGACCAGTAAAGGTGTGGAGCTGGGATCGGGCCTAGTAGGGAAAGGTGAAGTAGACCGAGGGCGAGTACCATGCATAGAACCAGCGTAGCAGGTTCAGTGTTTGACTGAAGATGAGGCCCCTGAGCACCCTGAAGAGGAGAGAGAATGCACTAGAACGCGCAGTGCTTGAAAAACTTTAGTCTTAACCATTACCGCACCCACTCTTGGGTAGGGTGTATTCCAGTCGCAGATTCACCGGACCTTAAGAGAAAGAACAACTGAAAGCCAGCCGAGCACACCTCGCCTTGCTTGCGTTGGAGGAAACCGAGGCCTAGCGATGTGAAATGAGTGGCCCAAGGTCATGCGGGTAGTTTAATGGTCATGTTGGGTTTATAATTGAGGGCTAGGTAGTTTTTGGTGTGGTGGTGAAGATTAAGGCCCTGGTTCAAGCACTTCATCAGCCATTTGTTGTTATGTGAACTTGAGCACTCTTCTAACCTTTCATGTCCAGTAGTAGATACAGTAATACATGATGAATTTGTGAGGATTAAATTAAGATGTGTGTACACGAAGTCCCATACATAGTAAATGCTCAGTAAAAAAATAGCAATATACTATTATAGTCTAAACCCCTTAGTTGGCCAGACATCCTAGTCTTTGAGTTGGTTAAGTCCTCTGTCCTAGGACCTGAAGTCACATTTATCACATTTATGACCATGGGAAGAGGAAACTAGACCTTGTGGATTAGCTCCTGGTTGTGGGAAGTTAAACTGAACTGAATATTAAAAGCTTGAGAGGACAAAGGTGATCCACAGTTAAGTCTCTTCTAATGTAGGATATGGGAAGTTCTGCTTTTTTTTTTTTTTTTAAGATAGGTGATGCTGGAGATTGAACCCAGGGCCTTATGCATGCTAGGCCAGCATTGTACCACCTACAATTCCAGCCCTACTCTGCTTACCTTTTCTAATAGTATTTTTTAAGAGGAAAAATTCTTCAGGAGTGTTTGAGGGTCATGGACAGAATCAGTTGCCATGTTGTACATTTGCTGTAATTAAACTTAACAGCAGACGTAAAGAACTGTGTGGCAGTTCTTTCAACCAGCCAGAGTGCCCAGACAGATATGCCAGGTAACTGGATGGTGAGAAGGCTCCAGTGAACTGTGTATTGGAGCAAATGTCACACAACAGAGAATTTCCAATATATCTGAAAATGGGTGTAAATGTCCCTCTTCTCCCACCTTACTATCTTAACTCAACAGTTCAGTTAACTCATTATCTTCCAAGAGCAGAAGGCATAAACGTTGAACAGAAGTGGCTGCAGTTTTGACAATCACTGTTGCATCCTTTTATTTACAGAGTTCACTTTACCCTGCGAGGCACTTAAGGGAATGAAGTGGCAGTTGGTAAATATAGATGCAGGTTTCTGAGACTTTGGAAAAGTGCTGGTTGAATGCTTTGTTGTGGCATCAAATGTGATATGTAGAAATTATTTGAGAATTTATTTTATCGTACATGAGAGTAAAATGCAAGGCCTCAGAACACACTTTTCAAGTGCTCTACTACTGGTCTGCAACCCCAGCCTAATTTTTATTTTTAATTTTGAGTCAGGATCTTGCTTTGTTGTGTAGGCTGTCTCTGGTCTTGAACTTGAGATCCTCCTGCCTCTGTGCCCAGAGTTGCTGAGATTACAGACATGAGCCACAGAGCCTGGCTTGAGAATTTATTTTTTAAGAATTTAGATATTCTTCAGTATTTTGAGTATTCATATTTTAAACCTACTTAGTTAATAGAAGGACCTAGCAACCCATTCCTAAAACATTCCACCATTGAAAACCCTGTGAATAGAAAAGAAGCACTGACAATTCTGCCGGACATGGAATAGTGTTGAGGGGAGTTTCATTCTGTTGTATATAGGTTCACTATGAGTTGGACACAACTCGGCGGCACCTAACAACAAGTTAATAGAAAAAAAAAGTGCTATGGGAAAATCAATTCTAATGTTCCTATTAATGAAAAACAAAATTCAAAACTATAAATAAGGTGGTATAAGAATTTTTGTTTGCTTGTTTTTATTTTGAGATCTAGTCTTCCTGTGTGAATCTGAGGTGGTTTTGAACTCCTGAGCTAAACTCAAAGGATCCTCCTACTTCAAAAACCTGGGACTACAGGAATATACCCCCATGCCCAACTAGATCTATTTTTAAATGGATATTCATTAACAATAAAGACCACTCTGCATTTTATGTAGGTTCCCCCTTAAATGTTTTTATTTTTTGACTACATGCAAGAGGTAAAGTAGTAAAAAAAAAAAAAAATATAGTACCAGTACAAAATTGTTCATCTGAGATTGGAATCAAATTCCTTTTAACTAGTTTCTTTCCAATCTAATATTTGGAGTATTTGCCTTAAAACTCAGTTTTGGAACTATTCAAAGTTAAAGTATTAGTGAACAATACGTATTAGTAGTAAATATTACTAATGTTGAGTGTATCCTAGAAAATGTACTGTCATAAGCAATTTATATACATTTTGTTTATACAACAATTTTTTTTTTTTTTTTTTTTGTACTGGAGTTTGAACCCAGGGCCTCTTGCTTGCATGCTTTGCAAGTGCTGGACCACTGAGCTGCCACCTCTAGCCCATTTTCTTTACTTTTTTGAGAGAGAGTCTCTTTAAATTATGCAGCCTGCCTCTGGTCTCAAATTTGTGATCTTCTGTCTCTGCCTCCTGAGCCACCGTGGCCAGCTCTTGTTTATACAACAATTCTAAGCGGTGGACATTGTTAATATTACCATTTTAGAGATGAAGAAACTGAGACCCAGAGGTTAGTAATTCACTCAAGATAACAGGTTATTAAGTAGCTGACCAAGGGTTATGATTTGAATTTCTGCTTGTAAATACCTCTTGCTGTGACCTTGGGCAGAGTATGTAATTTCTCAGTTTTAATTTCCTTATATGTAAAATGGGAATGATAAAACCTCCTGAGATTTTTGTGAGGATTATTAGACTACCTTAAGTGTCTAAAAGGGCTGAAATTTAGCTCAGTTGATAGATTGCTGCTCTATGCTAAGGCATAAAGTTCAATCCCCAGCACTGCAAACATAAGAGAAGAACATGGCAGCCCACTCCTGAAGTGATCCTGAAATAATTAGCCATTGAAAACACCATGAAGGTAGTTATGAGTCTGACCTGACTTGACGGCACCTAACAACAAAGTGTCTAAAACCCCCAAGATTTACAGTTTTTAAAGGATGTACTAGATGAATGGATAACTTACATGAAAGACCACCTCATTTTTTAAATTACACACTACCTACCTATTTTATTCACTTAATGGTTTTGTTTAAACAACTAAGAACATTAGGTCCCTTTTTCTGTTCTTTCTAATTCTCATACATTAAAAGAATTAGAGCTGCTGGGTGCGGTGGCCATGCCTGTAATCCCAGTGTAATCCCAGCCGCTCAGAGGGGGAGGCAGGAGGATTGCAAGTTTGAGACCAGAGGCAGTCTGTGTAATTTAGCGAGACCCTGTCTCAAAAAAAAAGGGGGGGGGTGCTGGGCGTGCAGCTCAGTGGTCCAGCACTTGCAAAGCATGCAAGTGTGAGGCCCTGGGTTCAACCCCTAGTACCATCAAAAAAAAAAAAAAAAAGAGAGAGAGAGCTGAAATTTCTTAGCTGCTTGTAAGAGATAAAGTCTCACAAAGAAAAGCCTAGACCCAGGTGGCTTCCAGATGAATTCTACCAAATACTTAGGAAAGAACTAGCAAGTCTTTCACAAACCCTTGAAAAATAGAGTGAAGGAGATGTACTTTCTGGCTGATTCTGTGAAGCTGTTATTACCATGGTACCAAAAGAAGACAAAGACTTTACCAAAAAAAAATCTGAAAATAGATGAAAAAATCTTCAATGAAATGCTGACAAACTGATCTAGCTGGAATTTTTCCCAGGAATACAAGGTTGGCTCAACATACAAAAAAGATCCCCATCATGATATCAGTAGACACAGATAAATCAGAAACAGAAAGGAAGTTCTCCAGCCTGATTCAGAGACAAAAATCTCATTATCTGAAAATAATAAAATATAAAAATGTCAATGAATTTGAAAACAGTTGGGACTTGTAATTATTTTCAAGGTTTATTTTTCTGAATGGACTGTTAACGACAAAGTTTCTGCTTTGAGAAATTTTGTCACTTAGTATTTTCTTTAGCATTTGTCCATTCCTAAAGTTGATCTGAATAGTTTGTTTGCTGAAATTTTGTGGACTATTTCTGCTTCTGTTAAAAATGGATATTTAGGGCTAGTTCAGGGAGAGAGTGCTTGCCTAGCATGTGCATGGCCCTGGATTTGATCCTCAGCACCAAAAAAATGGAGGGATACTTACATTCAGTGGAAGTCTCACATATGCATAGTAAATTAATATGGGCTGTCTTTTTAATTTAGGGTAACGCAGGCTAGTATGTGGTGATGGAGGAGAAAAAAATAACAGATATACAGGAAGTTTCTTTATCCTGTATGATGTTGGAAGAGTTAAAGAAGATACAAAATGTAGTTGGAGGAAAGCAAGTTTTTCTTGTTAGGTAAAATTGTTTAGCTTGTTATGTAAACTCATCCAGGCATGTTAGATCTTTGGGTCAAATATGAGAATTTAAAATTTACTCACTGGGGCTGGGTGTGTAGCTCAGTTATATAGTGCTTGAGTTCTTATCCCCAGTGTCCTCTTCCTCCCCCCAGAAAATTATATTTCAAAGAACAAAACATTTGAGTATCTCTTCAGATTTTCATAGCAAGCTGTTAAACCAGTAATACTATTACCCACATCTACAAAATAGGGAAAGGACTTCCGGAAGTTAAATAGGTTGACCAAGGCTACACAGAGGAGCAGGAGAAACTGGAACCCAGTTTGCTCTGACTGATACCCCATACACTGTGCTGCCTCATCAGTTGTAAAATAGGAAACTTCAGGGGCTAGGATGGTAGCTTAGTGGTAGAGCACTTGTGTAGCATGCATGAGGCTCTGGTTTTGATCTCCAGCACTGCAAAAATAAATAGATTAAAAAAAAAGGAAACATTTAGAATTTAAGATACTTTCAGTCTTAAAAATTGAGTGGATTGAAATTAAATATGAGGGGTGTTCTTGAAGATTCCTCCTGACCCTGAGAATGTAAGATGTGGGCCCTTTTGCTCTGTCTTTGGTAAATTGGAAAGCAAATCAGAAATCTATGTACTATAAATGTGCTGTTATCTTGGCTTTGTGTACATTTGTCCATGTTTGTATGTGTAGTTGTAAGTAGATAACTCTTTGATTACCAGAAATAAGGCCCTGTTCATTTTTTGTTTGAGACAGATTCTTGCTATGTAGACCAGGCTGGAGTGGCACTCACTGTGTAGACCAAGCTAGCCTCAAAGTTGATCCTATTGCCTCAGCCTCCCAAGTGCTCAGTGCCCTCTTTTTGTAGTGCTAGAGATGGAACTTTGGGCTTTTGTACGTGTTAGGCAAATAAATGCTCTACCACTGATCCATCCCCGTAGTCTCCCAACCCCTTCTTAATTGAGGATGACTAGACCTCATCAAGCTTGTATTTCTGAGTCTTGGTTTATAATTTTGCGCTTTAGAGGACCAGGTCACTTTAAAGCTCATTTCTAGACAATGTTGATCAAGTCTAAAGAACCATCTTTAGAGGCCAGGCGAGATGGCGCATGCCTATAATCCCAGTGGCTCAGGAGGTGGAGGCAGAAGGATCGCAAGTTCGAGACCAGAGGCAGTCTGTGTAATTTAGTGAGACCCTGTCTCAAAAAGTAAAAAAAAATGGGCTGGGTGCGCAGCTCAGTGGTCCAGCACTTGGCAGAGCATGCAAGCGCAAGGCCCTGGGTTCAACCCCCAGTACCGAAAAAAAAAAAAAACAAAAACCATCTTCAATGCTCTAGTAATACATTTAAAAAAAAAAATCCCTTAAATTTTGAAGTAATTACAGATCTGCAAGAAATGGCAAAAATAGTACAGTTTCTTTTACCCACGACACAGCTTCCCTCAGTTATGACAACATAGCGATAACAACAAATTATATATAATATTGAAACTAGAGACTTTACCTTGGTATAATTTACAGACCTTACTCAGATTTCACTAGTTTTTACTTATATTTGTGTGTGTATAGTTCTAAGCAAATATATCATGTCAGTAAATGATTTTTGAAATTTTGTCTTTGAGGTTTCTTTTTTCAGTATTGAGAGCTGAACCAAGGGCCTCACATATGCTTCTCAAGCACTCTGCCACTGAGCTGCACCCCTAGCCCATTGTTTATTAAATTGAGACAAGGTCTCACTAAATTACACAGGCTGCCCCTGGTCTCAAATTTGCGATCCTCTTGCCTCCGCCTCCTGAACTGCTGGGATTACAGGCGCAGTTGAATATTGTTTTTATTTACTTATTTGTTGCTTAGATTAAAGGATAAGGCAAAGCCACATAAAACATTTACAGATAACAAGGCTTTTCGTTTTTCTTTCTTTTTTTTTTTTTTTTTTTTTGGTAGTTCTCGGGATTGAACACAGGGCCTCAAAGTGCTAGAAAGTACTCTGCCACTGAACTACATCTCCAACCCTTTCTTATTTTTATTTTGAGACAGGGTCTCTAAGTTGCCCAGGTTGGTCATTAACTTGTGATTCTCCTGCTTCAGGAGACTGAGTAGCTAAGATTACTGGCCTGCACACCACTGCATCTGGCTTAAGACCTTTTTCCTTTTGTGGGGGCAGTACTTAAAGGTTGAACCCAGGGTCTTGCACATACTTAGGAAGTGATCTACCACTGGGCTGCACCTGAAGTACTTTAAAAAATTTTTTTTTTCAAGACAGGCTTTTAAGTTGTGCAGGGTCCCTTTGACCTCAGACTTTCCTGCCTCAGCCTTCTGAGTCACTGGGATTATAGGTGTGCACCACCATGCCTGGCTCTTAATTTAAGGCTATTTTTGAAAGAAGTTGTTCACTTAGCTGTTAAAAGATTTTTGTGTTTGTGGTTTTGATTTTTAACTGCTGACTCTTCTGAAGTCCATGCCTTTTATAATTTATAATTTTACACAACAGAAATTTTAAATGGATACTCTATGAGACAGTTGTGTAGCATTTCTAACTACTGGTAGCCTAGTAGTCACAACCAATCAGCATTTGCATAGTTGTTCAAAGGGGCTCTGTAGTAGAGTTTGAGGTAGAAGTTTAGAGTGACAAAACTGTGTTGGTGAGTGCCTTCTGAAAGAAAACAAAGAAATAGGGCTAGGGATATAGCTTAGAAGTATAGTACTTACCTTGCACGAGCAAGGCCCTGGGTTCAACTTCCAGCACTGCAAAAGAGAAAAGAAAAACAGTAAATGAAGTGCTCTGAAAAAGTCACAAATTAGTGGATTTTAAGTAGAAAATAAAACTGAAAAACTGTAGAAGTGGCATTTACGAATGCAAGAAATTTTACCATAGAGTGTGCTACACAAACTGCAGAGCAGAACAGAGTTGTAGGAATTGTGTTTCTTTACAAGAAAAATCTAATTGGCTTAAAAGTAATTTTTCAATTCACTTTTTTCTTTGTTTTACTATGCAGCTCAGGCTGGCCTCGAATTTATAATCTTGCCTTAATCCTCCTGCCTCCACCTCCTGAATGCTGAGGTTACAGATGTTTGCTGCCACACTCAACTTCTTTACTCACTTTTTTCCTTGTGCCTTGCAAATCTAGGGACCACCTACTGTCTGGCTTTAGTGGTAGGCAGGACTATGCTGTTTGTTTTTTAAAAGCATTGGTTTTTCTTGAGCTACTCCCATATAGGCTGTATGGGAGCTATATAGGCTATATGGGAGAAGGGCCTGGCAATCTACTCCCAAGGCAATCCCGATACAGTCGCCATTGAAAACCCTATGAGGGTCGCTATGAGTCAGATACCGACTCGACTGCACCTAACAACAACAACAACTTGCTATATATTTCTTTTTGATAATCCTAGAAACTGGGAGACAACAGAAAACTTTGCTGTTTAAGAGTTTGTAAAAGTAAAGACAACTGAATTAGCGTGGGAAAAATTGTGAAATCCTCTTAAAAATTAAAATATATGAAAAATCAGCCAGGTGTAGTGGTGTAGCACTTGGAAGGTTGAGGCAGAAGAATTAATGAGTTCAAGGCCATCCTTGTCTTAAGAAAAACAAAACCAGAACAAACCCACAAAAAGTATGTGTGTATGAGAGAAAAATTACTGTGTGTCTTTAAGATATAAGTAGTACAGAGCTCCACTTCCTGCTTGTGAAGATGTAGGGTCATTTGCCAAGGGCCCTACTTACTTGCCATTTCCACACCTACACAGCCGCGCCATTATGGACATTCCTCCATCCAGGCTCACAGCTAAGTCTGCCTTGAGTCTCAGTGGAGACTTGGACTTTTAAACACTATTGAGACTGAAGACTTTGCAGACTCTTAAAATTGAACTGAATGCATTTTGATTTATGAGATACCCATGACATTGGGGGCCAGGGGCAGAGTGTCATGGTTTGAATGTATAGTGTCCCCCAAAGGTCACGTTCTTCAATGTTTGGTCCCCAGCTGGTGGCGCTATTTGTGGAGGGCACAGAGCTTTGGAGGTGAGTCTTAGCGTTGCAAAAGTGATGTTAGAGGGTGGGCCTTCAGATTTTTTGTTTGTTTGTTTGTGGTACTGGGGTTAAACCCAGGGCCTCGTGCTTGCATGCTTTGCGAGTGCTGTACCACTGAGCTGCAACCCCCAGCCCCCTTTTTTTCACTTTTTGAGACAAGGTCTTGCCAAATTATGCAGACTGCCTCTGATCTTGAACTTGTGATCTTCCTGTCTCTGCCTCCTGAGTTGCTGGGATGACAGGTGTGCTCCATGGCACGTGGCTGGCCTTTGGAGATTTTTACCCCAGACCCATGCCCTAGCTCTCTCTGCTTGTTACTCATGAAGAGGCAAGGTCATCTGCTATGAGCCCTGCTGCCTGCCACTGCCATGCCTGCCTAGCGTAATTATAGGCTGATTCCTCTAACTTGAGGAATCCCCCTAAGGAAAAAAAAAATGTAGTATAAAGTTAGCAAGAAGTGTATACTGTATTGGGAGTCATAAACCTTAGCTTCCCATCCTGTTTCTACTATTGGCTGTATGATTTTTGACAAGTTGCTCTCTCTCAACCTTCGTTTTTCCTCAGAAAGAGTTATTTTTGGGGTAGAGGATCAACCATTTGAGGCATAATAAAACTTCTTTATATAAGTTGTATTTTTTTTGGAATGGTTAACAGGTTTACAGAAAAATTGCAGAGATAGTACAGAGGGTCCCATATACCACACATCCAGTTTCCCTTCTCAATAACATATTAGTATAGTACATTTATTATAATTAATAAGCTATTATTGATACCAATTGATACTGTTACAACTAAAGTCTGTACTCAATCCAGATTTCCTTTCTTTCCACTGTCTTTTTGTTTAAGAACACCACAGAACACGTTATGTTTAGTCAATACATTGCCTTAGGCTCCTCTTGGCAGTGACAGTTTTTTGACTTTGTTTTTGACTAACCTGATTTTTGAGGGGGAGGTACTTGGTGTTGAATCCAGGGTCTCGTGCATACTTTGCAACTGCTCTTCCTCTGGGCTTCACCCCAGCCCACTTTTTAAAATTTTTTTATTTTGAGACAGGATCTCACAAAGTTACACAGGTTGCCTCTGGCCTCAAATTTGGGATCCCCCTGACTCAGTCTCTGAAGTTGTTGGAATTGGAGGTGTGTGCCACCCTGCCCAGCGTAATTTTGATATTTTTGAGTAAAACTGATAAAGTATTTTGTAGAATATCCCTCTTTTGGGATTTGTCTTTTTTTTTTTTCTTTTCTCTTTTTCATGATTATACTGCAGACATGTGTTCGGGGAAGAAGACCAAAGGGGTTAAAGTGTCATCTTCATCAGTGATGTATACTATCAACGTGACCTATCACTTGATGCTGGCCTCACCATCTGGCTGAAGTATTGTTTTCCAGTTTTCTACACTAGTTACTCTCTTTTTTCCCCATTTTCATACTGTACTCTGGGGAAGGTTGTCACCTTATGCAGTCCACAGAAAAGGAGTGGAGAGTTATGCTTTCCCTCCTTGAAGGTGGCGTATTTGTGTAAATTACCTGGAATTCTGCACAAGGAATTTGTCTCTCCTCCCACATTCTTATATTTGGATCAGCATAGATTTGTGTGTATTTATTTTACACTTTGGGTTATAATCCTGTACTACTTCTTTTGTTATTCCTTGTTCCCACTTTCATCCTTTTTTTTTTTTTTTTTTTTTTTTTTTTTTTTTTTTTTTTTTTTTTTTTTTTTTTTTTTTTTTTTTTTTTTTTTTTTTTTTTTTTTTTTTTGTGGAACTGGTGGTTGAACCCAGGGCCTCGCGCTTGCATGCTCTGCAAGTGCTGGACCACTAAGCTGCACCCCCAGCCCGTTTTTTTTTTTTTTACTTTTTGAGATAGGGTCTCACTAAGTTACTGCAGACTGCCTCTGGTCTCGAACTTGCGGTCCTCCTGCCTCCGCCTCCTAAGCCACTGGGATTACAGGGATGCGCCACCATGCCTGGCTTCCCACATTCATCTTTGAGAGCTCTTTCAGTAGGCTCTTATGTTCCTTGGTATACTTCCATGATTATTTTGCTTTGTTGAGCATTTTACTTTCTGGCACTGAGATGCTCCAAGCTTGTCCTTTTTGTTTGTTTTTATCTTTGTTTTGTGTTTGAGACAGTCTCATATGTAGCCCAGCCTGACCTTGAACTTGGGATCCTACTGCCTTAGCCTCCTGAGTGCTACTGGGATTATACCCGTGTACTACAATGCCTGGCTTGCAGGCTTGTTTTGTATATTTCTGATCCCAGTCCTAGAATCAGCCATTTCTCCAAGAAGCTTTGTTTCTTTTTACTAGAGAATACTAGAAACTAAGGTGTTGGTACTTGGTGTGCTCATAGTTTTCTTCATTTCTGTGGGCCCTCTCAGCTAACAGCAAGGAAGTATATGTTTCCATTCTAACAGGTGTATGTGCACATATCTGTAAGTCCTTCTATATGTAAGGTAAGCTTATGTTCATACTGATGTATCTAATTTTCCATTACCAAGTGGATTTCTCTAGCCTTCTCCTTGCTTATCTGTAAATTCCCATTCCAACGGTGAAAAGGTAGCTTACACCATTCATCACCCATTTACTTAATTGTTCAATTCCTGTTTACATATATGTCTGTGTCAGAACTATTAATCCATCTGCCCATGGGAGACAACTCTTTCAACTTGCACAAAAGTATAGTCTAGTTTTGCTGAAGACCTTTTCCCTCCACTCCTTCAGTGAGGTTGTTTCATAGACTTGTAATAGTTAAGATTATTTTGTTCATTCTACATGTTGACTTACTTGACCACCTAACTGATTTTTAAAAAATTTTTTATACATTAAGATACACTCTTTGTGTTATAAAACTTTGTTTTGACAAATGCATAGGGCCGTGTATCGTTATTATAGCATCATTAAGAATAATGTCAGTGCCTAAAATTCCTCTGTGTTATGACCATTCAACCTGATTCCCTTCCCCAAGGCCCCATTAAGTGATCTTTTTTATTGTCTCTGTTGTTGTTAGGGGCTCTTGAGTCAGTCAGGTCCCACTCATAGTGGCCCTCATAGGGTTTTCAATGGCTGGTTATTTTGGGATTGTTTTGGGAGGGGGCTGCCATGTCCTCCCATGTTCGCAGTGCTGGGGATTGAACCCAGGGCCTCATCTCAGTGCAGCACTCTACCAATTGAGCTAACCCACAGCCCCATTGTCTCTATACTTCTGCCTTTTTCAGAATTTCATAAAATTAGAATTATGTAGCATGTCACTTTTTCAGACTTGCCTCTTCTACTTAGCACTGTCCCTTTTAGTTTACCATGTCTTTTGTGGCTGGAGTGCTTCTTTCTTTCATGTGTTAAACAGTATTCTGTTGTATGGATGTATTAGTGTTTTTCTGTTCACCTGTTGAAGGACAGTTTGCCTGCCTCTGGAGTGTTTTGATTTATTTATTTATGGTTTTTAATTTTTTTTGTGCTGTTGGTGATTGAACCTAGGTTTTTAGACTGCTAAGTATATACCATATCACTGAGCTACATGCCAACTTTTTGTTCAGTTTTTGATCAGGTTCTCTTACTGTTGAGTTTGAGTTCTTTGTGGGCTTTAAAACAAGTCCATCAGCTATATATTTTGCAAATATTTTCTCCCAGTTTGTGATTGTTCTTAATTCTCTTGTGTTTTCACAGGATAGAAGTTTCAGAGTCCAACTTTCAATTTTTTTTTCATGCTGTATGAAAAATTCATTGTCAAACCCAAGGTCACCTAAAATTTCTCCTCTGTTTTCTTCTAGAAAATGTAGTAGTGAAACAGCATTTTTACGTACCCACCCCGTTGGTGAATGTAAATGCAATGTCTTGGACCACATTTGGTATACGGAGTGTATGAGAGGGGCGAAAATGGGGGAGCATTGTTTCTTGTTAATGTCAGATTATCATCAATGAAGTAGAGAATTAAGATCATCTTAAAATATATTATCGTGAGTTGCTTGCAGCTGTAGGCAATATTTGAAAAATTGTAAGTCAGCTTAATAGTGGCTCTTAGAACTAAAATAGACCTGTTGACTCTAATTTTTCTTGAGTATTGGCAAATTGTAGTTGTTAAAACAGCCATACATAAAGCTAGCAGTAGCTGAGTCTCTAAGTGCACAGCTGTGAGAACAGACTTGTTAACAGTTTGGTAATGGTTCTCCATAGCCTTCACAGCACTCAGGATAATGTAAACACTACAGATGAGTGCCCAAGTACTGAAAATCTAGGTTCTACAACTCTAGGTGCAGGGGAAATCGTAGTGGGAAAGAAATCACAACAAGACAGGTAGGCTTCTGCTGCCTGAAGAGTTCTTTTTCTCTCATTGAGGTCCTTAAGCTTTCGTAACAGCAATTCCTTCTTCCCTCCAGATTCCTTGGTCCCTAACCTGGCCCAGGTTGCCCTCACTAAGTCCTGGAACATTCCTGTTCTGGATCACTCCCTTTGCTGCTCTTTCCTGAAACTGCTTCCTGTCCTGTCTCTTTGTCACACCTCCTTAATATGGCGTTGGGTGTGGCAGCACACATCTGTAATCCCAGCACCGGGAGGCTGTGGCAGTAAGATTGAGAGTAAGAGGCCAGCCTAGGCTACATAGTGAGACCCTGTCTCAAAAACCAAACCAAAACAACCAAAACCAAAAATCATCAACAGCAGCAACAAAAACATAGTACATGATAACATGTGTAATATAAATGTGGAATTTGTACTTTTTGAATCTGGTTTATTGGTTGTCAGAATGAATTGGTTAGTTTAATTTCATTAAGTCTGAGTTCCTAAGTGTATGAGAGGAAAAGAGTAAAACCTAGGAGATTTGCATGAAATAATGTATATGAAAATGCTTTTATAAACTGGAAAACAAAATACAAACAATTATTCATAAACCGTAGTCAATGATTCTCAAAGTGTGGTTACAAAGATTGCTCAAGGGTGAATTCACTAGTCTGTGTTCTAAGGACTCCCCCACTCCCTGAGATGATCCTGACATTCTCAAGTTTGAGGTACACTGCCTTACTTCATCATACTTAAAAACCTGAAGAGGATTCTCTTAGTCTATCAGGTCTGCTGTAACATATAACTGCCTGAGTGTTATGAGCAACAGAAATTGATTTTCTCATAATTCTTGAGGCTGGAGGCTGTAAATTTAAGATGAAGGTTCTGTTAGGGTTGCTTTCTGGTGAAGTTTCCCTCCAGACTTTCCCTGCCCTGCAGATGGCTTTTCTACTGCTTCTGGCTTCTTCCTCCGCATGATCCTCTGTGCTATTGGATTCTTATTTAGCCTTAATTACTTCCTTAAAGGTCCTATTTCCAACTACAATCACATTGCAGATTAGGGCTTCAACATAATAATTTGGTTATGGTGGATTACACAATTCACCTCATAATAACAATGTAGTAACAAAATAAAAACTAAAGCAAAAGGCCAGGAATGGTGGCACATGCCTGTAATCCCAGCATTTTGGAGGCTGAATCAGAATCAGGACAATGACAGGCTCAAGGCTGGCTAAGGCTATATAAGATCTGGACTCGAAAAAAAAGAATTTGACAGGGGAGGAAATCAGTCCTACTTTTTAAAAGGTAAGTGGTTAGTCCACTGGACCATCATTCATTCTGTTTAGCTTTAGCTTTTATTTTGCCAATTTTTTTTCTTTTTTCTTTTTTCTTTTTTTTTCCTGGGAGGAGGCTGGGGGACAGTCTCACTATGTAGCCCAGGCTGGCCTTGAATTTATCCTCCTGCCTCATATTCTCAAGTGCTACTGTTGAGCATTTCCTTGAGTAACAGTTTTTAGCACCAATACTTAATGTTTAGTTAATCAGTTGTTTTTGTGCTTTAAGTACTACAGTCTTACCACATTTTGTTTTATTTTTTAAAAGTTGTAACCAAGCTAGGCAATGACTTTAAGAGACTGAGTCAGGAGGATCAAGAGCTGGAGGCCAGAGGCAGCCTGTACAACTTAGTAAGATCCTGTCTCAAAATAAAAAATAAGAGAGACTGGAAGTGCCACTCAACCATAGAGCACTTACCTAGCATGCACAAGGCCTCGGGTTCAACCTCAAGTATTCCAAAAAAAGAAAAAGAAGTATTGTAACTATATATTATTTTGCTATCCTTTATGCTACTGTGGCTTTGTAACCTATTTCAGGGACTCCAGCCATCATTTATAGCATTGTTTTAATAGGAGGTTATTTGGGAGTTTTTTAGTTCCAAGTGTTGAATTAGTTCTTAGAGAATCTCTTCTTGGGTTTTGTTTTTGTTTTTGTTTTTGTTTTTTTGTGGTGCTAGGGGTTGAACCTAAGTCCTCATGAATACTTTGCAAGTGCTTTACCACTGATCTGTACCCTCAGCCCATTCGTTTTTACTTTCTTAAATTTTGAGACAAGATCTCACTAGGTTACATAGGGTACCTCTGTCCTCAAACTTGTGATCCTCCTGCCTCTGCCTCCCAAGTCTCTGGGATGATAGGCGTGCACCACCACACCTGGCTAGAGAACCTGTTGAAGTTGTAAATCAAACAAAATATTCCTGTACTTTGTATTTTATTGTGTTTCACTGCATACTGTTTTGATGGTAGATAAAGGTCTTTCCAATGAACAAATGAATAATTAGTTTCTTAAATTGAAAAATCATAGCAGAATGTTAACATTCAGATTGTCATATGAGAACTAATGCCATTCATAGACAAGTTTATGAATGATTTTATTTAGTTAATTTTACCTTTGTTTATTTTGTGAACATAGTCCCAAGATGCCTAAGGAAGAGCAATACTACCATACCTGATACCTGAAAAGTCTAATTCTGTATGTTACTCAAAAGGATTATATCTATCTGTAGAGCGCTGTTCTGCACTCTCTGAGGACCCAAGTTTGATCCCTAGCACACAAAAATGGGAGAAGAACGAGACAGTCTACTCCCGAAGCGATCCTGAAACACTCAGCCAGTGAAAACCCTTTGAGGGTCGGTATGAAGTCGAACTTGACTCGAAAGTACCTAACAACCACCATCTATTTATTTTTGCAGTACTTGAAGATTGATCATACATTTTCAAGGGCTCTACCATTAAACTGTACCCTTAAGCCCTTTTTTTTTTTTTTTTTTTTTTTTTTTTTTTTTTTTTTTTTTTTTTTTTTTTTTTTTTGAATCAAGGACTAAGTTAAGCAAGGCTGCCTCTGGCCTCAAACTCACAATCATCTTGGCTCTACCTCCCAAATTTTTGGGGTTATAGGGGTATACCACTGCACCTGGCTGGATTATAGAATTTAGAGTTCAGCATTAGAATAAGTTGATTTACATTTTTTCTAGACATTTAATTGGTCAAAATAACGGCCATGGCAGTGAATTGGAGCCCTCTTAAGTTTATGGAAGAGCCCACTTCAGTGTGTTTTCCTTTATTCTTTTTCTTTTCTTTTTGTTTTGGACTTTGCCTGAAAAATAAATGTCTTCATTGTCAAGAGTCTAAAAAATAAAGCTAGGCCTTCTTTCTGTTTTATTCCTCCCCTTACAAGAAACTCCTCCTGTTTCTTGGTTCTTTTTAAAACATATTTTTTAAATTGTGGTAAGAAAAATACATAAAATTTATCTTCTTGGCCCTTTGTAAATGTATAGTTCAGTAGTTTGAAACATGTTTACCCTATTGTGAAACAGATTTTCAGAACCTTTTCATCTTGCAGAATTGAAGTTGTATGCATTAAACAACTCTCCCTTCACTTCTTCCCCCCATCCCGTTTATCGCAATTCTACTTTCTGTGTCTGAGTATTTTGCTGCTTTAGATACTTCAATAAGTGGAATCCATACAGTATTTGTCCTTTTATAGTCGGTTTATTTTACTTAGCCTAAGGTCTTCAACTTGGCAGAAGGACCCCAGCAACCCACTTCCAAAAAATAATCAGCCATTGAAAATGCTATGAGTAGCAGAGAAGCACTGACAATAGTGTTTTGTCTGTTCTACGAAATAGTGTCCCTATGAGTTGGATGGCACCTAAGGACAACAACAACAGTAACAAGGTCTGCAAGCCTCTACCTGTCAGCTTGTTGTACTGTGGGGGCTTGCCTGTTGTGATGTTGAAAGCTATGCCACCAGTATTTCAGATACTGCAGGGCCACGCAAGGTGGACAAGTTTCAACTGAGCTTCCAGACTAAGACAGACAAAGGAGAAAGACGCAGCAGCCCACTCTTGAAACAATTAACCATTGAAAACTCTATGAATAACAGAGAAGCACTGTCGAATATAATGCCAGAGAATGAGCCCCTTATACTGGAAGGCATTTAAGAAATAACTGGGGATGAACTGCCTCTCAAAGTAGAGTCAACCTTAATGACAGAAATGGAGTAAAGCCCCTGGGACCTCCTTTTGCTGATGTGAAACAACTCAAAATGAGAAGAAATATAGTGGCTGCAACAATGGGCTCAAACATAAAAAGATTGTGCATGGAACAGTGTTGGGTAGAGTTTCATTCTGCTGTACTTGGGGTCACTATAAGTCAGGTATGAGTCAGATACTACTGGATGGCACCTAACAACATTGTCTTCAGGGTTCATCCATGTTCTAGCATGTGACAGGATTTCCGTTTAAAGTTGAATAGCATTCCATTGTGTGGATATACCACATTTTGTTTATCCATTCATCCATTGATGGGCATTTGGGTTGCTTCCACTTCTTAGCTATTATGAGTAGTGCTGCTGTGGACATGAGGTACAGCTATCTCTGTGTGATCTGCTTTCAGTTATTTTGGCAGGACGCCCAGAAGTGGGTTTGTTGGATCACCGTAGCTGACTTTTCCATATCAGTTGTACCATTTTACAATCCCATCAAAGGATTCTAACTTCTCTACATCCTTGTCAACATTTGGCTATTGTTGTATGATGGACCTGGATTATATTTTTAGTAAAAACTTCTTTAAAATATTTTTAAGATGTTTTCAAACTTCAATTGTTTTATGACAATGTTTTTATAACCTTGGAAGGAGTCATAGCCGGGGAGAAATTGGTGGGCAAAGTAATTGTGGCAGGCAAAACCTGCAGTTTGTCATAAAAAGAAAGGAAAAATTCAGTACCTGTGTGCAGTTTAGGTTTTTTTATTATTATTAGCATTTTAAGGATGAAAGGAAAAATGAATAATAAACCTTAGTGTGCATGAAGGAGGTAAAAAGTGCCATTTAAGTGAGTGGAGAATTCTCAGGGGAACACAAAGCACACAGAGAAAGGGGGGAAAGATGGAGAGGCTCTGATTGCTAGCTAGAGGACATACAGATTTTTGCACAAATTCTTAAAGTTTTGGGGTAATGAGTCTGTCATCTGGGTGTAGAATGGCTTCAGAGAGGAAAAAATGAAACCATTATGATACAGGATATCAGTCAGTATCCTGGTGTTGGTAATAACAAAGAAGGAAGACTAGGATTGATTAGATCACTGCATGGACAGGAGGAAGTAAACAGATATCGTGCCTTATGTCTACTTCATGTGTACATGTGCACAAGCATCGTAGCACTTAGAGTTGTACCTCCTTTTTCCCAGTACTAGGGGTTTGAGTCCAGGTCCTCCCAAATACTAGGCAAGTGCTCTACTACTGAGCTGTACCCAATCCCCGCTATACCCCCCTTTAAAATTTTTTAAAATTATTTTTTGCAGTACTAGGGGATTGAACCCAGGCATTGCCAGTGTTAAGCAAGTGTTCTACCACTGAACTGTACCCCATGTCCCCCTTTTTTTTTTCATCTTTGAGACAGGGTCTTGCTTGAACTTGCCATTCTTCTGCCTTAACCTCCAGGGTCACTGGGATTACAGGTATGTGCCACAGTACCTGGCTGTTTTTTGTGGAGTTGGGTTTTGTTTTTGTTTTTGATAGGGTCATGCTAAGTTGTGCAGGCTGCCTCTGGTCTTTAACTCGTGATCCTCTTACCTTGGCCTCCCAAATCACTGGGATTACAGTTGTGTGCCACGTGTCTAGTTTTACATCTTCTACTTGTTTCTTCCCCAACCTCTCGGCTTTAGTTTATTGGACTCCCAAACAAAAATCCACTTACTATCAAATCATTTTGTGCATCCGTGTGGTTCAACTTTTTTTTCTTTAGAGCTGTGGTCCTTGGAAAAAGGGGCCCCCCCACCAACCATGATGGTCTAATATAATATACAAGGGACTTAAGTGCTTAGAAAATGTGAGATTAAAAGTAGGTGGTCCTTGGTTTAATAGTTTTGTTGAATAATTTGATTTTTGAATGATAACAGCAATATCCCTATTAACTCTCCATTGTGAAGTAAGTTACTCCCTCTGTTATTTCATTGTATTATACTGAGTCCTTGGAAATTAGTATATGAAAGGGCTTTTGTCCATTGTGAAACAATTTACAACTGTAAGAAGTTAGTTGGCAATTGAATATCCTAGATCTGTGTAACTAATATGATATTCTATATGAGACAGTTACATGTTTGAGTATTGTTTTGAGATTTTCTTTAAATTGAATCTTTTAGCTAACTGATTTTAGGAAAACTCCTTAATCTCTCTGGACTCACTTTCTTTACCTATAGAATGAAATACAGTAGAGTTCCTTTTAGCTCTTTGATTTGAAAGCCTTAATTTTAAATAAGCAGGGTGGAGAGGTTAGCAGTATTTATGAAATTCAAAATAGGCAGCAGATTTAATTTTTTTTACTTTTTATATATAGATTATGGAAGGGAAGCGGTTACTGTGTATGTTACTGGTCCTTGGAACTGCTGTTGTTCAGGCTCATGATGGACATGATGATGACATGATTGATATTGAGGATGACCTTGATGATGTTATTGAAGAGGTAGAAAATTCGAAATCGAAACCAGATACCAGCACTCCTCCATCTCCAAAGGTTTGAAGTAGCTTTTCAATGTCCCTTTTATTTCTTGTTAATAAATAAATAAATAAGGAATGGGAATGTAGTTCAGTGGTGGAGTGTTTGCCTATCATATGTGAGGCCCTGAGTTCATTCTCAGCACTAGAAAGCACAAAGACAAAATTTGGATCCTTTTCAAAGGAAAAGCAAAATTTGCTAAAATAAGTTACTGATCTCTGTGGTAGCCTTTCTTGTGTATTGCCAAACGTCCATATGGATTGAATTCTAGGGCCAGTTATGAAAGGTTTTTTTTTTTTTTTTTTTTTTTTTTTTTTTTTTTTTTTTTTTTTTTTTTTTTTTTTTTTTTTTTTTTTTTTTTTTTTTTTTTTTTTTTTTTTTTTTTTTGCTGTACTGGGTGTTGAACCCCAGGGCCTCGCGCCTGCATGCTCTGCAAGTCCTGGACCACTAAGTTGCACCTCAGCCCTTTTTTTTTTTTTTTACTTTTTTTTTGAGACCGAGTCTTGCTAAGTTATGCAGACTGCCTCTGGTCTCGAACTTGCGATCCTCCCGCCTCTGCCTCCTGAGCCCCTGGGATTACAGGCGTGCGCCACCATGCCCGGCCAGTTATGAAAGTTTTTGATGGTCAAAAGCAAACCTAGGAAATAAGTTCTACTAAGAAAGGAATGCTGCTAGAAATCTCTGCCTTTTGTTTGTTTGTTTTGTTTTTTTGAGATAGGGTCTTGCTTTGTAGCCCAGGTTGGCCTGGAACTTGTGATTTTCCTGTCTTCAACTCTCAAGTGCTAGGGTTATAGACATGCCCTGCCATACCTGGCTAAAATTCTTAATTCACTTTTATGTTTAATACAGGTCACCTACAAACCTCCAGTTCCAACAGGGGAAGTTTATTTTGCAGATTCCTTTGACAGAGGATCTCTGTCTGGGTAAGTGGGTTTTTTTATTTGTGTTTTTTTATTTGTTTGTTTTTGTTTTTTAGTTAGCATCCAATGTACAATGGGTTTTATAATGACATTTTCCCACAGCTGTGTACTTTGTTCTTATTTATGCCCTCTAGAGTAAGTGTTTTCCTAGGGAAAAAAAAATCTTAGAAGTGAATATCTTATAAATAAGATAGAATAGTGGATTCCTATTGGGTAATATTTTATCTAGTGAAATGTCTAGCCTTATATCTCCAGTGCTCATGTCTGTTTAGGAAAATAATCTTTTGGAACTTGTGCGTTTTATCGCTTCTATTCCTTTCCTTCTCACACTCCACCCTAGATTTTGTTCTTTAGGGAAAGTTTTTTTTCGCTTGAATCTTTAAAAAGTAGAATAATCTCATGAGTTTGATACTTTTTCTTACAGGTTTGTGAGTTCAGTGCAATGTATTATCACTAATTGTATGACAGACTTTAAAGTTCAAAGTAGATGACTAAATAGGCTAATGAGCAAGATAGATGCTGCTTTTTTGAGGATTGTTTCTCTTCTCAGTTACATTGTCAATTGAATCTTAATTTGGGGGTTTGTCTTAATTACAGGTGGGTTTTATCCAAAGCCAAGAAGGATGACACTGATGATGAAATTGCCAAATATGATGGTGAGAATTCCATTTGGTCTAGATATAATAGCAGATCAGGGACATGTGGTCTTCATGGCATCTCTTACAAACAAGTGTTTCCTTGGAAGCTGTGCTATCTTTGTGTGTTCCTTACAAGTGGTAGGATTAGACCTATTTATCATCTGTGCTGCTGTATGTTAGAAGTAGATCTACTTTGCTAGATGTTGTTATTGTTAGTGCCATCAATGAATGTGCCTCAGGGTTTTTTGTTGTTGTTTTCTTGTTTTGTGACAAGGTCTCGCTGTATAGCCCAGGCTGGCCTTGAATTCACCATCCTCCTGCCTCAGCCTCCCAAGTGCTGGGATTATAGCCATGTACCACCATGTCTGGTGAATGTGGCACAGCTTTAAAAAAAAAAAATCCTCTTATTTGATAAGTATGCATGTGCTTCCTATTAATAGTCCAATTCTCATAGATAACTAGAATATGTTAAATAAGTTGAAGATTCTTCAGTGTGGTAGACTTGTACAACTTGGAGTTTGTTATTTGTAGTACGAGAGATTGAACCCAAGGCCTCACACATGCTTTGTAATTGCTGTAGCACTGAGCTATCCCCCTATCCCATATTTCACTCTATTTAATCTTGAGAGACAGTCTTGCTAAGTTACACAGGCAAGAGTTACACACTGTCTTAAACTTATGATCCTCCTGCCTCCACCTCCCAAGCCACTGGGGGTGCAGGAATGACCCAGTGCATCCAGCTTGGAGTTTAGTTTATTACCATTTAAGAGACCTTTAGGGACTGAGGTCTAGCTCATTTGGTAGAGTACTGCTCTGTACTCTCTGAGGCCCTGAGTTTGATCCCCAGCATCGCAAAAATAGGAGATGGATGTGGCAATTCACTCCCAAAACAATCAGGCATTGAAAACCGTATGAGGAGCCGGGCACAGTGACACACTCCTGTAATCCCAGCGACTTGGGAGACAGAGGCAGGAGGATTGCAGGTTCAAGACCAGAGACAGTCTGTGTAATTTAGCGAGACCCTGTCTGAATAAGTAAAAAAAATGGGTTGGAGGTGGTAGCTCGGTACTTGCAAAGCATGCAAGCACCAGGCCTTGGGTTCAACCCCCAGTACCACCAAAAAAAAAAATAAATAAATAAATAGGAAGAAAAGAAGAAAGAGAACGGTATGAGGGTGCTATGAGTCAGGTCCAACTTGACAGTACCTAACAACACCAACACTGAGAACTTTAAAGGTATAGTTAAGGAGTGGTGAGCTTTTTTGTTTGTCTTGTAGGAAAGTGGGAGGTAGATGAAATGAAGGAAACAAAGCTTCCAGGTGATAAAGGTCTTGTATTGATGTCTCGGGCCAAACATCATGCCATCTCCGCTAAACTGAACAAGCCCTTTGTATTTGATACCAAGCCTCTCATTGTTCAGTAAGTAAAATGCTTGATTGACATTCTAGAAAGGGTAATCTTGATAAATTGTAAAGCTGTTGCCCTATATAGAAAAAAAAATGAGATTATCTAAATTATAATACGGTTTGGGGAAATTTAGGCATCCTGAAATTAATTTTCTTTACTGCTAAACAAATTGTTTTGGAACAGATTGGTTATTTATCCTCCTGACAGTAAATGAAAGTGTAGATTTTGCAGAAAGTATTTACTGGGATACTTCAGTAAGGTTTAATTTTGTTTTACCTTTTTATTTTTGTGGGATTGGATAGACATACAAAAGCAACTGATGATGGTATCCTTCTTAAAAATATATACCCTATGATAAAACATGATTAGGATGGGGGAATGAAATTATGAGATTTAATCTTTCAAAATGCTGTGTTTCTTCCATCCCCCCCCTTTTTTGTTTGTTTTTTGTTTTGTTTTTTGCTTTTCTCTTTGAAATTAGGTATGAGGTTAATTTCCAAAATGGAATAGAATGTGGTGGTGCCTATGTGAAACTGCTTACTAAAACTCCAGAACTTAACCTGGTAGGTACTTCTATTTGTTTACGTGGCTAGTCATGCACAATTATTATTTAAGAATTTTAGATAGCTGTTACCAACTGTATCTTATCTCTGGTTTCTGGTCTGTGTAATTTTTAGTGATAGCAAGCTTATTTCTTTTATGAAAGAAGTGGTAACTAAACGTGCATTACCCTTTTAAGCATACAAATATATTGTTTTCTGATGATTGTTAGTTACTCCTTTTCATTGGTATCTAAACAAACCCTATAAAGTAATCAGCTTTTCCTTTATCTGTAATTTATTTGTAATTTTATAAGAGGAAGTATCTTTCATACACTTTTTGAAAGGTTGCTTTTGTATACTTTGACTAGAGTTACTTAAAATAATCCATCTTTCTTTCTGAAGGATCATTTCCACGACAAGACTCCCTATACAATTATGTTTGGTCCAGATAAATGTGGAGAAGACTATAAATTGCATTTCATCTTCCGCCACAAAAACCCTAAGACAGGTGTATATGAAGAAAAGCACGCAAAGAGGCCAGATGCAGATCTGAAGACCTATTTTACTGATAAGAAAACACATCTTTACACATTAAGTAAGAAAACCCAGTTATTTGGGGGTTTTGAGGTATTACGTATTTATCATCCTTAATGTAGAGATTGCACACCTATAGAATACTTAAACCTGAAAATAAGTCTTTAAAAAAAAATGATCTTTTTGACTTCATACCTTAGTGGTAAAATGAGTTTAATTGGTCAGCACTAGAAGAAGCTTGTCTTTCATTGGTTGGCTGAGGACTGAGGTTTGAGACAATTTAAAGAATATATTTTTGGGGCCAGGCATTATGGAGCATACTGGTAACCCCAGTGACACGAGAGACTGAGGCAGGAGGATCAGGAGTTTAAGGCCAAAAGTATCCTATGTGACGTACCAAGACTCTGCTTTAACATTTTAAGAAATAGAAAAGAGGATGAGGATGTGATCAGTGGGTAGGGCACTTGCCTACCATGTGTTAGGCCCTGGGCTCAACCCACTAGTAATACACCTGGCTCTCAGTGTGTAACTCAGTACAGTGCTTGTCTGCCATGTGTGAGACCCTTGGTTTGATCACCACCACTACAAAACACAAACAAAAGCGTGCTTTTGAGGCTAAGGATATATAGCTCTGTAACTTGCCTAGCAGGTATGGTGCCCTGGGTTTGATTGGTCAGCACTACAAAACAAAACAAACAAAAACCCCCACTCTTTTTATGTTCCATTAAGAATTTCTTCACTGATTGCCCCCATTTCCTACTTTTGTTTAGGGCATACAGTAGAAAAATATATAACTTTTCAAAATTATTTTAATTAAACTGTCTTTAGGTACTCCAATACCTGACAGTTAAGGTTAATCACTTGGACATTGAATAGGTTTTGGTTTGTTAGTTTGTTTAAATGAAGCTTTTCCTGTGAGTTTGAGATCATATATGTAGACATGACTCCTCAACAATATAATAATCTCTTTATTTACAAAAGCAATACCTATTGAATATAGAAATTTACAAGACAGAAACAAGCCAAAAGATTGTCTGAAATAGTAACATTGTGATATGTTTATTCAGTGGTGTATAAATGTGTAATAATTTCCAGAAGGTTAGTTGTGCTATATTTAACTTGCTTTGATAACTACAAAGGAATATAAGGATCTTTTCTGTGGCTGTATATTATCTTCATTGCCATACAGTCATCATAATTTTCCCTTATGTAGATATGATGTAACTTGTTCAGTTGTAAGTGTGAGATTCAGGTTTTAGCATAAATCCAGTTACAGTGCCTTTGTGGATTTAAAATTGTTTTTATTCTTCATTGGACTTCAAAAGTACAACCATGCTGGGCATGGTGACACATACCTGTAATCCCAGCACTCTGGAAGGTGAAGCAGGAAGATCCAAAGTTTGAGGCCAGCCTGGGATAAATAACAAGACTGCCTCAGACAAAAAAAAATTTTTTTAACATACAACCATAAAGCTGGGGTTGTAGCTCAGTGATGTACCTGGTATATGCAAAGGTCTAGATTTGATCCCCAGTGCCACAAAACACACAAATGAATAACCAAAAAAAAACAAAACAAAAAACACCCTAATTGCTGTTGCATACCTATTTGTGTCAGATCATTGGTTGTATTAGTTTATGTTGGTTTTTAAAAATGTGTGTGTGTGTGTGTGTGTGTGTGTGTGTGTGTTTATTAGTGTCCATAAAGGAAGTCTTTTCGCGTTTAGTGAGGGTTTTTGTTAATTTTTTGAGATGAAGTCTCATTATGTAGCCCAGGCTGGCCTCACCACTCAATATCCTCTTGCTCAGCCTTAAAAGTAGTGGAATTGTAGGTGTGCACCACTACACCTGCCTGGAGTTTTGTTGCTACTGTTTATTTATTTATTATTTATTTATTTATTTATTTATGTCTATTGGAAATAGTCCTGCTATGTAGCCCAAGCTGGCTTTGAGCTCAGATCCTCCACATCTTGAGAAATGCAGATATCCTAAGTACTAGGAATACAGGTGTTTCCCACTGTGCCTGGCTTGGTGTTATAAATCTTAACTGTTTGGCTGAGGGTGTAGCTTCAGTAATAGAGTCTTTGCCTAGTATGAACAAGACACTGGGTTTAGTTACCAGCACTGGTTGAAGAAAAACTTTTTTTTTTTTTTTTTAATTATTATTGGCCAGGCGTGGCACAAACCTGTAATCCCAGCAACTTGTGAGGCAGAGGCAGGAAGATCACAAGCTTGAGGCCAGAGGCAGCCTGTGTAATTTAGTGAAACCTTGCCTCAAAATAAAAAAAGGGGCTGGGGTACAACTCAGTAGTAGAGCACTTGCCCAGCACTCCTAAGGCTCTGGGTTAAACCCCCAGTACTGTAAAATAAATAAATAAGTTATTGTAATTCCTAGAAACCTAAGGAAATGGCATTTACATGCCATTTGTTACCTTGCCCTAGGCCTCAAGAAGCAGACATTGTTGATCATGTTCTAATCCTAATGCCTGAGGTCTTTGCTTCATGTGTCTACATTGGTGTTTTCTGCTAGGAGTCATGATATTTTGTGTTGAGGCGAAGGGAACTTGGGAATGAGTGGTTAATTAACTGGTTTTAATTGCATTTAACTTTTTTCAGTCTTGAATCCAGATAATAGTTTTGAAATATTAGTTGACCAATCTGTTGTGAATAGTGGAAATCTACTAAATGACATGACCCCTGCTGTAAATCCTTCACGGGAAATCGAGGACCCAGAAGACCAAAAACCTGAGGACTGGGATGAAAGACCCAAAATACCAGATCCAGATGCTGTCAAGCCAGATGACTGGTGAGTCCTAAGAAACTGTCCTAGAGTATAAGGGAGCATTTTGTATGTTCCACATGGATTGAACAACCAAATGTTGGTTGAGTGAGATCTGATCATTTAAATCTTCATGATGCAAGTCAGCCATGGTGATGTACACCTATAATTACAGCATTTGGGAGGGAGAGGTAGGAAGATGGAGAGTTCAAGGCCAGCCTAAACTCTATAGTGATTCCCTTTCTTAAGGTGCACGCCTATAATACCAGCGGCTCAGGAGGCGGAGGCAGGAGGATCGCAAGTTTGAGACCAGAGGCAGTCTGTATAACTTATCGAGACCCTGTCTCAAAAAAGTGAAGAAAAAAAAAAATAGGCTTAGGGTGCAGCTCAGTGGTCCAGCACTTGCAGAGCATGCAAGCGTGAGGCCCTGGGTTCAACCCCCAGTACCACAAAATAATAATAATAATAATCTGTAGGAGAAAATACAGATGATTATAGCTGAAAGGGGGCCAGTTGTGATGATCTAGATCAGGGGTCCCCATCCTCTGAGCCTTGTCATGTTAGAAGCTGGGCTGCATAGCAGGAGGTGAACTACAAGAGCAAACAAAACTTCATCTGTATTTACAGCCATTCCCATCAGTTGCATTACCACCTGAGCTTTATGGAAAACATATTTTCCATGAAACTGGTCCCAATGCCAAAAGGGTTAGGGATTGCTGGTCTTGCTTGTCTCACACCATTTCATAAACCACAAAACTGGTGTTGATACGATTGGCCTATGTTGACATGGCCAGTTTGCAGCCATTCTGTACTTCGTTATGGTTGTTTTGGTAGTTTTGATTTTTTGTGTTTAGGGATTGTCTCAATAGCACCTAACAACAACAACAACAACAACAACAACAACAACAACAAGGGATTGTCTACCGTCTTGGCATCCAAGTCTGTCTGTTTTCAGAAGCTAAGCAAGGTTGGGCCTGGTTGGTACCTGTAAGGGAGACTACTTGGGAATACTGGGTGCTGTAGGCTTGGGCAAAGGACCTGAAAGCCCACTCCCAAAACAATCAGCCATTGAAAACTCTATGAATAGCAGAGAAGCCCTGACAATAGTGCCAGACATGGCATGTCAAGTAGTGTTTCCTTCTGTTGTACGTAGGGTTGCTATGAGTCAGACCCAACTTGAAGGCACCTAACAACAGCAATCACAAGGGATTGACTGCAAGGCCTGGTACATAACTAAGTATGTGTTCTACCACTGAGCTATAATCCCATCCAATCTAGTGCTTCATTGAATTCACATTTAAAGCTAAAGTCCTGAAATGTTGAATTTTACTTGGAAAAAAATCTTTTTTTCTAATTGTACATAACCCTGAGTTCTCTGGTCTGTGTTGAACAGTGAAATACAGAGCCCAAGGCTGCTCTCTCTCTACACAGAGCCCCCAGTCCAGTTGTGAGACAGTGTGTAGTACAGTAAGTAGACTGTGAGAAGATGCGTATGTGACTAGAGGCAC
Source organism: Pedetes capensis (assembly GCA_007922755.1). Lineage (NCBI taxonomy): Eukaryota > Metazoa > Chordata > Mammalia > Rodentia > Pedetidae > Pedetes > Pedetes capensis. The sequence continues at coordinate 284,210 of VMDO01000259.1, read as the reverse complement.
CAGGTATCCCTAAACCAGGCTTGATTCCTTAGGGCAGAACACATGGAGACATTGAAGCAGGGTGGTGAAGATGGGAAGGGGCATTCCTAGTTGAAGAAGAATGTACAGAAATGGAGAAGCAGGAATAAGCTTGACATGCATGAGAAAAATTGAGTATAAAATTGCCTTATGTGTAGGGTGAAAATTGGAGAAGGATGAGAAATGAAGGCAAGTGGGGTCATACTCTTACATGTGGACATAGTGGAATTCCAGTCTGACGTTCAGAAATGGCAGAAAGTCACTGGGCTTGGCAGCAGGTTGTAGGCTAGCCAGCCTGGGCTATATATAGTGAGACCCTCTCTGGAAAGAAAAAAAGGTCAAAAAGTGAACAAAAAAAGTAATCTTACCATTTGTAAAAAGTATTCTCATATGTTTAGCAATTGAATTCTAGTTTTATCTGTTTCCTTCTTGAATGTTAAAATATATATGTACTTAAACTTTCATGATGCACTAATATAAGTGCTGAATTTATTTCTACATATGTTAAACCTTAGATTTGGATCCAGACTTGATCCATATTGTATTCCCTAACTAGCTGTTTTGTTTTAGGGATGTGAGGGAGGGAGTATTCTGCTTTAAAAGATCAAGTGAAGGTTATACAAATTCTTGAGCTTCTCAAACAGTTCTCACACAGTGCCAGGAGGTGTTGCTCTGTGATAAAACCCGTGACGCCTTGGATTCAATCCCTAGCATTAATAAGAAAATAATACAATCTGTCCAAAGATACAAGGATATCTTTTGTTAAAAACTAAAGTGGCGCTGGGCGCGGTGGTGCACACCTGTAATCCCAGCGGCTTGGGAGGCGGAGGCAGGAGGATCTCAAGTTCAAGACCAGAGGAAGTCTGCGTAACTTAGTGAGACCCTGTCTCAAATAAGTAAAAAAATGGGCTGGAGGCAGCAGCTCAGTGGTCCAGCACTTGCAAAGCATGCAAGTGTGAGGCTCTGGGTTCAACCCCCAGTACCGCAAAAACAACAACAACAACAACAAAAACTAAAGTGGCACTGTCTTGAAGCCACTGCATAACAGTTTGAAATAAGGTAATTCTTGATGAACTTTTATTTTAGGGGTAGTTTTGTTAGGTATACAAAATAGTGGTGTTTAATGTATTTGCAGGATTGTGGAGTTGTCACACTGTCTAATTTTAGAGTATTTTTATCACCTCAACACCTACCCTTATTAAAAATCACTCCCTATTTTCCCCTTCCCCTTGTCCCTGGTGACCACTAATCTGCTTTCTCTTTGGATTTGCCCATTCTAGACATTTCCTGTAAACAGAATCTTTTGCATCTGGCTTCTATCAGTCAACATAAATGCTTTCAAGGTTCATCCTTGAAACATGTATAAATACTTCATTTTTTTATGACTGAATAATGATTCATTTGTATAGATAATACCACATTTTATTTATCCATTCTGTAGTTGATGGACATTTAGGTTGTTACTCCTTTCTGGTTATGGATAAGAATAATGCTTTTATGACTCTTCATGTACTTGCTTTGTATAGCTGTAAATTTTCATTTCTGTTGGGTATATACCTGGAAGTTAAATTACTGCATCATACATTTGGTAACTCTGCTTAATTTTTTTGAAGAACTATCAAACTTTTCCAATGCAGCTGCATCATTTTATTTTCCCACCAACAGTGAAGAAGGCTTCCAGCTTCTCCACATCTTCCTCACCAATTTTATTGTTAAGAGTGCATTAAAACATACCCTAGAGTCGGGCATGGTGGCGCCCATCTGAAATCCCAGTGATTAGGAGTCTGAGGTAGGAGGGTGGTGAGTTTAAGGCCAGTGGCAGCCTGTGCAACTTAGTAAGACCCTAACTCACAATACAAAAGGGGGCTAGAAGTGCAGCTCGGTGATAGAGAAATTGTCTAGTATGCAAGGCCCTGGGTTCAAACCCTAGTACTGCAAGCAAAACAAAAACCTAAGTATTTTTAGAATGCTATGTCAGTTTCTCAAAATAGGGACTGCACTGTGACTCTCAGGCTAGTGTTGTCATAACTGGTGCTTTCTTTTTTATTTAAGGGATGAAGATGCTCCTGCTAAGATTCCAGATGAAGAGGCCACAAAACCAGAAGGTTGGTTAGATGATGAACCTGAATATATCCCTGATCCAGATGCAGAGAAACCAGAGGACTGGTGAGTGTTTGAGTTCACTTTCTTAATTACTTGATTTTTATTGATGTAAAACTGAGTACTTAAATACAGCTAAGTGCCCAAACTTAAGAAGAAAGCTCTCCACTTTTGGTTATATTTCATCATTAGTTTTTTAAAAAATGTATGTGTTTTGAGAGCCCATTGTTACTAGAAGATAAAAGCAAGAGAAGATAGTGTTCTACAGTACAACACTGAAAGTGTTCCTGGAGGATCTTGGGAGCAGGGCTGGTTCTGCATCCCAGAGTGTATTGGTAATTTGTTGTTTATATCTCCACAGGGATGAGGACATGGACGGAGAATGGGAGGCCCCTCAGATTGCCAATCCTAAATGTGAGTCAGCTCCTGGGTGTGGTGTCTGGCAACGACCTATGATTGACAACCCCAACTATAAGGGCAAATGGAAGCCTCCCATGATTGACAATCCTAACTACCAGGTCTGTGCTTCTTGATTGTTGAGTTGCTTTCATTAATCTGTTTGTATCCAGATAGAAGTTTTATCTGCAGTTAGGCTGACAGCTTGATCACTATTCAAGCTTTTGAATAAAGAACAGAAAGTAAACTTTATAAGTTGAGAGAGAGCTTAATGGACTAAATGTTGGAAAGATAAATTTAGAAATGACAGAGAAAAGTTTTCATAGTTGCTTCTTGAGTTATTTTTTTTCCAGTAATCTTATTTTATTGTTGATTTTAATGTACAACTTAATGGGTCTCATTGGAACACTCTCTCTCTCTCTCTCTCTCTCTCTCTCTCTCTCTGTCTGTCTGTCTGTCTGTCTGTCTGTCTCAAAGAGAAAGCTTTTTGGGGTAGGAATTTCATCTTGCTCGTGTCTTTGTATCTCTCCTTGTATGCAGCCTGGCACACAGATCTTTGCCTATAGACATTTCTATACATGAATTCCATCTTCCGCTGAGCATGTTCACTTTCCCCTCACCCTCTCGTGAGCCCCCGCCCCATCTCTTCCGTCCCCACTAGTGGTCCCCCTTCTACTTACATGTCTTACATGTGAGCGTATCTATCTATCTATATATGACTTTTGTTTAAAAAGAGAAAGAGGAGAAATGGATAACTTGTGGTTTGGGTGGCTTGTTTTTGAGTGGCAGGGGTACTTCGGCCACAGGGTTTAGATTTCAAGACTGGCCATCTCTGTGACTTAGTGCACAGGGGACTGAGGCAGAAGTGGGCACCCTAATGTCAAGTCACCTCATTGCTTGGCCTCAGTATCTTCACTTGTAAAAAGACTGACCTCTTAGGAGGCATACATAAGAACACATACAGTTAAGATATGAAGTTCCGTGTTCCTCATGGAAATGTGCTCACTCACCCTTTCCTCTCTTCTACTTCTAGCCTAGTAAAATGGTTTATAACCATTCATTTTCACTTTGTCCAACTTTAAGATATAATGTGGGAATGGGGATTGTAGCTCAGTGGTATAACACTTACCTAGCATATACAAACCCCTGGGTCTGATCTCCAGTACTCCAAGGGCGAAAAAAAGAATCGTAAGATGTATATCTGTCTATAGCATACACTAGCTGTATGTTTTTCTGTTGTAAAATGTATTTTTTAATTATGCACTTAATCAAATTTTACACTTAAAATTTGCCACGTAGTGCTCTTTTTTTGGTGGCAACTTAGTGAATTGCCATTTTTGTCTTTAGAGTCAGTGCAACAGTAATCATCCTTGTGCACTTGTGGATGTTTGTAGTAAGTATTCTTATAGATAGTTACCTAGAAATGAATTGCTGGGAGAAGGTCATGTGCATTTTATTTTAAATAACCACTGAATGTCTGCTCCCTTTCCACCAGCAGTTCATAAGGGTGGAGGCTCTTGGCGTGGGCTTGGCAGAGTGAGGTGTTAATGTGGAACAAAGTCATGGGTATTAAAAATTGAAATTAGTTGGAGTTCAGAAATCTAAGAGATAATCTAAAAAAATCACTAGTGTTTCTTCCCGCTGCTTAAGTTCAACAAAGTCAGCATTTAACTCTGTTGATCATACAGAATTCATCTTAATTTTTTCTTCTTCATTATCTGAAATAGTGTTTTGATTTTTTTTTTTTTAGGGAATCTGGAAACCCAGGAAAATACCAAATCCAGATTTCTTTGAAGATCTGGAACCTTTCAAAATGACTTCTTTTAGTGCTATTGGTTTGGAGCTGTGGTCCATGACTTCAGACATTTTTTTTGACAACTTTATTATTAGTGGTGATCGAAGAGTAGTTGATGATTGGGCCAGTGATGGATGGGGCCTGAAGAAGGCTGCTGATGGGGCTGCTGAGGTTTGTGCTTGCTCATTTCTTGTGCGTTTATATCTGCTATTGTAGGTAACTGATTGCTCTGTGAAAAGCTATAAAAAGTATGACTGTAAGCCTGCTAAAAACAGAATACTGAATTTTTGGACATGATTTCATTAATGTAGTGGCTTTAGAGTCTTTGTGTTATGTGCACTGTATGTGTGTCTTAATTTGCCATTTAGAGTATGGATTTTGTTTTGTTTTTGCTTTTTTGGTGGTACTAGAGGGCTGCCTTACACATACTTTCCAAGTCCTTTATCACTGAACAGCACCCCAAGGCCCTTTTTTATTTTTTTATCTTGAGACAGGGTCACTAAGTTATGCAGTCAGCCTCTGGCCTTGACCTTGCAATCCTCTGCCAGGCTGCAGTGGTGCACCCTTATAATCCCAACAGCTTGAGAGGTAGAGGCAAGAGGATCGCAGGTTCAAGGCCAGAGGCAGCCTACATAATTTAGTGAGACCTTCTCTCAATTTAACAAGTAAAAAAGAATTGGCTAGGGCTGCAGCTGAGTGGCAGAGCACTTGTAAAGTATATGTGAAGCCCTGGGTTCAGCCCCCAGTACCGCCAAAAAAAAAAAGAAAGAAAACAATTTAGAATCCTCCTGCCTCCCACTGGGATTACAGGCATACACCACCACACCCGACACTAGGGTATGGATTAATGCAGTCTTAAAGTGTTGAATCTTGGTACTTCATATACAGCATTTTCAAACAACTAGTCATGTGACTGAGCTGGAAGGTAGAGTGCCAGAGATACTGAGATCAAGAAATTCCTCATTCTGCTGGGCATAGTGACACACACATGTAATCCCGGCATTCGGAAGAGAGAGGAAGGATAATTGCTTCAAATTCAAGGCCAGCCTGTTCTACATTAGCAAGTTACAGACCAGCCAGGGCTACATAGTGAGACTTTGTCTCCACCCCCCCCCCCCCAAAAAAAAGGAAGAAGGAAAGAAAGAAATTTCATTCACTGTTTCCTAAGGTTAAGGGAACTTTTTGCAAGTGATTAAAAAGCCAGCTTTTGAACCTATGAAAGTGAAATATCCATGGTAAGGAGAGCAGGAAGATAGATGCTTTTAATTTTCTTTTTACATTGTATGAGCCTCTTAGCTGGAACCCTTTGGGAAAAGAAGAGGCCAAGTAGTCCCATATCATAACTGAACAATGGAACAAACAATGCATCCTGGGTGTGGGGTCAGGAGCCAGTACTTTTCATCATTAATGTCTTATTTTTCAGCCAGGTGTAGTGGGGCAGATGCTTGAGGCAGCTGAGGAGCGCCCATGGCTCTGGGTGGTCTATATCTTGACTGTAGCTCTGCCGGTGTTCCTTGTTATCCTCTTCTGCTGTTCTGGAAAGGTAGGAACTTTTTTTGGAATCATTTTCAGAAAGAACTCTTGTGATGTTAAAAATAACTAAAACATATAGCCTAAGATTTTCTTTGTAGCAACTCAGAAATGACTGGGCCACATTTTGTGTTGATTCCTGAAACCTTATTCACTGCTGCTCAGGGGCCATTTATTGTGCCCAGAGGGGAGCAGGATTTATATATAGTCCCTCATTTACCAGTATTTAGTCCATTTTTACTTTCCTAAATATTTGGTGGGGCTGGAGTTTAGCTCAGTTGGTAGAGTGCTGCTCCATACTCTGAGTACCCAGGTTCAATCTCCAGCCCCACAAAAATGGGAGAAGGATGTGGCAGTCCACTCCTGAAGCAATCCTGAAACAATCAGCCATTGACAACCCTATGAAGGTTGCTATGAGTTGGACCCATAAAAAGAACTACTGGTTGAAGTAAAGTGGGGGAGGGGGGAAATCAATCAACCCACCCCACAAATAACCCACGGTAACAATACAGATATAAAATCAGCTACGTGTACACAAACCAACTTTTTCTCTGGCATAGTTATTTCTCTTGTTATACTTTGTAATTTGACCTTTAGTTTTTCAGCCTTTTCCCACCACTGTTCTGTATATCTATGCCTGAGTCAACTTGACAGGCTAGACCTGGACTTTCCTACCTGGCTCTTTGTTCTTATTATTTCTTCTCCCTTGGAATACACACAATCCCTCCCTCCCTCCCTCTCTCTTTCTCTCTCTGTCTGTCGGTCTCAAAGAGAAAGCTTTTTGGGGTAGGAATTTCATCTTGCTTGTGTCTTTGTATCTCCCCTTGTATGCAGCCTGGCACACAAATCCTTGCCTGTAGACATCTGGTAATTATATGATAATGTAATACATGAAAATGTGAACAAGTTGTTGCACTTTGGGGAATATTTCAGAAACAGTCCAGTGCTATGGAGTACAAGAAAACTGATGCGCCTCAACCCGATGTGAAAGAGGAGGAAGAAGAGAAGGAGGAGGAGAAGGAGAAGGGAGATGAGGAAGAGGAGGGAGAAGAGAAACTTGGTGAGAAGTAGTTCCCCACAAATCTGCTTTAAAACAAAGAGACTGATGTGTCGTTTTCAACTATGATAAGTTAGAGTAATGATTGTTTTAGATGATGCTAATTATCTTAATCACCAAAGTCAAACATAGATTTTTTTGCTCAGTTGTTTAACTTCTGTCTTAGAAGAGAAACAAAGAAGTGATGCTGAAGAAGATGGTGGTACTGTCAGTCAAGAAGAGGAAGATAGAAAACCTAAAGCAGAGGTAAGAGAAGGGGATAATACCTTTTGTTTTTCAAGCAAATAAGTTGAAATTATATTTAACTAAAGAGAATATATGGGAGAAGGACCTGGCAATCCACTCCCAAGGCAATCCCGAAGCACTCAGCCATTGAAAACCCTATGAGGGTCGCTATGAGTCGGATACTGACTCGACGGCACCCAACAACAACAAAGAGAATATTTTCATAGAGTAATTTATAATGGCTGTGGCAATAAAAGTTCTATTATGGCAGTTTTGTTAAAGGGGCATCCTGAGTGGAACCAGTCAACATTTTATTTGATAATTTTAAGCTGCATCTGAATCTCAAAAGTATTCTTCTGTACTGAAAACAATTTTCTGGAATAAGCAGGAGTTGTAGGGGGAAAGTAATACTTTCTCAGATGGGAACTTCAAATTATTTGGCAGTTCTATCTCATTTACCTCTTACAGTGCCCTTGAAAGTATTTCTTGTGCAAATCACTGCAATCTAAACTTTTGTCCCTATTGTCCATAAATTAATTAATTCATTTAAAAACTATTTATTGACTGCCTGTTAGGTGCCAGGCATTGCCATTGAACCAAAGATACCTTGCCTTTGAGCACTTTAAATTCTATTAGAGGGAAGCAGGCAATAGTCAGTGAACATTAGAAGGAAGTAAATGACATGGTATATATTAGATAAGCTGTGAAAAATTAGGATGGGAAAACGAAGTGAAAGTTCTGGAGCTGGGATGGGTTGCAGTATTAAAGACCTCTTTAGAAAGATGACATTTGAGCTAAGATTTGAATGAGGTGAAAGACTTTTCTCTGAGGATGTCAGTGGGAAGAACATTCTAGGCAGAGAACAGCCAATACTGAGGCCTAAAATCCAAAAGGCCATGGTGGTCAATAGTGTGAGATGGAGTAGAGAAAGGATGATGGGAAGGCTCCAGATGAAGTGGGGCCTCATAGGCCATTGTATGGACTTAGCTTCTCCTACTATATAATGGGCAGTCACTGTAGGCTTTTAAGCACAGGTTTGACTGGATCTGATTAACCTAGCTGCTAGATCAGGGAGACTAGTTAGGAGGCTCCTGTAGCAATCCGGGCAAGCTGTGGTGCCTCTGAGCAGACAGGAGAGAAGATGCAAGGACTACTTGGGGTTCTGGATCTAGGTTTTATGGTAGATTGGATATGTGGGGTATGAAAAAGAGAAAATAGCCGTTATCCAAACCTTTACTTACTAGTCCCTTCTCCAGCTCTCTGTTTCTGGTCCATTATGCAAAACTATTCAGATTCCTTTTTGGTTACCACAATTCTGCCTTCCTGTGGATAAAGGTCAATGCTGTTTGTATCCTTTTTTTGTTGTTGTTTTGTTTTGTTTTGTTTTGTTGTTGTTGTTGTTTGCGGTATTGGGGGTTGAACACAGGGCCTCGCGCCTGCATGCTGGACCACTGAGCTGTGCCCCCAGCCCATTTTTTTTACTTTTTGAGACAGGGTCTTGCTAAGTTATGCAGACTACCTCTGGTCTCGAACTTGTCATCCTCCCACCTCCGCGTCCTGAGCTGCTGGGATTACAGGCGTGCACCACTATGGCCGGCTCTTATTTCTATTTTTAATGGCTATGTCCTATCTCAAATAGAATGCAGATCTTGAAGATAGAGACCACTCTTACATTATTAACATTGCTTTTATATCTATTTATTTATTTATTTTTCTTTGCTGGGGATTGAACCCTGGGCCTTCTCATGCTATACAAGCAGCCCACCCCTGAGCCATATCATATCCCCAGGTCACATGCTTTTTTTTTCCCTCCTTCTTTGGAGACAGGGTCTCACTGTCTAGCCCAGGCCAGCCTTAAACTCGCTATCCTTCTGCCTCAGCCTCCCAAGTGCTGGAATTAACAGGAATGTGCCACACACCCCACTCATGTGCTTTTTTATGTCTCCCAAACTTCCTCATAGTAGAAAGTTGCTGGTAGAATTAAGTAAAGATAGCATTTTCAAAGAGTAATTTACAATTTTAAGAACTTAGGATAGCTGCACACTGTGACACATAACTGTTATTCAGGCTGCTCGGGAGGCTGAGGCAGGAGGATTCCAAGTTTGAGGCCAGAGGCTAAAATTTAGCGAGATCCCATTTCAAAATAAAAAATGTAAAAGAGGTTGAGGGGGTTGTGGTTCAGTGCTGGAGCACTTGCCTAGCATGTGAGAGGCCCTGCATTTGAACCCTAGTACTGAAGGGAAAAAAAATTGTGATAGCTGAGTATTGTGGCCTGCACCTGTTATCTCAGCACTGAGTCAGAGGCAGGAGGATTGTGAGTCTAAGGCCAGCCTGGGCTGCATAGTGAAACCCTATCTCAAAAAAACCAAGGGCCAGGGATATATCTCAGTGATAGAGTGCTTGCCTGGCATGCTTAAGGGCCTAGGTTCAGTCCCCATACCTTCAAAGAAAAAAAAAAAACTTGTGATAGAGTGGAAGGAACATTGGGTTTGTAACCTACTTGGATTATCTTTTTTTCTTCTACCTCATACTGGGGATTGAACTCAGGGCCTCATACATATTAGACAAGTGCTCTACTACTGAGCTGTACTGCCAGCGGCTCCCTCCCCTGCCCTTTTTCCTTTTATTTTATTTATTTATTTTTTTTCTGGTACTGGTGGTTGAACCCAGGGCCTCATGCTTGCATGCTTTATCCAAGTGCTGGACCACTGAGCTGCCGCCTCCAGCCCATTTTCTTACTTTTTTGAGACAAAGTCTCCCTAAGTTACGTAGACTGCCTCTGGTTTGCAACTTGCGATCCTCCTGTCTCGGCCTCATGAGCCTCTGGGATTACAGGCGTGCACCACTGTGCCTAGCTGAGCCCCTTATTTTTTATTTTGACACAGGGTCTTACTAAATGGTGCATGCTGCCTCTGGCCTCAAACCCATGATCCTCTTGCCTCAGTCTTCTTCAAATCTTAGATTTTTCATTCTCAAAATGGGGCTAAGGTGACCACAGATAAGTAGATTGTTTAGGACTATATAAGATAACATGAAAGCAGCATATCTGATCCTTTTTAAAGAAATTATTCATGGGTATGTGTTTTTGTAAAATAAGAGACTGAAATTGAATTTACATAATCGCACTGCTTCTGTGAAGGCATTGTTTTTGTGCATTTTCTGCAAATCATTTTGCTTCTGTTTTTTACTTAAATGGATTACTCATTGATTTTGGAAGTTTGGTGAACTTTTTTATTTTTTATTTTTTTGTGCAGTACTAGGGGTTTGAACCTAGGGCTTTGTGCCTCCTGAGCAAGTGCTTTCCAGCCTGGTGTGCTGGTTCATGCCTGTAATCCCAGAGATTTGGGAGGCAGAGGCAGGAGAATCACAAGTTCAAGACCTGCATAACTCACTGAGACCCTGTCTCAACACAAAAAACTAAAAGGGCTGGGCGTGGTGGCACACGCGTGTAATCCCAGTGGCTTGGGAAGCGGAGGTGGGAGGATTGCAAATTCAAGACCAGAGGCAGTCTGCATAATTTAGCCAGACCCTGTCTCAAAAAGTGAAAAAATGGGCTGAGGGTGCAGCTCAGTGGTCCAGCACTTGCAAAGCATGCAAGCGTAAGGCCCTGAGTTCATACCCCAGCACTGAAAAAAAAGGGGGGGGGGACTGGAGGAACAGCTCAGTGGTGTAAGAACACTTGCAAAGTTTAGCCCCCTAGTACTGCAAAATAAATAAGTGAATAATAACAATAAATAGGTGCTTTACCACTGACCTGTACTCTTGGCCCCTTCTTACTTTGAGATATTATCTCACTAAATTGTGCAGGCTACTTCTGGTCTCAAACTTGTCCTCCTGCCTCAGTCTCCTGAGTAGTTGGAATCACCAGCATGCACCATGGAACTCAGCTAATTTTGTCTTTTGTTTTGTTTTTTGAGACAGGATCTCACTGTGTAGCCTGGGCTGGCCTTGAACTCACAATCCCCCTGCCTCTCAGCCTTCTGACTGTTGGGATTACAGGTGTGCACCACCATGCTTGACTATACTTTTCTTTTTAAATGTGCTAATTGTAGTGAATTTCTTTTCTTTTCCACCAATAGGAGGATGAAATTTTGAACAGATCGCCAAGAAACAGAAAGCCACGAAGAGAGTAAAACAATCTTAAGAACTTGATCTATGATCTCCTCTCCCTACCCTTCCCCTGCAAGTGTGGTCCTAGGAGAGGAACTGACATACCTTAGGTTGAAACTCAGAAAACCTCAAGATGTCACCATTAACAGGTTCCTGCCAAACACCAGTCTGTGTAATTTAAACATCTAGCAGTCTATAATTGCAGTTGTGACATAAAGGACCCTGTTTCTGTAGAAAAGAAAGCATTTAACATGATGGTTGTAAAATGTAACATGAAGCAACTAACTTGTATTTTTGTTTTGTTTTGTTTTGAAACAGCTTTTTTTTTTTTAATAGAAAGAACTCTGCCAGTCTAAAATTTTGGCTTAATTTAATATATTAATCTCTCCATACAGAAGTAACACCAACATTTAGAAATGCTAGGGGGATGAATTGCAATTTTTATAATAATTTTTTTTAAATTCGGTATTATAAAACATTAAGGTGTCTCTGTCCCTTAACTGATAATCATGTTTAAGAGCAAGCATTTGTGGTTTTAATCTTGTTTTGCTTGCTTCCTCAATTCTTCCTAAGGAAATTGAGGCGAGGGTTTGGATGGAAGCCCAAATTTATATAAAATTCTGTTTAAGTTGTATTAAAAATGGATATTAAAACAACAAAACCTTTTCCCTTGATGTTGGTGAGATCATAGAGTTGGTGTGTTCTGTTGCCCTCAGAACTGCTCTGTTCCCAGACAGCTTTGCGATAGTGGAGGAAGTGGCTTAATGCTGTACTTAGGCATTCACACGTCACACACAGGGAACGTTTGCGCTCCTGCCTTGTGGAGCATGTGGCTTTTTAAGGAATGCTGGGGGGCAGGTGGGCTCCGGAGTAGATGTTTTCATCACTTTTTTTCACTGTGTTAACACTTTTGCTTACTTGTTTCCCCCAATCCCCAGCTTTCTCCTCTGCTATGCATTTTCTTCACAGTGCAGCTTGCAGTCAGTTGCTGAAGATGATTATAAAGCTCTGCATAGTGTTAAGCTTTATTGTGATTGCGTGTATGTTCTTTCTGTTTAAGCAGACCCACATCTTTCCAGGGTCAAAGTACAGGATAGAATACAAACTTTTTGTTTTTATCCATTTCTTCTACTCTGTAAAGACTTTAGAAGTCTAATCCAGAGGTGGGCCAATTCAGAATTGAGTGTAATTGAACACAGGCTAAAAGTATTTATGGAAGGAGTGACATAGAGCATGAGTTATCTGAATTTTGTAGAATATTTTAAGTCTTCATTTGCAATTCATGTAACAGTTGTGTCTTAAATTTACACAATAAAGCAGTCTTGTTCAAATTTTTTTTAATGTGGCTTGAAGAATTTTTTTGAAAAGCGATTTTAGCTTTTGTGTGTATGGAATGCAGATGGCTGCTATCAGAGCCTCTTCCCCCATCAGTATGGTGTAATATTATTACACCACACTGAAATGTATTCAGAAACACATTATTTCAGCTTTACTCCTTCTTCAGAATGTTTCAGTCATACCGATGATACTATGCCTTGCACTGAATAAACACTCCATAGTATTTATATTGGGGTGATATTGGTGAAGAAGTATATTTGTAAAAGATGAAGGCTGTATCCATTTATTTTTATTTTATTTTTTTAAACACTGGTTCACTTAAATTCTTTTGAAGGTGGGATGCATTTTTCTTGCTGTTTAGTGCTTTATCCTTATCTGTTCTATGGTCACAGTGACCTTAGCTATGTAGCCAACTTTCTTAAATGTATGGAGTACAAATAAACAGTTACTTAGCAAGAACTGAAAATATGTCTGCAGGTTTCTCCTTGAAGCAAATGTGTGGGGATCACTGCATTTCTAGAAATCTGCTTTCATTCTTGGCTGATACTGTGTTTCAGGCCTACTTTTTTTCTAGCTGAGCTGTGAGTTAAAAGGTTTAAATTCTTAGTGTTGCCTTTCCAGGGTTATGTAGCAGAATGTCTACAAAACAACAAACAGCCGGTGTGGCGCACGCCTATAATCCCAGCGGCTCGAGAGGTGGAGGCAGGAGGATCACGAGTTCGAGACCAGAGGCAGTCTGCGTAATTTAGCAAGCCCCTGTCTCCAAAAAAAAAAAGTAAAAAATGGGCTGAGGGTGCAGTTTAGTGGTTCAGCACTTGCAGAGCATGCAAGCGCAAGGCCCTGGGTTCAACCCCCAGTACCAAAAAAAATAAAATCACCCCCCCCCGCCAACCTACAGCCTCCTGGTTAAATGTCTGATACATTAATGAATGACCAGCGGTTTTCAGCTCTTTAAAAGGCACTACAGGCCTGGGATGTAGCTCAGTGTTAGGGTGCCTTCCTAGCTCGCACAATACCCTAGGTTTGATCACCAGCAGTGCAGGGGGCACTTACTAGGAATTTACACACTGATTAACTGCCCCGTTGTAAAGTGTCCACTCTAGATTACATGTCCCTCCATTTTTCTTATCCAGCAAAGTACTTTTCAATTCTCACATTGTCACATTGCTACTAAATGGTGTTACATTAAAGCCCTGTCTGCTTTTGACTGAACTTCTTCATGGTAACCTTTGATGTGTGTTTTAGTCTTTCAATAGTGGAGTCATCTTCCTTTCATTGGCCACTATATGGGAAATTGCTAATATGCAGAAACTGTTGTGAATGGTGAAATCATTACCATACAAGTTTGATTCAATCTTACATTTATTTAGTTCCTGCCTCCTTCCTGCCCAATTATGGTTCAGTAATTTGTTGTATAATAGGGATGGTAGCTCAGAGAAGAAGGGGATGTTCCAATTAGTCTATAAGTGGTCTTTTTTCCCCAGTGCTGGGGATCTGGGACACAGTGCCTGGCACATACTAGGCAAGTGCTCTACCACTTAGCTACATTCCTAGCACTATAGGTAGTATTTCTTTAATGTTTATGGGAGCCATTGAACTTTTTTAAAAATTTGAGACAAGGTCTTAAAAGTTGCACAGGCTGCCTCTGGCCTTGAACTCTGAATTCTCCTGCCTCAGTCTTCAGTGTTGGGATTACGGTGTGCACCATAGTGCCTGGCTGCACTCTTAAATTTTATTAGAAAATAATCTTTGCTGGGTGTGGTGGCATATTCCTGTAATTCCAATGACTTTGGAGGCAGAGGCAGGAATCACAAATTTGAGGCCAGAGGCAGCCTGTGCAACTTAGCCAGATCCGGTTCAAAATTTAAAGAGGAGGGGAAGGGGTGCTGAGGGTGCAGCTGTGTGGTAGAGTGTATGCACAAACAAGGCCCTGAGTTCACCCTCTAGTACCATTAAAAAAAAAAAAAAAAAGGAAAGAAAATCATCTTTGCTCAGAATTGGACTCCCATCAGAGCTACTTTTGAAAGTTATGCCCATGGTATTTTATGTACTTAGTAAGCTTTTAGATTGCTTACTGAAGATATGTACCCAAAATATATAGTATGGCTTCTAGTTGATGGGTCACTCTCCTCCCCTTTATAGTTTTAGGGCTGGGAGTGTGGCTTAATGGTAGAGCACTTTCCTAGCATGCATGAGGCCGTGGGTTCCATCCCTAGCTATACAAAACATGAGTTTATAAAGAAATAGTTTATTTCCGGTGTAAAATTCGTTAGGTTTGAAAACTGGGAAGAAGAGCGGTATACATGGCCTTCATGATCCCTAAGCACTTTTCCTTTTGTGGCTCACCCTCCTCCACTTAAAATATTAGAATTGGTATTTTTCTGCTGTATTTGTGTAAACATTTAGCTACAGGTTCCCTTTTTCTCTTCAAATTTTAAAAGATTTTCATGAGCTCTAGTAAGTTATGCCTGCAGCCGTACCACTGTGGCATCTGATCCCATCAGATCTCAGAAGCTAAAGCAGGGTCGGGCCTGGTTAGTACTTGGATGGGAGACCACCTGGGAACACCAGGTGCTGTAAGCTTGGGAGAAGGACTCAGAAACCCACTGGCAAAAAACAGCCATTGAAAACCCTACCAATAGCAGAGAAACACTAACAGTGGTTCTCCTGTTGTATGTAGGGTCACTATGAATCAAACACCGACTCAATGTCACCTAACAACAGAAGAGTAACATGTTTGAGCGGCTGATGGTGTCTTCACCTGCTACCACCTCCTATGTAACGTTTTAGCAATGAGGGCGCCAATACCTGTTTTAGTATCTCTTAGCTCCACACTAGTTTTAGTACTAATATTTCATTGCTTCCATCCACCCTTGCCCACCCCTTTACCTGTTTGCACCTCAAGAACCTGTCTTGATGGATTTTGTTGAATGACTCAGTTTTACTTACCAACTTTTTAAATGTAAAGCTTGCAGTTAAGGCTCCCTGTTGATTGAAATATTATTTACAATTCCAGTCCCCACTGTTTGTAAGTATGGGAGACTTTCAGAATCCTATAAATAAGCGGAAATTGACATTCCCAATGATTTAGAATGGTGCAGGAGGTAATCTCCACTAGTTTACTGTGAACAATCCTGACCAATTATGGGCCTGGGTGTAAGGAATGAGGTTAAAGACAAACAGCTGACGTTGAAGTAGCGTGGCTACGTTATCAAAGCTAAATTCAAAAAGAAAATGGTGAAGCGCTGTACTGCCAGCCAGGCACCTGGGTCTGGCCAGTTACACAGAACTTGTCGTGTTCACCCGGCTTTCCTCCGGGACCCGGAAGGGCCTGCCTTCAGGGGGGCGGTGTTCAGGAAGCTTCTGTCTCCCCTGGGATGGGCTCCTGTCAGTCATAGCTCGGCCTTCAAGACTGAGGCCCGCCCAGGGGCTCCCCTTCGCCCCTGACTTGAGAGTTCCTTTTAAATACCGCTCTGGAGCCCCGGCAGCTCCTTGGCGTCCTAGTCCCCACGCCCCAGGCGGCCAGTTTTTCTTTCTGATTGGTCAGGGCCCCTATCCATCAGCTGTGACGCTCGAGGTCGCCGGCTCAAGTCCCGCCCTCTTCCGAAAGCCCCGAAAACAATTTTAAGATGGCGGCGGCAGCGGCGCGGAAAACAATGGGACCGGGACGGAGGGGACAGGCCAAGGCCTGAGGTGGGCAGCGAGTGCGGGCCCAGGGTCAGGCCGAGCGGAGCAAGAGTGAGAGCCACCGCTGCGCGCGAGCCCGCTCCGCAGCCTGCTGGGCATGGCGCGACCGTGAGGGGGCCGGGGCCGCCGCGGGGAGCGGAGCCAGCCGTGCCAGCCGGCCCCGAGAGGCCCGGGCCCGGCCCGCGCAGCCCGCGGCTCATGGTGCTGCCCACCTGCCCCATGGCGGAGTTCGCGCTGCCGCGGCACAGCGCGGTCATGGAGCGCCTCCGTCGGCGCATCGAGCTGTGCCGGCGCCACCACAGCACCTGCGAGGCCCGCTACGAGGCCGTATCGCCCGAGCGTCTGGAGCTCGAGCGCCAGCACACCTTCGCCCTGCACCAGCGCTGCATCCAGGCCAAGGCCAAGCGCGCCGGCAAGCACCGGCAGCCGCCCGCCCCGGCCCCGGCCCCAGCGCCGGCGCCCGCCGCGGCCCCGCGCCTGGATGCAGCCGACAGCTCCGAGCACGGCCGCCCGGTAGCGGTGAGTAGGGCGGGCACTTGTCGCGGCAGCAATCCCTCTTCCTGAAAACGCTTCCCCGGACCCAGATCGGGCCTTGGGAAACTTTTTCGTGTGCCCTAACTCCTGGATCTGGGTCCAGGGAGGCGACCGTGGCAGGGAGCTGAGCGGTTGTCATTTTGGGGCAATGGCACTGTGGCACTACTTCGGAAAAACTACCTTGAGGGCTTTGCCTGAGAGCCGGGCTGGGAAAGCAGGAGAATATTTACCGAAAAGTTTTTCTTCGAGACTTGATTCCGAAACGTTGAGAACATTATTTTGGAACGGACAAGAATTCGGGTGCCCTGCAGTGTAGGGAGTTCTTGCACAGTAGGCTGGGCCTCATCTATTCTGCAAATGTTGATTGCATCCTTGCTCTTTGCAAGGTCCTGTGTTGTAAGTAGGATGGGGGTTTTAATATGGAAATAAGTCGTCTTCAGTTGACTATATCAAACTGCTTCTGGATGTAAAATCAAAAAGTTTTTGGACACCTTAGTAAATGTATAGTGCTGCTCTTTGAATTGTGTAAAACTATTTGTTGTTTAGGCAGACTTGAAATTTGTGATCTCGGGGTTCCTGCAGTACTTTTGACAATTCCAATTTTAACCTATGAGGCTTGTTTAAAATCTCGGATAATATTAGGTAGTGGTTGGTAAATTATTATGCCCTTTGCGTTTTTAGTAGGTATTGCTGAAATTTGTTGGTTAGCAGTTGTTCCTCCCTGAAAATGATTTCTAGGAGTGAAACAACAAATTTTGGGGGGAGAGAAGTGTTTTGTTTTGTTTGATGTGGTGTTCTTGGTAATTGAAAGTTTAAAGTAAAATGTTACTCCTCTCATTTCCTTGGTGTACTCTTAATTCATACTTTTATTGGCTGTTGTGGTATTCTTCCCTAACTAGTGTTTGGGCTTTTGGTCTTTCTCCCTCCCTCTCTAAAGGCTAAAAAACCTTCTGTTGCTTGAAGGAAAGGAGTTTAATCTCTGTGCAATGGCTTTAGGTACCTGACTGATCTAACCCATGTTTCCTTGTCCCCCACAGATCTGCTACCCTGGTTGAATTATTGTTCTCATTCTTTCCCACACTGGTTTCAGTTGCTAGACTTGAACACAGAATATTTGGGTTCAAACCCATGTTTCACTGCTTGTTGTACCAACTGGTCAAGTTTTCTTAACCTCACTTTCTTTGCCTGTGAACTGGGGATGTGTTGGGCTTCTTATAAAGATTCTTGTAAGATCCAAAACAAGTATGGATGTGAAAATCCTTCACAAAGTGAAAAAGCTACCTGTAGGACCTTTCTCAACACCTTTTCAGAATCCTGCCATCCTGCCAGACTCCACTCACCTCCTTCCTCTGCTTTACAGCTAGTTTCCAAAAACCTTATTCTACCACAATCAGAATCTCCTGTGTCAAAATGTTTATGAAACATTATCCATGCTATTTATTTTAGCACATAGTCACATTGCAGCTGGTCCACTAGACTGTAAGTCTCTTAGAATAAGAGAGGGCTTGGGTTCAGTCCCAGCCCCCACATCTTAGGCCCTCGGGGCATGTTTGTTATTAAACTTGGTGGTGCTTTACTCAGTAACCTGTCCAAAATGACTTCACAGCCTGAGCCAGCTTTACTAACAATTCTTGTTTTAAGGAATGATGTCTACCCTCACCCCTCACTGGGGGCTGAAGCCAGGGCCTTGCACATGCTAGATTCTATCACTGAACTGCACCCCTACCTCTAAAGAGAGACTTCTGAAAATAATGAGTGTTCTCTGCAGTTGAAGTAAATGACGAAAGTCCATAAAATGCATAGGTTACATAGTTTAACAGTTGCCCTGAACATCCCCTAGAAAAAACATTAGAAATAATTCAGTTTCTGTTTAAAATTATAGTTGTTCCTAAACAACTACTAGGATCTGTATGATCTTTTTATTTTTTATTTTTATTTATTTATTTTTGTGGTACTGGGGGATTGAACCCTGGGCACTCTACGTCTGAGTTGCACCCTCAGCCACTTTTTTATTTCTTACCTCGCTAAGTTATGCAGGTTGCCTCTGGCCTCCAACTCCCAATCCTCCTGCCTCTGCCTCCTGAGTTGCTGGTATTACAGGCATGCGCCACTGCACCTGGCATTGTATGACCTTTTTTTTTAAGTGTTGAATCATTGGAGAAAAATTGGGTGCACACCCAGTTTTTGAAGAGCAGTGAATTCTGGGTATGTTAGAACTTAAATCTGGCTTGCAGGTAATTCCTTTGGGTGTTAGAACCTGATCAGATGTGCCAGGTTGGGTTGCTGTCTTATCACATTGAACTTTGACCCAAGGTTTCAAGAGTTTAAACTTTAGGGTAGGTAGTGCTCTTTGTCTCTTTTGGGAGAAGGTTCCTTTTCAAGCTCCAAGTGATTCTAGCAGAGCTACTTGGCCTTGGGATGGGGTCTAGAAGATAGGTATCACTGAGAAAGAGTGGGGTTTCCATTGTAGTGCTTCCTTCAGTTCAAAGTGGGACTATGTAGGATTTTGACTTGGAGAGCCCAGCATTGCACAGAGACATGGGAGGCAAAAGGCATTCCTTAGTCATTGTTATATTTGACAACTCTGTATGTTTATTTGATCTCATTAGGATTCCTTACAGAAGGAATATTACTAGTTCTTAGTAATCAACAAACCTTTTGTGTGACTGAAAAAGGATCAGATATTACTAATAAGAGTGCACCTTCACTTCAAGTTATTGTTATTTCTTCTTAGGATATCTATCCTCCAGCAAAGGCTTAACCACCATCTGCTTACTCCATTAGAGATGAATCAGGAGCAATGCTTCAGGCTTATTCTATTCTAGTTTTTAAGGAATGAGTCGATATTAGGTTTTCTTTATACCTTGTACTCTTGGAAAACAAATATTAGTATTCTAATGATGGGAATGACTACTCTGTATTAAGATTGCTGGGTTATGGAGAATTATCTACCCTCTTCATACAAATATTCTTTTCATATTTGTTTGTTTGTTTTGGTGTTTTGGGTTTGGGTTTGGGTTTTTTTGGTTTTTTTTTTGTGTGTGTGGTGGTACTAGGGAGTTGAACCCAGGGCTTTTTAAAAGCAAGTGCTCAATCACTGAGCCATAACTCCAGCCCATTTTTTACTTTGTGTTTTTGAGACAGGGTCTCACTAAATTACACAGATTGCCTTTGCCTCCCAAATTGCTGGGATTAAAGATGTGAGCCACCACACCTGGCCCAAATATTCATTCTTTAAATGAAAATAGTCTTGTATAATAGCTTGGACATTTTCTTTATATGGTAAAATCCATCAAGGCTCATCCAAGTCCCCCTTTTACTTATTTCTTGATTGATTGATTGCATTGCTGGGGTTGAACCCTAGACTAAGTGCATGCTAGGCAAGTGCTCTACCACAGAGCTGCACCCCAAACTCTTCCTTTTCTTTTCTTTTATACTGGTGGTTGAGCCTTGGGACTTGCACTTGCATGTTTTGCAAGTGCTGGACCACTGAGCTGCACACCCAGCCCATTTTTTTTTTGTTTGTTTTTTTGAGACAAGGTCTCGCTAAATTACACAGACTGCCTCTGGTCTCAAACTTGGGATCCTCCTGCCTCAGCCTCCCGAGTCGCTGGGATTACAGGCCTGCGCCACCACGCCCGGCAACTCTTTCTTTTCTTTTTTTTTTTTTTTTTTTTTTTTTTTTTTTTTTTTGTGGTACTGGGGGTTGAACCCAGGGCCTCGCACTTGCATGCTCTGCAAGTGCTGGACCACTGAGCTGCACCCTCAGCCCATTTTCTTACTTTTTGAGACAGGGTCTCGCTAAATTACACAGACTGCCTCTGGTCTCGAACTTGTGATCCTCTTGCCTCCACCTCCTGAGCCACTGGGATTACAGGCGTGCACCACCTCACCCGGCTGTCTTTCTTATTTTTTGAGACAGGGTCTGATGAAATTGTACAGGCTGCCTCTGGCCTCAAACTCACTATCCTCCTGCCATAGCCTCCTGAATCACTGGGATCACAGGTATGCACCACCTCCGGCTTATCCTGGTCCCTTTATCACCTGCTGTTAAATTTTCACTACTGAGTGGAAGGAGCTCACCCCTAAGTGATTGTGATAGTTGACAAAGACGTTGGGCAGCTGCATTCCAGAAGCTGCTTTCTTTCCCTACTTGGTTTCAGGTGTTGGCATTTTCCCTTTTAGCTTTTTATTTTTAAATAATTTCAAACTTAAAAGCCACACCCATGATATGGAGAGCATCTGTGTACCCTTACTTAAGTCCATGTGTTGTCACCACCAGGCTCCATTTGATTCACCACTTGCACATTTCCTCCTCCCCCACCCCTCCCCGCCCCATTGTTCTGTGACCCACGTAAAGATGCACACGTCATGCTCTCTACCCTAGTTACCCCAGGGTATACCTCCTAAGAGTTAAGAGAGGTGTGGAGGCCCCTCCACGATGCACGCCATTTGGGAGGCAGAGGCAGGAGGATATCTAGTTTAAGACCACAGTCAGCCTGCATTACTTAGAGAGACCTGACACAAAATAAAAAATAAAAAGGAGCTGGGGGTGTGGCTCAGTGATAGGGTACTTGTCTGCATGCATGAAGCCCGGGATTCAGTCTTCTATACTGAAAGGGAGGGAAGGAGAGGAAAAGGTGTGTAAAATTTAATAATGATTTTTGTAAACCAAACTCATGTAAGAATTACATAAATAAATTTCCAAGGAACACATATGTCTGAACAAAACAGATATTGTACTATAATGTGAGATAGTTCTTTTTGTTTTGTTTTGTTTACGGTACTGGGGGTTGAACCCAGGGCCTTGTGCCTGCATACTTTGCAAGTATTGGACCACTGAGCTGCACCCCCAGCCCATTTTTTTTACTTTTTGAGACAGGGTCTCGCTAAAATATGCAGACTGCCTCTGGTCTTGAACTTGTGATCCTTCCGCCTCCCACCTCCCGCCTCTGCCTCCTGAGCCGCTGGGATTACAGGCACGTGCCACAGCGCCCAGCAAGATAGTTCTTTTTTAAGACAATGATGAATGGGGCTCTAGGATCCCATTTCTTCCTACATCTGGGACCCTTTTTTTTTTTTTTTTGGTGGTACTTAGGGGTTGAACTCTGGGCCTCACACATACTTTGCAACTGCTCTACCACTAGGCTGCACCCACAGCCCATTTTTTATTTTTTATCTTCAGACAGGGTCTAAGTTACACAGGCTGCCTCTGGCATTGAATATGCAATCCTCAAGCCTTTGCCTCCTGAGTTGCTGGGATTACAGGCATGAGCCACTGCACCTGGCCCTCTTACCTTTTTTATATTCATTATCTCCTTTCCCTTCAGCTTGAAAACATGAGTGAATATCCTCCACACTTTGGAGTCTTTTGTGTTTTTTTCACTCTCAAAATAGTATTCCATATTCTTCTTTCCCTTTGCCCTTTCTACTTGAACTTCCCATTTACTTATTAGCCCATTGTAATCTCTCTTCTACCTCTTCTACTCTTCTGAAATTGCCCCCTTAGAGGATACCAGGCATAGAATTGCCACATGCAGTGGCTTGGTCATCATTCTTGACTTCCTCATTCTGACATTCTTCTCTTCTGATCTTTTTTTCCAGCTCTGTGGTTCTCCCCTCTCCACAGTCTCCTTCCTACTTTCCCTTGTTAATTCATGCAACAAATATTTGAGCACCAACTGTGGGCCAGAGTATTCTAGGGATATAGCTGTGAGCAAGACAAATTATAGCTCTGCTGTCATGCAGAAAGAGAGGATCATTAATCTTAGAAGTTCATTTTAGCTGGGCATGATGGTACAGGCTTGTAATCCCAGCTGCTTGGGAAGCTGAGACAGGAGGATCTTGAGTTCAAGACCAGACTGGCCCAATTTAGCAAGACCCTGTCTTAAAAAATAAAAAGGGGCTGGGAATGTAGCTCAGTGGTAGAGCACTTGCATAGCAGGTACAACACCCTGGTTTCAATTGCCAGTGCCATACCAAAAAAGTTAATTTTATATTATGATAAATTTTAATCAAAACTTAAAAGAGTAATGTGATGCCAGATGACTGACAATGGCAATTTAAGATAAAGTACTCTGCCCTAATTTGGGCCTGAGGGACAGGAAGCCATCAGCTAACTGAAAGTCTCAGAAAAGAACATTCCAGTTAGAACCACCAGCATAAAGTCTCTGAGCCAGGAGCCTTCTGAGCTTGCGTGAAGAACAAAAAGGTCCATGTGTCCAGAGCAATGTGACAGGTAGGCACCTGATGTGAGAGGTTGGTAGGAAAGGACCAGGTCAAGCGCAGTGGGAAGCAATAGCAGGACTGGAAATAGAAACAGGACATGATCTGGTGCTAGGGGTTGGGTATCTGGGGTTGGTGTGGGCAAAAGTGAATGCTGTCAAGGCTTTTGTAGTTGTGAGGATGGATTTTGGACAGCTCCTGAAAGCTGAAGTCGGACTAGATGGCTTGGGAGAAAGAGATGGGGGCAAGTGGAGTCAAAGGGAATTCCTCATTTTTTTGTCTTAAGAAACTTTCTGTGAGTCAGGCACCATGGCACACACCTTTACTCCCAGCCACTTGGGAGGCTGAAGCAGGTGAGGCCATTGGGAGCCTGCACAATTTAGCAAGACTCTATCTCAAAATTGGAGAAATTAAAAAGTGGCTGGAGGTGTGACCCCAGTGGTAGAGCGCTTGCCTGGCACGTGTGAGTCCTTGG
The DNA here is from genome assembly GCA_007922755.1 of Pedetes capensis. NCBI lineage: Eukaryota > Metazoa > Chordata > Mammalia > Rodentia > Pedetidae > Pedetes > Pedetes capensis. Next base: position 260,720 of record VMDO01000259.1, on the reverse strand, counting down.
ATCCAGCCCACCAGTACTGCAAAAAAACAACAATAACACAACAAAATGCCTTTCTTTGCACAAAGTCTCACTGTGTGTCCCAGACTGACCTCAAACTCACAATCCTCCTGGCTCAGACTCCTGAGTGCTGGGATTTCAGGCATGCACCACCACACCTGGCTCTTTGCACCTTTTTAAATATTAATTTCCTGGGAACTACATCCTCTAGTTTTTCCACTTTTTTTTTTCCCCTGGGTGATGTCATTGATTCTTTCCTGGCTTCATGAGTATTCTCCAAGCCAAGCGTGATGGTTCACACCTGTAATCCCAGCACTCGGGAGGTTGAGGAAGGAGGATTGATGCAAAATTGAGGCCACGGTGGTCTCCATAGTGGGTTCTAAGCCAGCCTGGGGCTACATAGCAAGATCCTGTCTCTTAATTAATTAATTAATTAATTTCCAATTTTATAGGCAAGATCCATATTTCCAGAGGTCTACAGGCCCCCATTTTGATTTCCAACATATCCAAAATGGACTCCCTTTTTCCTACTAAGTCTTACATTTCTTCTGAGTATTTCCCCTAGCCCAGTCTTCCAGAACCCATCTGGGAATTAACTACTCCTTTCCTTTCACTTCCACCCTCAGTAGGTTGTTTTTCAACAGCCAACATCAAGCTCCTTTTGGGAGCCAGAAATTTTGTTTGATACTAGATCTAAATTACATAGTCTAATGGGGAGCAGACCATAAATACATTATTGCAAAGATGTGTTAGAGACTGTAAAGTCTGTGGGAATATTGGGGCAGAAATGCTTCTTGAGTGAAGTTTGGAAGACTCTTGAGTACTGACTTTAAAAAAGAGGGGTCTTCAGATTTATGCAGATACTTCTTTCAAAGTGTGCTGTGGACACTAATCTCAGTTGCTGTTTTAAAAGTCCTAGGGGTTAGGGATAGGGCTCAGTGGTAGAATGCTTGCCTACCATGCAGGAAGCCCTGGGTTCCATCCCTAGTAAAATCAAAAAAGGAAAAGAAGAAAAGAAAAAAAATCTAAAGTGAGACGTTTGGAGGACTCTGCACTAAACAAATTTAAAGAGTTTCCTTTGCTTAGAACATTTCAAATCTTTAATAACCTGACATGCGTGAGCCCTTGAGCTCTTATCAAGACTCACCTAATAGGATTTTGATTCTTTTAGAGAACTAAAGAAAAACACAGAATTATGATAATGAGTAGTTCTTTGAATTTGAGGCTTCAAGTGCCAGAGGCTGGAAGAGGAAGCTGGAAAGGTAGGGTTCAGACCATGAAAAGCCTTCTATGTATTTGGGATTGGGTGTGTGGGACTAAGTAATTTTGAAACACTGTGAACTCCCTCACAGATTTTTAAATTGACATCTAAAACTTTTGATCCAAAAAAAATTTTTTTTTCGGTACTGGGGGTTGAACCCAGGACCTCACGCTTGCATGCTTTGCAAGTGCTGGACCACTGAGCTGCACGTGCAGCTATTTTTTGTTAACTTTTTTGAGACAGGGTCTCGCTAAATTACGCAGACTGCCTCTGGTCTCGAGCTTGTGATCCTCCTGCCTCCATCTTCTGAGCCACTGGGATTACAGGCATGCGCCACCACACCCAGCTTTGATCCTAAATTTTAAGCTTAGCAAAAACTAATGCATTTTTTTTCACTAACTGAATACTAATCCATGACACCTAATAACAATCGTATACTAAATTACCATAATTTAGTTTAATAAGCGAAATACATGAAATAAGAAATTTACTTAACACAACCTTATAAATGCTACATAATATAAATCAACTATTTTAAAAAGAGAAAAGGGTAAAAAAGGCTATTTATAGTTGCAAGGGCTGTAACTCCCAGAAAATTATAAATATTACAACTTAAAAATAAAACGGTTACATCAACCTTTTAAATGTAGCCAGTGGATATCTTAGCAGTATGGTTTCATTGACCACTTAAAGCAATGTTTTTCTTTAATAGATATTTAAAATCATTCCTTTTTCTCTTGAAACTTGTCTTTTACACTTACCCCACGTAATATACACTTTAACATAATACATAAGTCTTTTTGTTGATCACTCTAGCATATTTCTTTGCAACAAAAATATATAAAATGAAATTAAAGCTTTTACACTTACTGTGACCAGAAAGATGTGTTTCTTTCCTTTAAAAATTTATTTATAAATATTGAGGGGATACAGAGTAATAAGGCATTTGCTATATCCATTATACAACTATTACATCACTTTTGCTTACACATTCACCAATTTACGTAGTTTACAAAACAGTTTAAGAGAAGAAAAAAAGTAGAAATTTTAATTAATATATAATAAAAGTCATATGCAGTCATGTGTTATATTCTCATTGACTTTTTCCCTTTGCCTTATTTTTTTCCATGTATTCATATGGTTGCATCATATATTTTAAGATTTTCCTCTCCTTCTTGACCCCTCTACATTATTTCCCCTCCACTTCCCCTCTTCTTCAACCTCTGCTCCCAACCACTGATCCCCTCCCCCCTTTTTTCTAATTTGCTTATATGTTCCCTTCTTAGATAAGTATGAGTGTTCATTTTTATATATCTACATATGTATAGTTTTTATCCTTTAAGTTAGATTTAGCTCCCACATGTAAGTGAAAACATACGGTATTTCTCTTTTGGGGACTATATTAATTCACTTAAGATAATGTTCTCCAGTTCCATCCATTTTTTTTACAAATGACATAATTTCATTCTTTATTGCTGAGTAATATTCCTCTTGTGTATATGTACCTTTTTTGTGTGTGTGTGTGTGTGTGTGTGGTACTGCAGTTTGAACCCAGGGCCTCGCTCCTGCGTGCTCTGCAAGTGCTGGACCACTGAGCTGCACCCCCAGCCCATTTTTTTACTTTTTGAGACAGGGTCTCACTAAATTACACAGACTACCTCTGGTCTCGAACTTGCAATCCTCCTGCCTCCACCTCCCAAGCTGCTGGGATTACATGTGTGCGCTACCGCGCCCGGCTTTGTATCATAATTTTTCAGTGCACTCCTTTGTTGATGAACATCTTTTCCCCCCCCCCCCAGTACTGGGGGTTGAACCCAGGGCCTCCCACTTGTATGCTCTTCAAGTGCTAGACCACTGAGCTGCACCCTCAGCCCATTTTTTTTTTTACTTTTTGAGACAGGGTCTCGCTAAATTACACAGACTGCCTCTGGTCTCGAACTTGTGATCATCCTGCCTCTGCCTCCCAAGCCACTGGGATTACAAGCGTGCACTACCATACCCGGCTGTTGATGGACATCTTGATTGATTCCATACCTTTGCGATTGTGAAGAGTACTGCATTAAATATGGAACTACAGGTGTCCTGCAGTATGATGACTTATCTTCCTTTGGGTATAGTCCCAGGAGAGGGATAGCTGGGTCATACGGCAGTTCCATTGTTAGTTTTCTGAGGTACTTCATATTCATTCCCAAAGTGGCTGAACTAATTTATAGTCCCACCAGCAGTGTAAAAAGTTTCCTTTTTCTTTACATCCTCACCAGCATTTGTTATTATTTGTTTTGTTAATCATGGCCATTCTTACTGGAGATGAAATCTCAGTGTTGTTTTGATTTGCATTTCCTTCATGTTTGGGGGGGCTGGGATTTAGCTCAGTTGGTAGATCTCTGCTCTGCAGGCTCTGAGGTCCTGAGTTCAATTCCCAGCACTGCAAAAATGGGAGAAGGATGTTGCAATCCACTCCTGTGGCAATCCCAAAATAGTCAGCCATTGAAAACTCTACGAGGGTCGCTATGAATCAGACATGACTCGATGGCAACTAACAACAACAACAACAATGGCTACGGATACTGAGCATTTTTTCCTGTGTTGATTGGCCATTTGTACTTCTTCACTTGGGAACTGTTCAGTTCCATTGCCCACTTAATTTATTGGGTTATTTGTTAATTTGGTGTTTGATTTCTGAAGTTCTTTATGTATTCTCGAAATTAGTCCTCTGTCAGATGTGCAGAATACAAAGACTTGCTTCCCTTTCCTTTTTTTTTTTTTTTTTTTTTTTTTTTTTTTTTTTTTTTTTTTTTTTTTTTTTTTTTTTTTTTTTTTTTTTTTTTTTTTTTTGTTGCTGTTGTTGTTGTTGTTATTTGTTTGTTTAAAGAAAGAGTTTTTCTGGTAGCCTATGCTAGCCTCCTGACTCAGCCTATGGAATGCTGGCATACAGATGTACACCACCATGCTCAGTCTTTCTGCTCTTTCAAAGTTAAGTCATAGAAAAGAATATATGTGGCATTTATAAGATACTTATTCATATATGTTTCTTTCAACAAGTCACATAATAATTTCATACACAACAAACAACAAATGCATTATACTTTTTTTTTTTTTTTTTTTTTTTACAATACTTGGGGGCTGATATCAGGTCTTTGCATATACTTTGCTGCACTCCTAGCCCATTTATTTTTATTTTGAGACAGGGTCTTGCTAAGTTATTCAGGCTGCCTCTGGCCTCAAACTTGGTATCTTCCTGCCTTTGCCTCCGCCTCCTGAGTCACTGGGACTATAGGCATGCGCCACCATGCCTGGACATTATAAATTTTATAAGTAATTACTAAGCAAAAAGTACAAGTTTAGTAGGAATGCTTTCCTTAATGAGATGGCTGAAATTTTCCTCCCTTCCATTAGTTGAGCATATAACCATGAATGAGTATTTCTTATTGCCCAAATCAGAGTTGTCAATTCACCTCTTATTTTTTGCATTTGTAAATTTTAACAACTCCTTATTCACATAAAGGAAAGGAAAAAATTTAGTTATAGCATTGTTAGTCAATATTTTGAAACCTGGGTGGTTTGCCAAAAAAACAAAAATCATACCGCTGGGAGTGGTGGTGCACGCCTGTAATCCCAGCAGCTTGGGAGGCCGAGGTGGAGGCAGGAGGATCGCAAGTTCAAGACCAGAGGCAGTCTGCGTAATTTAGTGAGACCCTGTCTCAAAAAGTAAAAAAATGGGCTGAGGGTGCAGCTCAGTGGTCTAGCACTTGCAGAGCATGCAAGTGTGAGGCCCTAGGTTCAACCCCCAGTACTGCAAAAAAAAAAAAAAGAAAAGAAAAGAAAAGAAATCATGCTGTGATGCATCATCAAAAATAACTTACTAATGGCTGAGGTGCAGCTCAGTGGTAGGTCAAGTACTTAGCATGTGGGAAACTCTGGGTTCAATCCCCAGTACAAAAAAAAAAGAAAATTTACTAATTAGCTGACAACATGGAGAGGTAGTCTTTCAATTTTATTGAAAACAATTAATGGAAAATCATCTGATGACTTACAAAAGGGTTTTTCTAGTTGTTAATCTTTCTAATTGTTAGTCACTTTCTCCATTATAGATATAACAAAAAGCTTGTGTTCTTTTCAATTGGTTATTATGTCAATTATTCTTTCACATTGAGGTGGCTTGTTTAACCTGTTATTCACATTCATCAGTAAAATTTTTAAAAGTATATTGCTATTTTTCATTTCAATGTGCTTTTGCCAATATAGGGTTTTTGTTTTTGTTTTCTTGCGGTACTGGGGGTGTTGAACCCAGGGCCTCACGCTTGCATGCTTTGCAAGTGCTGAACCACTGAGCTGCACGCCCAGCCCCCCCCCCTTTTTTTTTGAGACAGGGTCTCACTAAATTACGGAGACTACCTCTGGTCTCGAACTTGCAATTCTCCTGCCTCCACCTCCCCAGCCTCTGCGATGCTGGGATTACAGGTGAACGCCACTGCGCCTGGCTACAATATAGGGTTTTTAATTTTTGTTTGTGGTGCTGGGGATTGAACCTAGAGCCATGCACATGCTAAGCACACATTCTACCACTGAGATCCTCTCCTTTCATGTAATTGTTTTTTGTTTGTTTGTTTGTGGGTTTTTGAGATAGGGTCTTGCTATACAGCCTAGGCTGGATTCAAACTCTCACACCTCCTGCCTCAGCCTCTGGAACATGCCACCATGCCCAGCATCAGCATATTTTTCAACTAAATACTTTTTATCTCCTTTAGGTATATCACATTTTCATTAAAACCTTAGAGCTGTGATTGTAGCTTGATTACTATATGGAAAATGTTTGCTGGTCACCTGATGGGTAACATCATTCTTCCTTGTTAAATTAATTAGCCAGATTAGATTCAAGTGATGTTTGACTTCATTTTCTAAATCTACATAATATATATTCTCATGACTACTGTCTCACTGTTCTTTTTTCTTTTTTGCTCTGTTGGTGATCTAACTCAGGGCTTCATTGCATGCTAGGCAAGTGCGCTACCACTGAGTTGCACAGTTGACATCCCTTCTTTTTCTTTTATTAATTAATTAATTAATTAATTGTTGTAGAGACAGGATCTTGCTAACTGGTGCAGGCTGCCTCTGGCCTTGAACTGTAATCCTCCTGCCTTAGCCTCCTGAGTCACTGATCACTGGGATTACAGGCATGCACCTGGCATGTTGTCTTCATATTTTTTATTCATGTTCTCTTTGTTCTGTCATGGTGCACTCCTCTGAAGAGCTATACATTGTTTGATCAGTTAAGGACAGAAGAGTGATGTCTTTGTATGTTTGTATGCCTGCAGGCACACAATACTGGGAGATTGAATCCAAGGCCTCATGCATGCTAAGCAAATACTCTACCACTGAGCTGCATCTCCAGAGCCTTTATTTATTTATTTATTTATTTTAATTTTTAATACAGAGTCTCACAAAGAAGCACAGTTGCTTCTGGCCTTAAACTTGCAATCTGCCTGCTTCAGCCTCTGAGGTAGCTAGGATTACAGATGTGTACTACAGTGCCTAGCAAGAAGAGTGATATCTTTAAATGAAAAATATTACCACTCCTGACCAGGCTATGGTATATCTGAATTCAAAGATCCCAACCTACAGGCTGAACTTTGGCAACTTAAGGCAGTGGACAACCATTGTGCCTGGTAGAGCAATGGAGCAAGAGAAAGCATGGTATGTGGCTCAATATTCAGAGCAGGATTAGTGCTACCTTGTGGGACAGGACAGCCCGTCATTGGGGCGAGCAACATCTGGTACCATGGGACTGAAGCCCTTTTGAGGTCTGCTCTGAGATCAGACCAGATTGTTCTTAGGGCCTTCCCATTGGTGCCCTTCCCCCAGCCTCATAATGTTGGACATTTCACCATTCAGAACTCTACTCACATGCACCTCTTGAAGCTGAGCTGGGTTCTTAGCCTCTCTCAGAGCCACCACACGGAGTTTCACCCAGTGTGTTTTACTGCTCTCCATTACACTTCAGGCAACTGGAGGGCAAGAGCAAGTCTAGCACTATGCCTGCCACGTATTTGGCAGGCAGCAAGCAAGCACATGTGAGCCACACGTGGGTTGGCAGTGGCACCAGCCCTAAGCATGCTGCTGGGCACTGAGGCCCCGTAACTGTGAAGTTTTTATTTATCTTGTTAGGTCCCATTGAGTCGGGTCCAACTCATGGCCACCCTGTGTACAATAGAGCACTCCCTAACACTGTACCACGTCCAGCACTATTGTCAGTGCTTCGCCTATATTCATAGATTTTCAATGGTGGATTGTTTCGGGAGTGGGCTGCCAGATCCTTCTTCCTAGTCTGCAGCACCTGGTATTCCCAGGTGACCTCCCATCCAAGGACTAACCAGGCCGACCCTGCTTAGCTTCTGAGAACAAGTGGGATAGGATACCAGGGTGCTATGGGGCTCAGACTATTCCTATGTAGGAAGATTTTAAGATTTTAAGATTTCTCAAAGACAGGTATCACATTCTTAGCAGCCTCTGTTGAAAAAGCATTTATGAAGTTCTGCTGTGAAGCAAAAGAGAAAAAGAATTGGTTATACTACTATACCAGGGCCACCAGTGATACAGCCCTCATGATCATCAATGAGGTGCCCATTCCCCAAGCCCACCACATCTCTATGAGAAGCTGCAGAAGGATAGCCAGATCTGTGTCTGATAAGCACATCAGCCTGAGCACAGTGGACCTGAGGAACCTCTGAGTGAAAGAACAGAAGAAGCTCCTGGACGATTAGATGTGCAAAGGCTCTGATGGAAAGGCTGACTGTATCCAGAACACAGATGAACTGATGCCTAAGTACAAGATGTGATCAAAAATACAGTGACACTCACAAAAGAGGCCTCCAAAACTGAAACTGCTTCACAAAGTGGCAAGAACAATGGGATAAGTGTGTTTGAAGCCAGGGGAGGATTTTGAGGGGGATTAATGTCTTTTACTGTAATAATGTTTTTAATTTAAGCATTCAGCATATCTTTTGATCACACCTTGTGTACCCCCAGCCAGTGCTCAGATGGGTTTGTACCCTACCCAATCCCTGTGGCACCTGAGGGGTGATAAGATAGTTCAGCCATCACTTCCCAAAACAGTCTTTTTGCAATTATTCTTTTGGATGGGACAGGATCTTACTATATTGACCAGTCTGGTCTTACACTCCTAGACTCAACCAATCCTCCCATCTCAGCCTCCTGAATAGAGACATTACTAGTGCACCAACTGTAACTTTTTTAGAGGGGTGCCATCATTGGGGTTGATCCCAGGGCTTTGCACCAGCTAGGCTAATGCTCTACCACTAAGTACATTCTTCATCCTTGTAATTTATTTTTTAAGCAGGCTCCGAATGTGAAAAAAGAAATTTTGAAAGTGGTTGAGTTTAAGTGGTTGTGAACAGAGTGCCCATGAAGGGGGAGTGGGGAATGTGGGAGAGTTAATTCCTTGTATGTTCACTGTGTACCTGTAACTTGTGAACATTGTACGTGGTGCTGGGGATGAAGCAGGCAAGGCAGGGGTGGGAGTGTTGCAGAGAGACAGGTCAGTGAGTATTTACAGCACAAGTCTTTACCATGAGTGAACTGTAAGGATTAAGTTCAGAGTATTGTTGGAGCATTAGGGATGGAACAAAAGAACCTGACCAGGTGTTGGGGAGCATATGACAGAACTGATATTTGAACCAACTCTTAAGATTAGTAGAGTTCCCCAGGCTGGAGCCATATTCTGTCCTAAATATACTTCAGTTTAAGTCAGGGTCTGAAGGGCACATCAGGGGCTTACACAAAGAAATTAATCAGATCAGATCAAACAGGCCTTTCGGTGCCAGGTTAAGGAATTTAAACTTTATCTGTAAGTGATGAGGGAACAAGAAAGAATTTTAAATGGTTTTTATGTATGTTTTAAAGCGATCCCACTGATAACATCATAAAAGGTGAGTTACATCAGAGAGACAATAGAAATAGAAATCAGTATGAAGCTGTTTCAGTAATCCAGGTAAAAAATAATGAGGACTGGGACTATACTGGGGTGATGTGGAGGTCCCTTCCTACAGAGATTTAGAAGGTAGAATCAGTGCCCAGTCATCCAGAGTACAAGAATTGAGTAGTGAATTGAGTCAAGGTACAGAAGATCAGAAGATCAAGAGGTGGATGTAGGAGGAGGCAGAGAGCTCAGTTTGGAGTACATCCCATCCAACATACACACGGAGGCTCCCAGGCTACCACTGAAGGTACAGACCTAGGGTAGAGGAGAGAAGGTAGGCAGAAAAGAAGACGACACAGGAAATGTTCACTCAGTAACATTGGAGCACCTTCACTGGGCACGGAGCTCAGTGGTAGAGCATGTGCTTAGTGTGTAAGGTTCTAGGTTCAATTCCCAGTGCTGCCAAAAATTATTTTTAGTTTGTTTTGGGTTTTCTTGTTTTGTTTTTGTTTGTGTTGTTTCATCTCAAGTGCCTGCACTGTGCCAGGTTGTCAGGCTGTAGCTTGAGCCCCTGAGTGTGGATGGGTTACCTGGGGAAATGACCTCAGTAAAGGACGATGAAGGCCCTGCAGGCATCATCATTTAGTGAGCAGGCTTGAAAAGAGGCAGCCTTCGAAGAATTAATTTGGTGGCAGGAACAAGTCCAGAGAGTGATCACGTGAGCATTAAAGGAGGAGTGGTCATCAGGGCCCAGTGCTTCCAAAAAGGTCAAGGAAAGACAGTCTGAAAGGGGTCCCTTCCATTTAGAAATGAGGTCACTTTGGCGAGTATGACAGAGTTGAGATCAGTTTCTGAAAAGGCTCTGAAAGGGAAGGAAGAGGATAAGCTGGGCAGCAAGAACGGTAGCAGGTGCTCAGTGGTAGTGCAGTGCCTCCTGTCCACCCCCTGGCAAGTGATGAGCACCTACCCCACCTTCTTTTCAGGTGAGGACCCAAAGCTCTTGAGATGTGCAGTAATTTGCCTGTGAGCTTATAGCAGTTAGGCATCCAAACCAGGACGCAAACGAGGTCTAGCTGCCTGCTCCCCACGCGTTTTTTTTGTTTTTTTGTTTTTTTGTTTTTCAGATGAAGTCTTGTCTTGCTGTGTTACCCAGGCTGACTGCAAAATCTTGGGCTCAAGAGAGCCTCCTACCACAGCCCCCCAGTAGCTAAGACTACAGTCACATGCCCCCATACCCAGCTGTAGCTGTGCTTTTAGGACTATACTAAGTGGTACAGAGTAGGATGAAGTTAAAAGATGGTCGGTGCTGTGATCATTTGTCAGTGACTAGGGCTAGGGTTTAGCTCAGTTGGTAGAGTGCTGCTCTGTACTCCCTGAGGACCTGGGTTTGATCCCCAGCACTGCAGCAGCGGGTGAAGGACATGACAGTCCACTTCCAAAGCAATCAGTCACCCACTGAAAACCCTATTAGAGTCGCTGAGGCACTTAACAACATCAACAACAAGGGGAGAAGGAACTAGTAAAGAGGGAGATGTCTCTTCCACAGGAGGCCCACATGCTGTCACCACATCTGTAGTATCCCTGAGAAGTCCCAGCACGTTTTGTTAAGTACTCAGCACCAACATCCATCAAATGAAGAAGCACCAGAAGAGCCTTGATGGGGATGACCCAGAGAACCCAGATGGATGGCGTGGCTGTGGTATGGCTCTTACATGCACAGAGTCCTATAGTTAAGTTAGAATTGCCCATAGATGGCAAGAGTATGATGTCTACACATTCAGTCATGACACATCTTTTTTCATATGAAGAGTCTGATTGCATTTATAGAATAACAGAGCTGCAGAGGGTTTTAGAGAGATCTAGTGGAATCAACAATTATCTCCTGTTCTTTAAGTGAGCTCAAGTCTCTTATTCTACAGAACTCTCCTTTGACCCTCTGTGGTTCCTTCACTTTATAAAGCCATTAGGTTTTACTGAGATACCATTCACATGCCATACAGTCCACCTATTTAAAGTGTACAATTCAGTATTTTTTAGTTCATTCATAAATGTGTAACCGTCAACCCAATCAAGTGTTGAACATTTTCAACACCACAGAAAGAAATCCTGCAGCCTTTATTCATCACCCATCAACCTGCCCCCACAGTCAGACCTGTTGTTGTTGTTGTTAGGTGCTGTTGAGTCGTGACCGACTCATAGCGACCCTCATAGGGTTTTCAATGGCAGACTATTTTGGGATTGCCTTGGGAGTGGGTTGCCACGTCCTTCTCCCGTTTTTTGCAGTGCTAGGAATCGAACTCAGGACCTCAGAGACTGCAGAGCGGCGCTCTACCAACTGAGCTAAATCCCAGCCCCACAGTCAGACCTAGGCAACCGCTAATCTACTTTGTCTCTTTATCTCCTTTTTGAACTTTTTTTTAATTGTAATCCCCCCCACACCTCAGTGCTGAGGCTCAAACCCAGGGTTTTCTTCTGCGTACCGGGCAAGTGTTCTACCACTGAGCTACATACCCAGCCTTCTTATTTTATTATTTTATTTTATTATTATTATTTTTTTTTTTTTGGTGGTACTGGGGGTTGAACCCAGGGCCTCACTCTTGCATGCTCTGCAAGTGCTCGATCACTGAGCTGCACCCTCAGGCCATTTTTTTACTTTTTGAGACAGGGTCTTGCTAAGTTACACAGACTGCCTCTGGTCTCGAACTTGCGATCCTCCTGCCTCCACCTCCCAAGCTGCTGGGATTACAGGCACGCGCCACCATGCTCAGCAAACCCAGTGTTCTTTCATCTCTTTTAAAAACTAAATATGGAAAAGAACCATCCATACTCTCTCTACATACTCATTTTCCAGCCACTTATCAGGGCAAGAATTTTTATTGTGTAATTCTTCTGAAACTGCATGGGGCAGTGTCATCAGTGACCCTGTAATTGCCAGACACAGTAGACATGTTCAGTGCTTACCTTTCTGGGCCTTCCTGATGTATTTCACATACTTCTTTGTGCTCTCACTTGTGCCCTCACTTGTCTGTCAGTTTGCTGTACTGGGGGGAATTGTGTGTTGCTGTGATGCTGAAAGTTATGTCACCAGTATTTCAGATACCAGCAGAGTCATCTGTGGTGGACAGGTTTCAGCTGAACTTTCAGAATAAGAGACTAGGGAGAAGGACCTGGCAGCCCACTCCCAAAACAAGCAGCCATTGAAAATGCTATGAATGGCCCAGGAACACTGTCAGATATTGTTGTTGTTGTTGTTAGGTGCCGTCGAGTCGTGTCCAACTCATAGCAACCCTCGTAGGGTTTTCAATGGCAGATTGTTTCGGGATTGCCTTGGGAGTGGGTTACCATGTCCTTCTCCCATTTTGCCGTGCTGGGTATTGAACTCAGGAACTCAAAGACTGCAGAGCGGCACTCTACCAACTGAGCTAAATCCCAGCCTCTGTCAGATATAGTGCTGGAAAATGAGCCACCCAGGCTGAAAGGCATTCAAGAGATGACTGGGGAAGAATTGCCTCCTTAAAGCAGAATCTACCTTAATGATGGGAATGGAGTAAAGCCCTTGGGACCTCCTTTTGCTGATTTGGCACTACTCAAAATGAGAAGGAATAGCTGTAAACATCCATTAATAATTGGAATATGGAATGTATTTGGTATGACTCTAGGAAAATCAGAAGTCATCAAAAGGGAAATGGAGCAAATGAACATCGACACTCTAGGCATCAGTGACTTAAATTGGACTGGTATTGGCCACTTTGAATCAGATAATCCTACGATCTACTATGCCGGAGAAATGAGATTGCATTCATCATCAAAAAGGACTGTCCTGAAGTACAGTGCTGTCAGTGATAAAATAATATCCATACACCTACAAGGAAGGCAGTTAACAGGACTATTCAAAATTATGCACCCACCACTAAGGCCACAAATGAGGAAAGGGAAGATTTTTATCAGCTTCTGCAGTTTGGAGAGGATTGAACATACAATCAAGATGCACTGGTAATTACTGATGACTGGAATGCAAAAGTTGGAAATGAAAAAGGCTCAGTAGTTGGAAAATATAGCCTTGGTGACAGAAATGATGCTGGAGATCAGATGATAGAATTTTGTCACACCAATGACTTTTTCATTGCAAATGCATTTTTCACCAACATAAACAGCAACTCTGCACATGGAATTCACCAGATGTAACATGTTTTTGTTGTTAGGTGCCGTGGAGTCATGTCCAACTCATAGTGACCCTCAGAGGTTTACAATGGCTGATTGTTTCGGGACTGGTTCCATAATGGATTGCCACGTCCTTCTCCCATTTTTGCGGTGCTGGGGATCGAACCTGGGATCTCAGAGACTGCAGAGCAGATGGAACATACAGGAACCAAATTGACTATATTTGTAGAAAGAGACCATGGAAAACCTCAATGTCAAAAGTCAGAACAAGACCAGGTGCTGATTGTGGATCATCAACTGCTCATATGCAGGTTCAAACTGAAACTGAAGAAAATTAGAACAAGTGTATAAGAGGCAAGGTATGAGTATATCCCTCCTGAGTTAAGAGACCTTCTCAAGAACAGAGTTGATGCATTAGACACTAATGATCAAAGACCAGATGAGTTGTGGCATGACATCAAAGACATCATTTTTAAAGAAAACAAAACATTATTTAAAAGCCAGGAAAAAAGAAAAGACCAAGTTACATGTTAAAAGAGACTCTGAAACTTGCCCTTGAATGTCGAGCAGCTAAAGTAAAAGGAAGACATGATGAAGTTAAAAGAACTAAACAGAAGATTTCAAAAGGCAGCTTGAGAAAAAAAATCAAATATTATAATAATACATGCAAAGAGGTGGAGATAGAAAACCAAAAGGGAAGAACATGCTTGGGTGTTCTCAAGCTTAAGGAATTGAAGAAAAAAATTCAAGCCTCGAGTGGCAACAGTGAAGGATTCTACAGGGAAAATATTAAACAATGCAGGAAACATCAAAAGAAGATGGAAGAAATGCAGTCACTATACCAAAAAGAATTGGTATATGACCAACCATTTTAAGAATTGCATATGATCAAGAACATATACAGAAGAAAGAAGTGGAAGCTGCATTGAAATAATTGGCGAAACACAAAGTTCCAGGAATTGATGGAATGCCAATTGAGATGTTTCAGCAAACAGATTCAGCACTGGAGGTGCTCACTTGTTTATGCCAAAAGATCTGGAAACAGCTACCTGACTAACTGGATGGAAGAGATCCATATTTGTGCCTATTCCCAAGAAAGAGGATCCAACTAAATGTGGAGATTATTGAGTGATAATATCTCACACAAGTAAGATTTTGCTAAAGATCATTCAAAAGTGACTGCAGCAGTGTATAGACAAGGAATTGCTGGAAAATCAAGCTGGATTCAGAAGAGGGTGTGGAAACAGGGACATCATTGCTGATGTCAGATAGATATTGGCCGAAGGCAGAGAATGCCAGAAAGGTGACTGCTTTACTAACTACACAAAGGCATTTGACTGTGGATCATAACAAATTATGGATAATATTGCAAAGAATGGGAATGCCAGAGCACTTAATTATACTCATGAGGATCCTGTACATGGACTATGAGGCAGTCGTTCAAACACAGCAAGGAAACACTTCCTGGTTTAAAGTCAGGAAAGGTCTGTGTCAGAGCTGTATCCTTTCACTGTACCTCTCCTTTTTTTTTTTTTTTTTTTTTTTTTTTGTCTCCATACCTCTTCAATCTCTATGCTGAGCAAATAATCTCAGAAGCTGAACTTTATGAAGAAGAATGCGGCATCAGGATTGGAGGAAGATTCACTAACAACCCGCAGTATGTAGATGACACAACTTTGCTTGCTGAAAATAAAGAGAATTTGAAACATTTACTGATGAACTGACAAAGATCAAAGAACACAGCCTTCAGTACCATTAACAATACAAAAATCCTTACAGCTGGGTCAGGAACTTCATGAAAAATGGAGAAAAGATTGATGTTGTCTAAAACTTTGCTGTACTTGGTTCTACAGTCAACACCCACGGAAGCAGAAGTCAAGAAATCAGAAGACACATTGCATTAGGAAAAGTTGTTGCAAAAGACATCCTTAAAGTGTTGAAAAGTAAAGATGTCACATTGAAGACAAAGGTGCGCCTGACTCATTCCATGGTATTTTCAGTTGCATCATATGCTTGTGAAAGCTGGATGTTGAATAAGGGGAACAGGAAAAGAATTAATGCTTTTGAATTATGGTCCTGGAGATGGGTATTGAACATACCATGTGCTGCCAAAAAAACAAACAGATCTGTCCTAGAAGTGTAACCAGAGGGCTCCTTGGAAGCAAGGATGGCTAGACTGCATCTTACCTATTTTGTATATGTTGTCAGGAAGGGCCAGTCTTTGGAAAAGGACATCATGTTTGGGAGAGTGGCGCGTCAGCAAAAAAAGGAGGACCCTCAACTACATGGAATTATATAGTGGCTACAACAAGGACTTAAACATAAAAATGATTGTGTGCATGGCACAGTGTATGTAGGGAATGTGTCGTTCTGTTGTAGGTAGGGTTGCTATGAGTCAGACCTGAATTCAACAGCACCTAACAACAACTTTGTGCTCTGTTTTCTTTCCCTTCCTGAGTGATCATCTTGATCAGCTGCTTATAGTTCCAGCTGCATTCTTCACTGATGGCTGTCTGTCCACAGCTCATAGTCTGCATTACTCACTGCCTCTTAGACATGACCTGATGACCCACAGTCATTTCTTCATGACTGAGATGGAACTCCAGCTCCTCCCCACCAAGGAGAGAGCCTTGCTTTTCCTTAATTTTCTGTCTTACTCATGCACTTAAACTACAGAGAAAGGCCTTTCACCTTTTCCCCTAAGATAAACTGGCATGTGCTGAATTTTCTCCCACCTGACTCTAAAATCATCTCTTTCCCATGCCTTATCTCTTCCAAAAAATCCCTCAACCAGACCTTCACAACCATGAGAAATTAGGTTCAAGTTCCAATGTGGGTTCAGGTTCAGGTTTCAGATTTTAATCCTACTTTAGATAGACAAATACAAATATTTTTCAATTTTTAAATAGCTAATGATACTAACAGTAGGTAGAACACTGCTTCATATTTCCTGAGGACCTGGGTTTGATCACTGGTACTGCAAAAATAGGAGAAGGATGTGGCAGTCTTCTCCCAACACAATCCCAAAAGAATTAGCCATTGAAAACCCTATGAGGATTGCAATGAGTCAGACATGACTCTACAGCACCTAAAAAAAGTGATGCTAAAAACAAATCAAAACAAAACATTAAAAGCTGAACCTGAACCCAATTTTTCACTGGGTTCAGGTTCAGGTTCAAATTTGGGTTTGGGTTCAGGAAAAAGTTTTTAAATGCTTGACCCAGAATGGTTTCAGAGTTCTGGTTCAGTTTGTTTTTTGTTTGTTTGATTTTTGAGACAAATTCTCATGTAACCTAGGCTGGCCTCAAACTTGCTTTGATCCTCCTGCCTCAGCCTCCTGAGTGCTGGGATTACAGGTGCAACCCACCACACCCAGCTCCGGGTTCAGTTTGAAACCCTTGTTATCTACACAAAGGATTTAAATCCCAGCCCAAACCCTCTACATTTTAACATACTGAATCCATACCCAAACCTGAGCACAGTTTTTCCAGAGTTTGAAGCCCTGATTTTAACAGTTTTCTACTTAGTCACTCTGGCTGTAACCTCTCCCCCTGAATTCCAGTCACCATTGAGAGCTTCTTAAAGTAAAAATCTGACTGCATCTGGTAGGAGTTATCAAAGTGATATTCACCACTACATCACCTATAAGTACTTAGCCTTCCCCACAAACCTGAATCTGTTCAAGCTTCAACTACTAGTTATAGGACAGGGGGGAGAACTTGTAAAGGATACCGTGATGATACAGTCGCCAACTATGTTGTTGTTGGTAGGTGCCATCGAGTCCTGTCCAACTGATAGTGACTCTCATAGGGTTTTCAGTGGCTGTTTATTTCAGGATTGCCTCTGGAGTGGATTGCTACATCATTCTCCCATTTTTGCAGTGCTGGGAATCGAACCCCAGACCTCAGAGACTGCAGAATGGCGCTCTACCAACTGAGCTAAATCCCAGATCCAGCCAACTATGGGAGCAGGAAATTGTGTAGGATAGGGATTAAGCTTCTTTGACAAATAAGTGGCAAAGGAAAGGGGAAGGGGAAGAAAGAACTATTACATGTCAGCCAGATGCAGTGTTGGATCCTGATTTGAATAAACCAACCGTAAAAACAGTCTGATTTTTTTTTTTAACATTCAGTAATGATGTGGTTATTTTTTTCTTGTTTTCCTTCCCAAACCAATGTGGTTATTTTTTAAAGAGTTTTTATGTTTTATAGGCACATATTGAAGTATTTAAGAAGAAATGATGAGACCGCCAAGCTAGCCCAAACAGGTGTCTTGTTTTGCTTGGGCAGAGGGCATTTGGGAGCTTACAATATTATTCTGTCTATTTTTGATATATATCTGAGATCCTCCATAATAAAGGAGTTATTTCAGTTGTTTAAAAAAGATATTGAGCCAGATGCAATGGCACACGCCTTTAATCCGAGCAATTCACCTTTAATCTCAGCAACTCAGGAGGCAGAGGCAGGAGGATCACAGGTTCAAGGCCAGAGGCAGCCTAGTAACTTAGCAAGACTCTGTCTTAAAATACAAAGTAAAAAATGGGCTGGGAGTGCAGCTCAGTGGTTGAGTGCTTGCAAAAAAAGCATGCATGAGGCCCTGGGTTCAACTCCCCCAGTACCACAAAAAAAAAAAAAAAAGAAGATGAGACAGGGAAATTTGAAAACTGATGGGATGTAAGATGATAAAAAATTAGATTTTTATTGTGCTGAAGTACACACAAACATAAATTATGCCATCTTACCATGTTTAATTGTACAACACAATCTCACTGCATTCACATTGTGCAGCCACCACCACTATCCATTTCCAAAACTTTCTTTGGAGACAAGATCACACTATGTAACCCTGGCTGGCCTCAAACCTGTAGCAATCCTCCTGTTTCAGCATCCCCAGTGCTAGGATTCTAGATATGTGCCACCACGCCCAGCACCTTTTTTTTTTTTTTTTTTTTTTTTGAGACAGGGTCTCACTCTGTAGCCCAGGCTGGCCTTGAACTTGTGATCCTCCTGCCTCAGCCTTCTGAGTGCCCAGGACCAGAACTCTTTTCATCTTGCAAAACTGAAACTCCACAGCCATTAAATTATTCCCTTCCTCTTAGCCCTTGACAACCTCCATCCACTTTTGGTCTATGAATTTGACTACTCTAGGTACTTCATTCCTGTCAGATCTCAGAAGCTAAGCAGGATCAGGCCTGGTTAGTACTTGGATGGGAGACCACCTGGGAACACCAGGTGATATAGGCTTGGGAGAACGACCTGGCAACCCACTGCCAAAAAACAATCAACCATTGAAAACCCTATGAATAGCAGAGAAGCACTAACAATACTGTTTCACCTGTTGTATGTAGGGTCGCTATAAGTTGACATCAACTCTATGGCACCAAACAACAACAGGTATCTGATATATGTGGAATCATGCAGTATTTGTTCTTTTGTGATTGGCTTATTTCACACACCGTAATATCCTTATGGTTTATTAATGATGTTCTCTGTGTTAGAATTTCCTTCCTTTTAAAAGGCCTATTGATATTCCATTGAGTGTATATACCACATTTTGTTTATCCATTCACCTACTTATGGACACTTGGATGTCCTCTGCCTTTTGGCTATTGTGAACAATGCTGGTATGAACATGGGTGTACGATTATTTCTTCAAAACCCTATCTCCAACTCTTTTGAGTATATCCCCAGAACTGGAATTGTTAGATCATATAGTAATTCTGTCTGCAATCATAACCCCCTAGCATCCAATCCTACCTGATCTGGGAAGTTAAGCAGGGTTGCCCTGGTTAGTCCTTACATAGGAGTTGGATAGGAGACTGCCTGGGATACAAGGTGCTGCAGGCTAGGGAAAAGGACCTGACAATCTACTCACAAAACAATTGCCATTGAAAATTCTATGAATGGCAGAGAAGCACTGACCATAGTATCAGTCATGTTGTGTTCTGTCGTACATAGGGGCACTATGAGTCGGACCTGACTCAATGGCACCTAACAACAACAACAACAATAGTAATTCTGTGTGTTATTTTTTGAGGAACAACCATACTGTTTTCCACAAAAGTGAACATTCCACTAGGAGTGTACAAAGGTCTAGCTTCTCCACATCCTTGCCAATACTTGTTTTCTGGGGTTTTCTTTTCCTTTATTATAGCCATCCTAGGATTTGTGGGGTAGTAGTAATAAAGGATTATTAGCTGGGCGCAGAGGTGTGCTCCTGTAATTCCAGCAACTCACAAGACTGAGGCAGGAGGATCTTGGATTCGGGGCCAGAGACAGCCTGTGTAACTTGTTGTTGTTGTTGTTAGGTGCCGTCGAGTCGGTATCCGACTCATAGCAACCCTCATAGGGTTTTCAATGGCTGACTTTTTCGGGATTGCCTTGGGAATGGATTGTCAGGTCCTTCTCACATTTTTGCGGTGCTGGGAATCGAACTCGGGACCTCAGAGACTGCAGCACAGCGCTCTACCAACTGAGCTAAATCTGAGCCCCATGTGTAACTTAGTGAGACCTTAATATAAAAAATAAATGGGCTTGGGGTGCAACTCACTGGTAGAACACTTGGAAAGTCTGTGCAAGGCTCTAGTTCAACCCCCAAGTACAAAATAAAAGATTATGAGAATTATTAATGTATTGTGATTTTTTTTTTCCAGTACTGGGGGTTGAACCCTGGGCCTCGCGCTTGCATGCTCTGCAAGTGCTGGACCACTGAGCTGCACCCTCAGCCCATTTATTTTACTTTTTGAGACAGGGTCTCGCTAAGTTATGCAGCCTGCCTCTGGTCTCAAACTTGCGATCCTCCTGCCTCCGCCTCCGGAGCTGCTGGGATTACAGGCATGCGCCACCACGCCTGGCGGCCCATTTCTTTTCTTTTATGAAACCTTTGTGTGTGTGTGTATGTGTGTGTGTGTGTGTGTCACTGGAGCTCAAACCCAGGGCCTCATGAAAGCTCTATACCAACTGAGCTACATCCCAGCCCTGATAGAAAACTATATTTATTAAAAATCTATTTGAGTTGGATATTGTGGCACATACCTGTAATGCCAGAGACTTAGGAGGCTGGGGCAGGAGAATCACAAGTTTGAGGCCAGAGGCAGCCATTATCGAGACCCTGTCTCAAAATAAAAAGTAAAAAAGGGGCTATGAGTGCGACTCAGTGGTAGAGTGCTTACCTGGCATGTGAGAGGTCCTGGGTTCAACCCCTAGTACTGAAAAAGAAAGAAAACTAAATGATTTGTACCCATGCCAAATTCCTGGGTTTGATATTATGCTCCAATTATATAAAATATGAGCACTGGAGGAAAGTGAGTGATGGGTACACAGGACTTCTCTTTACTGTCTTTGTCATTTCCTTGTAACCTATAGTTATTTCAAAATAAAAATAGAAAGGTTTTTCAAAAAAAAAACTGATGGTGAATATATTTAGGTACTCATCTCATCAATTATAAAAGTGGAGATTTTTAGTGGCCCTGGTTTATGGGACTGCATCATAGCACGGCACCTTTCCTGGCAGTGATGCTCTGCTGAGGCTCTCTGCTCTGCCTGGGATAGAGCGCCCCTTGCTCATAGAATTCAAAACTGACTCACTACCTGGCTGCTGGTGTTTTGTTTGCAGGTTCCTCTTTCAGCGTCACGCACGGAAGTGGGCTTATTCAGGGCCCAGCTCTCACTCTGATGCAGGTGAGCGGGCTGGGGGATCCAAGGCAGACCCCAGGGGTCACAAGGGACCCTTCCCAGGAAAGCTGAGTACTTGGACCTCAGGAAAGCTCCTATAGACTTCTGAGTTTTGTCAGTTGTAACGCAGAACAGTGGTCCTCATCTTGTGGGGTGGTTTTGAGGGTTAGTGGGATCCTGAAATATATCAACTCACTGGAAATAAATCACTGGGAAAGAGTGGTGGGCAGGACACACTAGGTAACTAATGACTTGTCCCTACAGAAACAAAAGGGCTCCGAGGGACCTCTGAGTGCACATATATAGGGTGCTGGAAGAACTGGGAAAAGGAAGAGTGAGCATGTGTTAGTAGCTATTAAATATTGGCAATTTCAGCCTATCTTTAAAAATTCTGACTGGCTGGAGCCAGGCACCATGGCACACACCTATGAATCCCAGCAACTTGGGAGGCTGAGGCAAGATCACTAGTTTGAGGCCAGCTACATGGTGAGACCCTGTCTTAAAAGAAAAACAAAAAGGAAAATAATTCTGATTTTTATGCGTTTCAACCTATATTTTGGGGGCATCCCAGGGAGCCACATCCTTAGTGCAGCCTGGGTATGGTTAGAGAGATGGCACTAAAGGACAGAAGAGCCAAGCTCAGTACAGTGAAGGCCTACAGGCAACTAGGAGCCACTTGAAAGGCTTTAAGAGAAGGAGTGATGTTCTCTGGCTTTATACTCAAAGGAAGCTAAGTCAGCATACCATAAATACCTGCATATCCATGTCACAGTGGCAGTATTCACAATAGGCAAGTTATGGAATCAACCTAGATGTCTATTCACAGATGAATGAATAAGGAAGCTGTGGTAGATATACACCATGGAGTTTTATTCAGCCATAAAGAAGAATGAAATTATGTTTCTATTTACAGGAAAGTAGACAGAATTGGAGATGATGATGTTAAGTAAAACAGATATTGCGTATTTTCTCTTATATCCAGAATCTAGGGGAGTTTGTGTGTGTATATATAGAGAAAGAGACAGAGACATGAAAGTAGAAAGGGGACTATTTGGATGGATGATGGACAGAGGGAAGGGTAACAAGAGAGGGTAATGGGGAGAATATGAACAAAGTACATGATATATATGTATGAAGATGTAACAAAACACATATTGTACACTAAAAGTAATTTTTTAAAAGCCTTATATTAAAAAAGAAAGTTCCTTATCATTTAGTTTATTAAAGTATTTTAAATTTAGAGTTTAAAAAATTGAATTTCAGATAAACAATAATTTTAATGTAAGTATATCCCAAATATTACTATATGAATAGTATGGGTTGTGTGTGTGAATATTTTTTTTTGTTTTGTTTTGTTTTGGACTGGGGGTTGAACCCAGGGCCTTGCACTTGCATGCTCTGCAAGTGCTGGACCACTGAGCTGCACCCTCAGCCCATTTTTTTACTTTTTTTTTTTTCTTTTGCAGTACTGGGGGTTGAACCCAGGGCCTCGCGCCTGCATGCTTTGCAAGTTCTGGACCACTGAGCTGCACCCCCAGCCCCCTTTTTTTTTTTTTTTCTCTTTTACTTTTTGAGACAGGGTCTCACTAAGTTACGTAGACTGCCCCTGGTCTCAAGCTTGCGATCCTCCTGCCTCTGCCTCCCAAACCACTGGGATTACAGGCATGCACCACCGCACCCGGTGTGTGTGTGATTTTTTTGAGACAGGGTCTCACTATGTAGCCCATGAGCATGAATTCATGATCTTCCTGCCTCAGCTTGTATGTGCTGGAATTACAGGTGTGCGCCACCATGCCTGGCCTGAATAGTACTTTAATAGCTGGATTATTTGGTTAATTCAAACATTCCATTCCCCTTTTTATCAAATAACACTCTACTACGTGTTCTTTGATGCAGTCTACAAGGTAAATTGGTATTCAAGTCCTGAAAATTCCAGTACCTTCTTACACAGGGAAGAAGAAAAAGGAAGGAAAGAAGGGGGGAAGGGGTGATAGATCAGATTTGCCTATCAGCACTGTCTCCTGACCACGTGGGGGTTGGAGTTGTGACAAGACTGGCTTTAGACTCCATTGGAATAATTCAAGCAAAAGAAACTGTTAGTGACTGGAGACCAGGGGATGGGATCAAGTTGTCAGGGCCGGGTGTAGCTCAGTGATAGAGTGCTCACCTAGCCTGTCTGAGGCCTTGGGTTCTGGGCCTGGCAATATGGAAAAAAAAATGGTGAAAGATGAGTCCCAGCAGAACAACCTGAGTATTGATTGTATTCTGGGAGTGATGAGGGGGTAGGACAGGCTCTGGTTTGTGACAGAGCGGATGATAGTGGCATTTTCTGAGATTAGGAAAAAGGAAAGAAAAAAAATCCACAGGACTGGGAGAAGCTAGCTACGGCTTTGAATAGATATCCCCTGGGCTACCTGTGTACACCCAAGTAGAAACATGCCAGGTAGGCAGACAGACAGACTGGAGTCAGGAGCTCTGCAGAGCTAGGTGGGCAAGAGAGGGCACAGCACATTCAGTCACCTGTCCTTACTGAGTGTTGGCCGCTGTCTCAGGGACTGAGGTGTCTGTCCTCACTCTAATGAGAAGTTAGGTCCTTTCAGAGGAGTGCCTCAGCAGGTAGTCAGTCTACAGGGAAATAGGAGCCTTCAGGGAGGAGCAGGGAATGAGGATAACTGAGGAGCCATTCAGGAACCAGTGGAGTGAGGGAGTGATCTGGGCAAAGACAAGGGGGTGCAGGCAGGGGCCCTGTGGCAGCCATGTGTGGGCACACTTGAGCTGGGGGGCGCTGAAGGGAGGGTGGAGAGGAGAAGCTAATGCGGCATCTGCTCCCTGGGCACCGTGCTTGTTCTGGGTGTGATGCTCATCTGAGGAGCATGAGGACATGGGGTGGTGCATCACTCGGGGAGTGACTCCCATACTTACCCAGAGGGCCCAAGAAAGGAAAGCACCCCAAAAGGCACAGAAGGGAATGTGAGGATTGAGAACTTAAAAGGGGTCAGGGGCAGGGAAGGAGAATTAGTGGCTAGCAGGTGGTGTGGGGTGTGGAAAGCAGAGGGAAGGCAAGGGAGGGGAGGGACTGGGAAGTCCTTGCTGGCCTCCAGCCTCCCCCATCCAGCCCATTCCCTAGCTTGGGCATGGTGGAAGACTGAGCCCCAAGGCTGGCTCAAAGGGTGGGATGGGTGGTGGTTGGCAGATAGGAGCGGCCCAGGAGAGGCAAAGGAAGAGGAAGAGAACAGATGAGTTCCCAGTGAGGTGGGGCAAGAAGCGCCGTGGCTGCCAGTATGTAAGAAAACCAATCAGAAAGAAACTACCTTTGCTAACTCCAGGGGCTGTGGGTGTTGTCACTTTTTCAGGGAGTCTGACCACAAAACACGCTGGGATTGCAGCTGTGGGTAGATGAAGGAGAAGGAAGTGGGGGCAGAAGACAGGATGCTGATGTGCTATCCACAAAGTGTGGCCAGCTCCAGCTTGCTCCAGACCAGCACTGATCTCAGAGACCCTCTCCCAGGACAGAGGATGGCAGGTGGCACCCAGAGGCTGAGGCCCCCCATGAGGGGCAGCTACCCAGGCTATGGTGGATGTTGGGCATGCAGGGTTCATGGGTGGGAAGCAATCTCTGAGCACACACTATTCACAAGCATCTGATCACATAGTCTCTCAGAACTGGATCCTGCTGGAACCCTACACACCACAGAGACTATTCAGTAATTAAAACAGGAACCTCCAAGCCAAGCACCCAGAAGCACAGGCTCATGTGTTTATAGGTGACAGCTGGTCTTCTTTTGGCTTTGTACTACCTACTGTTCTTAAGTAACTTAACCTGTTCAGGCTGTTTTCCCATCTCAGTTGTAAATGCCTGGAGATTAGGCTTCCAAGGCTTACTCATCTTTGCTTCCCCCACACATATCAGGCACTCTTGCAAATGCCCAGGGCTTAAAATTCTGCCAGGGCCACCACATTCCATACTCCCCATCCCCGCCCACATCATTCCAGTTCAATTTTGTGAGTTGAGGATACGGCTCAGCGTTTCCTTTGGCTAAAAGCAATTGGTATTGCAAAATTGAGTTGTTCCCTTGGAACTAGTGTGCAGCTGTTTGCAATGTGGCTATTGAAAGAGGGAGTGGCAGGTTTTATAATTGTTAGGGCAAAGAGGGATACTGTTTCTAATCTGGGACAGCCAGCTGACTCATCAAATGCCTTGACCCTTTAGGTTTCCATCTTCCCCTTAGGAAAAATGAAAAACTGAGCTCTTGGGTCTGTAGACCAGCCCAGACTTGGCTCTGTGGGACAAAAGAAAATCATAGAAGTCGGGTGTTGGTAGCACCCGCCTGTAGTACTAGCATTCAGCAGGCTGAGACGGGAAGAATGAGAGTTCCAGGCCAGCCTGGGCTACATACCTGGACCCAGTGTCAATAGAACACAAAAAAGAAAGAAAATAAGAGCTAAGACGAAATAAAAGAAATATTAGACCCTGAGGTGGTGATGCACGCCTGTAGTACCAGCACTTGGGAAGTGGCGGCAGGAGGATCATTCAAAGCCAGCCCAGGCTACACAATGAGACCCTGAGTCAAAAAAGAAAGAAAGAAAGAAAAAGAAGAAATATTAGCAACTCGTTTTTATTTCCTCTGAATTTACCTTCTCCAAAGGAAACCTTTCAAACAGTAGATTGTTTAGAGTTCTTTTCAGAAGCATGGGTCCCTTCTCCCCACCCACCCCTAGGTGGCAGTAGGAAGCAGAAGAACCAACGTGAAAGCAAAGGGAAGACTTTCACAGAGGCCCTGTTCTTAAATTGGGTGCCAAGGTTGCTTACTTCTACTCTACAGTTCCATTTGTCAGACAATCCTCGGTTTTTGTCCAGATGAGTTTAGGTACTCACATATGGATTTACAGAAATGCTCACCTGTGCAGTCAGCTTTAACAGTTAAGAAAGAAGAAAATCTTGATAGAATAGAAAAAGGAAGGAAAGCATTAGAATTGGGACTCAGTGGTTGAGAAAGTCATCCTCCTTGGTGTGCGATGGGTAGCCTGCTGTTGAGAGCTGGTGCCCATGGACTTGCCTCTGTCAAGACACCTAGGTGGGATTACCTGCAGGTCAGCTCCTAGGGTGAGAGTGGTGGGTAAGTGTAGCCCTTCTCTGCAGCTGGAAGAAACAACTCCAGGCACTGGATGCCACTCCCTGACTCCTGAAATCTGTTTAGAGATAATAATTAGAACTGTTGTTAGGAACTTTTTTTTTGAGACTGTCTCACTGTGTAGTCCAGACCGGTCTCGAGCTCCAAATCCTCCTGCATCTCCCCACTACTGAGATTACAGGTGTGCACCAGCAAACCCAGCTGGAACATTGTAAATAACACATCATAGGTGCTTAGGGTTAGTGGGAGGGAGTCATGCTAGGGTTGGTGGGGGTGAGAATAGAATGTAAGGAGGAACAAAGCACCGCAGGGGTAGGGACTCAATGTGACAGCCTTTCTGGGCAGCAGAGGAGTTGGGTCCTGACAGTTGAAGATGAGGAAGTAGAGGGCAGGCACCACCTTCTGTCCCCACCCACTGTCAAATTCTCAGGTGTTCATTGTTCAACCATCTGCATACGGCATTTCCCATGTTCTGTAGCTGTGTTCGGGTTTGCCTCATGCTAGGGCAGCAGCTCCCAGCCTTTCTGGTGCCTGGGACTCATTTCATGGAAGGTAGTTTTTCCACAGACCAGGGTGCGGGGGATGCTGGCCTGATAGAAGCAGAGTTCCGAGGTAGTGCGCGCAGTGGGGAGCAGCTGTGAATGCAGACGTAAATACAGGTGGCACCCTTGGTATAGGGCCTGGAAGCCCATGAAGAGCACGGCTGCCTTGTTTGTCTTTATGACCCAGAGCACCTGGCCTAGCCCGGGCAGACTTAAGAGGTCAGTGGAGTGGATCTTACTGGGCAGGTAATGGGGGAGCAGAAAGGAACAGTGCCAGCAGACATGGTAGTGTTCTGGGAATAGGCTGGTAGGAAGTGGCCAGGTTTGTGAGGGTGGCGATTGGGAGTAGGTGGTGGGGAAGAGAGTGGGAAAGAGCTGGGAGGCAGAGTCAGTGTGGCATGTGTGGAGAAAAGAGATGGACATGAGAGGTGAGTGCAAATGGGCCTGGGCAGCTGGTGGAGGGCTTCGTGTCAGCAACACCTCAGCTGAAGAAATAGGCTGCACCATTCAGGGTGCCATCTGTTTTAAGTAACGAAATCCACGTTGAACCAGCTTAAACACATGAAGAAACCTACTGGTTCTTGTTCATACCAAATCCAGCATACAGCAGGGTCCAGGATTCCAGCCAAATCCTCTGGATCACAGCTGCGTCCCCCGCTCTTTTTCTGTAGCTCTGTGCTCAGGCACCGAGAGAGGGCTGTAAAGTCCAGGATCTGATGCATGGCTTTCCCACAGCCCAGCTGGATGTCCAGCTCTGACCAGCCAGGCACTGGCCCAGTGAGAAAAAAGCAGTGCTGTGAGGGGAAGGGAAGTGCGAGGTGGGAGCATGGAGCTCATGGCTAGAAGCAGGCCCCAGGGTGAGTCACAGTGTCCATGGAGGGAACTTCAGGCATGGTGCTGTGCACTTAAGTCTCTTCTATGTTTTTCAGCATCTTCATGATGCAGTGAAGAGGAATCTTGACAGCGCTACCTCCCCTCAGAATGGCGATCAACACAATGGCTATGGGGACCTCTTTCCTGGGCATAAGAAGACCCGCCGGGAGGCCCCGCTGGGTGTTGCCGTGTCTGCCAATGGGCTGCCTCCAGCCTCACCCCTGGGCCAGCCCGACAAGGCTCCCCGGGGAGATGCCCTGCAGACGGCTGGGAAGCACTCCCTGGCGCTGGACTCTATCAACACCAAGTGTCTGGCTGACGCTAGCCTCCATGCAAACGGAGGTGGCAACCCCAGTGAGGTGTTTCCTCTGAGCCTGAGTAAAGAGCTGAAGCAGGAGCCGGTCGACGACCTCCCCTGCATGATCACCGGTGCTGGAGGCTCCATGTCACAGAGCAGCCTCATGCCCGACCTCAACCTGAACGAGCAGGAGTGGAAGGAGCTCATTGAGGAGCTGAACAGGTCAGTGCCCGATGAGGACATGAAGGACCTGTTCACCGAGGACTTTGAGGACAAGAAGGACCCAGAGCCTGCCGGTTCGGCTGCTCCCACACCACTGGCCCAGGATGTCAGTATTAAGACGGAATTCTCCCCAGCAGCCTTCGAGCAGGAGCCGTCAGGCTCTCCCCAGGTGAGGGCCGGATCTGCAGGCCAGACCTTCCTGGGGCCTCCATCTGCCCCAGTAAGCACGGACTCCCCCAGCCTCGCGGGCTCTCAGACCCTGTTCCACACCTCTGGTCAGCCCGGGGTGGACAACCCTAGTCCCAGCCTGATGCCGCCATCAGCCCAAGCCCAGAATGCACCGAGGGCTCTCGCCAGTGTGGTGCTGCCAGGCCCAGGCCCGGGAGGGGCCTCTGAGCTGTCCTCCGCCCACCAGCTCCAGCAGATCGCCGCCAAGCAGAAGCGCGAGCAGATGCTCCAGAACCCACAGGCCGCCCCGGCACCCGGCTCTGGCCAGATGTCCTCGTGGCAGCAGACAGGGCCCTCCCACAGTCCCTTGGATGTCCCTTACCCCATGGAGAAGCCTGCCAGCCCTCCTGGCTATAAGCAGGACTTCCCCAGCTCCAAACTGCTCATGATGCCCAGTGTGAGCAAGAGTTCGCCTCGGCCCGGAGGCACCTACCTCCAGCCTGGCCACATGAACCTGCTGGGCCACCAAGCACCAAGTAACTTGAACCAGAACTCCATGAACAGCCAAGGGTCAGTGCTGGACTACGGCAATACGAAACCTTTGTCTCATTATAAAGCTGACTGTGGGCAAGGCGGGCCTGGGCCTGGGCCTGGCCAGAGCAAGCCAGCCCTGATGGCCTACCTGTCCCAGCAGCTGCCTCCTCTCAACAACGAGCAGAACCCCTTGTTTCTGATGAAACCAAAGCCGGGAAACATGCCCTTCCGATCCCTGGTTCCACCTGGCCAGGTGAGTGCCTGGCTTTCCTGCTGTTCCTCTGCTGCAGGTCATAGTTTGGTTCCTTGCTAAACTGGAAGTCACTTGGGCCCAGGCAGTTGGGGAAACAGGGAAGACAGAGCAGTTGCTGTCATCCTTCCAAGTCCTTCAGGAACAAAAACATAAACCAGGGTTGTTGTTGGTTTTTTTTTTTTTTTTTCCTCTCTGTGCAGTCCTTGGGGGTTGAACCCAGGGCCTCGAATATAATTTTCAAGTGTTCTACCACTGGGCTGCATCCCCAGCCCATTTTTTACTTTTTATTTTGAGGCATGGTCTTGCTGAGGTATGAAAGCTGCCTCTGGCCTCAAACTTGTGATCTTCCTCCCTCTGCCTCCCAAGTCACTAGGGTTATAGGCATATACCACTGCCCCTGGCACTCCACTGATTTTTGTGATTTGGGGTTTTTTGTTGTTATTATTGTTGTTTTTGTTTTTTGCAGTATTTGAGGGTTGAACTCAAGGCCTCACATATTCTTTTGCAAGTGCTCTACCACTGAGCTGCATCTCCAGCCCATTTTGTATGTTTCTTTTTGTTTTGTTTTGTTTTTCACTAAGTTAGCAGACTGCCTCTGGCCTTGAACTCATGATCCTCCTGCCTCCATCTCCCAAGTCCTTGGGATTACAGGGGTACACTGCCACTCCTGGCTCCTGGCTGATTTTTAATAAGCAAAAACAGAGTAAAATTCCCTAGGATAACTTGATTGTAACTCAGATATTTGTGGGATGTCCTCATTTAGTCCAATGTCTCCTTCATCCTACACAGTTTAAGTCATTTGTGCCTGTGCTTTGTAGGTAATGATCACATATAATGTGGTTCTTATACGCTTTCCTTTTTTTTTTTTTTTTTTTAACACCACCTTCCAGATCTGTATTCAGAATTCCTTGAGACAGGCAGGGTGGCACACACCTATAGTCTCAGCTACTCAGGAGGCCAAGGCAGGGGGATCTCAAGTTTGAGACCAGCCAGGGCTACATAGTGAGATCTTGTCCAAAACAAACAAAAGCAAAAATGTTATACAGCCATTAAACATGACCTTAAGAAAGGCACAGTGATAACTATTGTCATGTCAGTGGCGCTTTACAAAGCACCCTCAGGAGCCCTTTAGCTCCTGGTGACATGGTGAAGAAATTATACCGTCAGGATCTAAGATTAGAAGGCCAGGCATTGTGGCACACACCTATAATTCCAGCAACCCGGGAGGCTGAGGCAAGATCGAGAGTTCAAGGACAGAGAGGTATCCTGCACAACATAGTGAGACCCTGTGTCAAGATAAAAAATAAAGGACTAGGGGTTTACCTCAGTTGGTAGAATGCTTGCTTAGAATGCACTGAGGCCCTGGGTTCAATCCCCAGCACCACATACACAAAAACAAAAAAATAAAACATTTTTAAAAAAGATAATAAATAAAAAAGAGACTGGGAGTGAAACTCAGTGTTAGAGCCCTTGCCTAGCAGGCACGAGGTGCCAGGTCCAACCCCCAGCACTGAAAAACATAAGATTAGAATCTTGATTACATACAAGATAAAATATGAACTACAAAGGAGCAAAAAGTTGAACTTGTTTAAATAATTATTTTTTGCCTTTTTCTTGTACTAAGTTTTCTCTCTTTCTTCTAAATATAAGTAATGATGTTAGAATAATAACCATGATTGCCTATGTAGACTCTACTTTGGGTCTACATATTAAGACAATATCTGTTAAAGTTCTCTTTGGTATTCAGTATTTTTTAAAACAAGTGTCAGACAGAAGGTAGCCAGTCTCTTCCCAGAAAAATGCTTGTATGCAAATGGACAGACATACGATTTCAGGCTGTTCAGGGATGGCCCCAAACCCAGGTTCATACTCTCAGGATGAATCACTTCCGTCCATCAGGTCCCTCTTCAGAATGTGGGCCCCTTCTGCACTCCATCATTCCCATGGCAAGTGTTTATAAGCCACAATCGCTAACAAGAACTACTGTGCAGATGTGAGCGCGTGAACATGCTTAGTGTAAAATCCCATCTTTGCTGCTGCCGAACCAGAGAGCCAAGCTAACACGTGTTGGTGACCGTTCATGGATGGCACCTAGATGCTCAGGCTGCATTGGCTTTGATGTCCACCCCTGCTCACCAGATGGTTGCCACTGGACATCGGCAGGGAAGCAGAAGCTCAGTGCCAAGAGAGGAGTGGCTTGTGCACGTGTGTACACGTGCACAGGGGTGTGTGTGCGGGTATGTGTGTGCGCATGTGCTCGAGCCTTGATTAAGGCTCTTGGTGGGTGGAGCTCATCCAGCCTGATCAGAGCTTAGAGATGTCACCTCTCTCTCCTGACTTGGATCCCCTTTATCTGTGTGGACAGGAGCAGAACCCTTCCAGCGTCCCTGTGCCAGTCCAGGCCACCAGTGTGGGGACCCAGCCGCCTGCTGTGTCCGGGGCCAGCACTCACGGCAGCTCCCCGTATCTCAGCAGCCAGCAGCAGGCAGCCGTGATGAAGCAGCATCAGTTGCTCTTGGACCAGCAGAAGCAGAGGGAGCAGCAACAGAAGCATCTGCAGCAGCAGCAGTTCCTGCAAAGGCAGCAGCACCTTCTGGCGGAGCAGGTAATGGGAAGCAGGAGAGCCACCCAGGCCCTCCCTGTGCCTGCAGATTTGCACCACAGGTGTCAGAGTGCTTTGTCCTTAAAATCCCTTTTCAGGAGGGTGCCATTTCTCACAGAGTGGGGGCCTATGTCTGAAGCCACTTTGTGTCACCTAGTGGGGAGGGATGCAGGCAGAATCTGTGGCAGAAACTGAACTTGGAAGGGGTATTTTCCCATGTTGCTGATGGGCACTTTCCAAACTCCTCGGTTCATGTGTCCATCAGTCGCTGGAGGTCCCAGCTTTGTTGTATATGTGAATAAGCCAGAATGCAAAGAGGGCAGTGAAGATGTCCCAAGGTTCTAGAATCAGGATGCACAGATCATTCACTCGGTGGCCAACCATAGTGTGCAGGTACTAAGAGCTACTGATGTGAGCACTCAGGATTTTAAATTACAGCTTCAAGGTCTAGGAACCACACACATGCAAAAATGGGTTAAAAAGGAAGCTGGGTGCAGTTATGCACACCTGTAATCTCAGCACTTGGGAGTCTGAGGCATGTAGATAATTCTGGGCTACATAGTGAGACCCTGTTTCTAAAACCCAAACTGAAAAGAAAAGGAAAAAAAAGTCACTATTAAGATATAATTCACAGAATATATACTTTGCCCATTTAAACTGTACATCTAGAGCCAGACATGGTGGCATATGCCTGCATTCCCAGTGATTTGGGAGGCAGAGCCAGGTAGATCACGAGCTCAATACCAGACAGGCAGCCCTGCCCAATTTAGTGAGACTCTATCTCAAAATAAAGGAATAAAAAATGGGCAGAGGGTACACCCAGTAGTAGAGCACTTACAAAACACGTGGGAGGCCCAGGTTCCATCCCCCAATACCACAAAATAAATAAACAAACAAACTATACAGTTTAGTGATTGTTAGTGCACCCATCACCATAATCCATTGTGGAAGATTTTCATCACCTAGAATAGATCCTAACCTATGAGAAGTCAGTCTCCCCAGGCCCCAACCCACAGATCCTTGGACACTTTGCTTTCTTCTGACCTGACTCTGTTCAGTTAGTTTTGTCTTTCTCTTAAATGGGTTATTGTTTTGGTTTGTTCTTGGCATCTTTCAGGAGAAGCAACAGTTTCAGCGCCATCTGACCCGCCCACCCCCCCAATACCAAGACCCAACACAAAATACCTTCTCACAACAGGTTGGACAGTTCACAGGTAAGGGGAGGAAGTGGCACAGGGGGAGGCAGGCACTGGCCATACCAGTCAGTCCATCTTGGCTCCGAGTTGGTCTTTGTAAGTGCTGGTTGAGTCCTTGTTCCTTACCCAGCTCTGCACAGGTGCTCACAGAAGCCTTGGTCTGTGGAAGGAGCCAGGATTTCTCATTATCTGCAGCACTAGAAGAGGGTCCCAAAGAAACTGCTGGGAATGCTTTTACTGGGTCTCTGGCTGTGCAGTCTTTTTGGAGCAAAATCGTTTCTGTTTGGAGGACGTCTTATCAACAGGAAATGCCTTCTGTAATTCTTAAGAAAGTTCTTTGCTTCTTCCCCTATGCATCTTTTCAAAAACTAATATAACTCTATAATTTTCCACATTAAGAGAGATTTAACGCACTGTGTGGCCTTCTGCTTGGTCCCTCGCCTCTTGTCTCTTCACCATGGTGTCACAGACAGCAGTGTCAGCAGTGGACATTTAGCCAGGAAAGGGCAAAAGCATACTGAGGTTTCAGCTGTCACCTCTGAGATGTGCCAGGCTGTCACTGAGGAGAGCACGGGGATTCCAGGTGTCAGATACAGTAAAATCTGGTCTATTCCTGCCTTCCTGGTTCTTCTTGGAAGACCTTGGACGCCTGTCTCTCTCCTTAGTGACCCTCACTGTGAAGTGTCCCAGCAAACTTGCCCACAGCCATGTGTCCTGCAGGACAGGGAATGTGTGCCGGCGTGTGGGTGGGGGGGATGGCATGTGGGATTGAAGGCCACAGGCTTTGCAGAAACCTGGATCCGGCCTCCATCCCACCTTGCTGTGCCATGGGATGTTTCAGGGTGAGATAGATGTTGTAGCTCTCCTCCTTTGCTCAGCCAAATTTGTATTTAGGTGCTAGAGGAAGGGCAAAGTACGGCAATATTTGTGGCCAAATCTTGAACAATGACTCTCCCACTGAGGAAGACCTTGTCTCAAGATAAAAACTAAAAATGGGCCGGGGTGTGACTTAGTGGTGGAGCCCTTGCAAAAGCATGCACAAGATCCTGAGTTCAACCCCTCAACACGAAAAAATACCAAAGAAAACAAAAAGATATGCCAACTCAGTTGACAATCTTGTCTTCTAGGGTCTTCTGCTGGCATGAACAGCTTGGGTCCATCCAGCTCCAGTTGTCCTCGAGTGTTCCCTCAGCCTGGGAATTTAATGCCGATGGGTCCAGGACACGCTTCTGTTTCCTCTCTCCCCTCCAACTCGGGCCAGCAGGACCGGGTTGTGGCCCAGTTCCCTGGCTCCCAGAGCCTGCCTCAGAGCAGCCTCTATGGCATGGCCTCTGGAATAACTCAGATCGTTGCCCAGCCCCCCCAGCAGGCCACCAATGGACATGCCCACATTCCCCGGCAGGCCAGCGTGGGCCAGAGCACCTCGGTTCCCACTGCCTACGGACAGAACTCTCTGGGGAGCTCTGGCCTCACCCAGCAGCATGCTAAAGGGACCCTGAGCTCTGGTTTAACAAAGCCGCAGGTTCCTAGAGTGTCAGCAGCCATGGGAGGCCAGACCGCCTCGTGGCAGCATCAGGGAATGCCCAGCCTGAGCAGCCAGGCCCCTGGGAACAGCAGTGTGAGCCCCTTCACCGCAGCCTCCAGTTTCCACCTGCAACAAGCCCACCTGAAAATGTCCAGTGCACAGTTCTCCCAGGCGATGCCCAGCAGGCCTATGGTGCCCATGAGCTCAGCAGGCGCAGCAGGGTCCATGCTGCCTGCAGTGAGCACACCCCAGAGGACCAGCGCCCCCGCGCCTGCCCCTCCCCAGGCGGCCCCACAGCAGGCCTTGCCTGAGCTGGGGGCCTTCAGCCAGAGCCCCACCTCGCAGCTTGGAGGCCGGGCAGGACCGCCCTGCGCCCAGGCCTACCCTCCCGTGCGGACCGGGGGCCAGGAGCTTCCCTTCGCCTACAGTGGGCAGCCAGGCAGCAGTGGGCTGTCTGGTGTGGCTGGACACACTGACCTGATTGACTCGCTGCTGAAGAACAGGACTTCTGAGGAGTGGATGAGTGACTTGGACGACCTTCTAGGGTCTCAGTGATGGAGGGGTGTGTTGTTTTTTCAGTGTTCAGGCATCTGTATTTTTGTTCTCAGATTCAAGGAATAGCAACTACTTTGGACCAAAAAAAGGCCCATGGCCCAGGGAGTGGGGCAGGAGAGCCGGAGCCCCAGCCCCAGGCGCAGCCGAGGCCTGGCTCCGGGCAAGTGCGGCCTGTTGGGCTGCCCACCCCCCCACTTCTGCTGGCATTGCTGCCTGGTGCTGGGCCAGCAAGGTAGGGTTTTAAGGGTAGTTTCCTACCCAGATGACCAAAAGCCAGTAGCAACAGTGAAACCCCATGATGTCAGGCTTATAAAAATCTGTGCCATCATGTTCACTTTATCCAAGATTTCTCCACTTGCCTCCCTGCAGGGGACAAGTTTTTGTTGAAATTTTAAATAGCAGAATTATTTACAATTTGTAGCATAGAAGAAATTTGAATTTTCTTTTTAAAAAGTTTTTAAACAGATTAGGATGGGTGGTGGTTTATATTGATTAAGTGGCACTGGAAACCTAGGGTTTCCTTGTGATTAAGAGCCTTTTTTACTCCTGCTCTTTTGTCAACTTTCAGGGCAGAAGGAAGGTTGCTAGGAAATTGTTTCCCGAAGCACAGGCTGCACTGGCAGGTGCCGGAAGGGAACAGGATGCTGTGCGAGCAGATCTTGTGGCCCCA
Organism: Pedetes capensis; assembly: GCA_007922755.1. Classification (NCBI taxonomy): domain Eukaryota; kingdom Metazoa; phylum Chordata; class Mammalia; order Rodentia; family Pedetidae; genus Pedetes; species Pedetes capensis. Next base: position 225,122 of record VMDO01000259.1, on the reverse strand, counting down.
GTAGGGTCTTGGCGGAATTGGCCTTCCTGGCACCACTCACCCTTGAAGTCCCTTGGCTCAGGCGGAAGGTGGAGATGGGGAGCCAGGGTCCCCGTGTGTTGTGGGTCCCCACCTCCAGCAGCTTCCTTGGCAGCCTGCAGTTAATGTGGTAGGAGTGCAGTTACTGTTCACTTGGGCACAGATGCCTTTTCTCCACCGTGGCTTCATTTCCTGCGCCCTTTCTCCCTACCTCCTCCAGCCAAAATGGGAAACAACAATTCACTGCACTGGCGTGGGAAGATAAAGTCATTAAAATTCCTTAGGGAACCTGAGCATCAGAAAGGTTTGGGAGAAAAGGCTGCAGGCAGGCCCAGGGGAATGACCCACGGGAAGGAACTGCGCTTTGTTTGTGGACTCCTGCCACTCCCTGTCAGATGACTTGCACTTTTAAAGATCACTTTATAACACTACACATCCTTTCAAAGATTCAAGTAGGTTCTCTTTGAAGGTCTATTAGGTAATGGACTTGACTGAGCTCAGAGCCCACAGGATGGAATATGGCGTGTGGGCTGTTTGTGGGAAATGAGAGAGAGCATTTGCCCATGTGGAAAGCAAGATGGCGAGCGCAGGGCGAGACCCTTGACACAGGATGGTGGAAGAAAAGGAGTTCGTTAAAGAGTGAGTGATGTAGAGTGGTCTTCGGAGAAACCACAACCCCATCTGTATTTCCCTAGAGTCTCAAAGTGGATCATTCAGGAATATCATGTAAAGAATTGAGCTAAAGAGAGTACTCACACAGCTGGCGTGAGTCTCTTCAAGGGAAGAAAGGGTCGCACACATATTGGTGATTAGTTTGCACCAACAGTGCCTTTTTCAGTGAGGGTCTGTGGACCCTCAGAGCCTCATCTTTAATAGCCATTTGCCACCACGGGTGGTGTGTGGGCCATTTCCCCTTTAACCACCGTCCTTGCCTTGCCCATATACTCAGTTCAGCTCTCACAGAGGGGATGAATCATAAAGCCAGTGAAGACTCCACCCTCTGAGCAAGTCCCCCTATCTGAAGGGGAAGAGGGTGACTTTAGCAGGTTTTCTACCAAAAATAGGACCCAAGGCTGGTTATGGGTCCTTGTTCCTCTCCTAGTGTTCCCTGGCTGCTGCCTGCCCTGCCTCTGTCCCCAGGGCACTTACTGGCCCCTGCACTCTGCCTTAGTCCTGGGCAGCTACACACAGTGGGCGTCTCACTTGCTGCAGTGTCATAGCAATAAAATGTGATTCTTGGGGTCCTCCCCCAGAGCTGCCCACAGCTTTATTTATGAATCTGATTCTGGGGAGTCAGGGGAGGAGATGACTCTGCTTCCGTGCACACCCATCTTCCCAGAGCCATGCCTCAGAAGAAAAGGGTGCTCGGACTTCTGTTATACACATGCTCTGTGTAAATAAATGTTTACAATTTTATACGGAAGATGGAATAAGTGTTAGAGTTTCCGACTGTATATTTTTTACTTTTATAGATTTTAAGACTATGATCCTTTATATATGTGTTTTGGGGGAGCTATGATAAGTTTTATGGCAAACAGTTGGTATTGTTACTCTTTAAGGTCATCAAAGTACATAAAAAGCCTATTAATCCCCTTATTCTTCTACTTCGTTTAACTCTGGTATACACCAAAAAGAAACCTTTACTTTCCTTGTTTTATCATTATAAAAATAATAAACATATTTTGCTAGTATGGAAACTGGCTGTGTGTTTGACTTCCCATGGGACGGGTTGGCAGAGGAGACCTAGTAGCCAATGGTTTGTGATTTAACTTAGCTTGAATATTGCCCATTGTTAGGGAGCTGGTTTGGCTGAGACCTCAGAGTAACTTCTGTTATATTATGATAGATACTAAATTATAGCTAACGCCACCAGAAATAAGCTTCCTCCCCTCACTGCCATTCACCCTGTCCTTCTGTCTAGTTGGAGAGAATGTGGACTAAGTAGCTCATATTTTAGGTCCTTAGTGGTGGTTCTTTTGTGTGTTGTTTTTTTGAGACAGTATCTCGATGTGTAGCCCAAGCTGGCCTCAAACTCAGGTCAATCCTCCTGCCTCAGCCTCAGAGTACTGAGATTACATGCATGCACCACCACACATGTCTCTGGTCCTTATTGGTGAGTCCAGCGTTTCATTGAGAATGTAGATGTACCCTCAGAGTGTTTCTCCAGGTCCTATTCAGTGCCTCTTCAGGAAGGGCTTGGCTTCCCCACTTCCCATTCTAAGAACAGCATCTTGTCATGTCCACTCCTCTCCTGCCAGCATCACACCGTGGAAGGGTGTCGGATAATGGAGCCAGATCCACAGGGGTGGGTGGTGGCCCCTCTCCCTCTGGCCAATTTCCTGCTCCACTTCACTGGGAAGCTGGCCACTGGGGAGAAGCGAGCAGCTGGTTCTGAGAAGGTGGAGAAGAGCAGCCCCCGGGGGCCAGGCAGGTGAAGAAATGTGTCCAGGAGGGTCAGAAAATGAGATTACAAGTCAGACATTGTGGCTCACACCTGGAATCCTGGCACTTGGGAGGCAGAGGCAGGAGGATCACAAGTTTGAAGCCATCCTGGGCTGCAAAAAAGATCCTGCCTCAAAGAAAAATAAGTAAGCCAGGCACAGTGGCACACACCTGTAATCCCAGCAACTCACGAGGCAGAGGTGGGAGGATCCCAAATTCAAGGCCAGAGGCAACCTCCATCACTTAGCAAGACCCTGTCTCAAAATTAAAAAAAAAAAAAAAAAAAAGGTCTGGGAGTGCAGTCCAGTGGTACAGCACTTGCAAAGTATGTGCAAGACCCTGGATTCAACCCCCAAGTACTGCAAAAATAAAATAAAGAAGGAAAGCTAGATTAAACTACTAGAAAGGAGAAACCATCAGTGATATATATGAATCCTTGTTCGCAGCCTTGCCATATGAGGTGCAGTAAAGGGAAAAAACTCTCGTGATTGCCAATGGAGTCTTGACTAAGAAGGTTCAGCATGTGCAGCAATCAAAAAACAGGACCAGAACCTGTGTGAGCTGCCCCTGCTCAGCAGGTGAACGCAGTTCAGTTGAGTGATGCTCAGAGTGGGCTGCAGCACCTCGAAGAAGGCTGCTAATGCTGTTGATTATGGGAAGGTGTTTTGCAGAAAAATCCTCAAGGTCTTTAAAATGTTGTGCCATCCGTCTAACCCCACAATTCCAATTCCGAGAAGCCACCCTTGAAAATGATGCTAGATGTAGGAAAAGCTTACAGTATGGTGTGGTTCATAGTAATACTGTTCATAACTGCAGAAAATTAGGATAATCTACACAGCCATCATGGGGGATTGGTTAAGTAAATTGTGAGATAATAGGATTATCCTCTCATGAGATATAATGCACTTATTTTAAATATTTATAAAGATTTTGAACATAGTAAACTTGGAATAGTGGTTTTATTGGGGCTCTTATGTTGCAAGCCAATTGAAAAGAAACTTGGCTAATATAACCCTAAAAATTGTCTTCCTACAGCTGTTGCTAAGGTTACCAGGCCTAACTCCCAGAATCAAAGGCATGGTCGAACAGCTGGGCCTCTGGAGTGGCAAGTGCCATGTGGTTCCAGGTCTCTGCAGCCCTGCCACCCCGTGTCTGTCTCGGGTCAGCAGCCAGGCTTGTGGGGTGAAAGAGGAGGGCTCTGTAAGGGACACTTCACTGAGCAGCTGTTTGTGGAGACCTGCTGGGGCTGGGCATCGCATAGGACAGGGAACATAGCAGGGACGGCAGTAGTCCTGGAAAGTGAGGTCCCTGCTCCAGAAATGGGCAGTCTCCTTGGAAGAAGCCTCACACATCTGCCACCTAAGTAATTCTGGAGAGGTAAGGATTGGGAGGAAGCTGATGCAGGAAGTGCAGAGGGTGCTGAGGCTGCAGACCACCAAGACATGGTGGGCGCAACAGGTCTCCAAGAAGGTGACATTTAACTGAGGCTCGACTTCAGGAAAGGAGCTGTCCAGCCAGAGCTCTGAAGGAAGAGGGTCCAGCAATTAATTACCAAGTCCCTGAGACCATGTGGAATGGAAAAGAAAGTTCTCCCCAAAGAAGAGGAAAGTTGTCAACAGGAGCAGGGGTGGTATGTGGACATAGCAAAGTACCCGCTGCCCACCCCATGTGTCAAATTGTAAAAGCAAAGCCATAGCGTTGTACCCTTGCATCCAGTGGCTCCTGCCTCCTCCTGCTGTGGCAACTGTAGTTCAACTTGCGCTATTCCAGAAGACGGCCAGCCTGTGTGAGGTTTGACCGCCTGCCCAGCCGAGCTCCAGAGATGCCCAAGGTAAGGTAAGGCAAGCTTGGGGTCTCGTGTTCCACCCTAGGGTTGGTTGGCCACACCAGTATTAGCAGCATTATTGATAAGGCTGCCATATGACAGGCCAGTCAGCTGACATGGTGGAGCTGGCGATGTGGCTGCAAGGCCACTGGGAGATGCAGAATGGTAGCTGCTACATGTTTGGTCCAAGGCCAGCGGCCAAGGTTAACCCATGTGTGTTGCAGGGGTACTCTGGCCAGTGTGTGCAACGGAGGACCGTGGTAGACCTGCCTTCACACACCTTGCCTGTTTTGTTTGTTGTTTTGTTTGCAGTACTGGGGTTTTGAACTCAAGGCCTCGTGCTTTCATGCTTTGCAGGTGCTGTACCACTGAGCTGCACCCCCGGCCTATTTTTTTACTCTTTGAGACAGGGTCTCACTAAGTTACGCAGACTGCCTCTGGTCTCCAACTTATGATCCTCCTGCCTCTGCCTCCCTAGTCACTGGGATTACAGGCCTGCACCACCACGCCCTGCTCACCTTTCCCCTTTTATCTTCAAGCTTACTTCAGTGGCTACCTTTCAGATTGGTTGTGCTTGTGCTTCCAGGAGAATTTGGTCTCTGAGTCGTGGCAGTAAGCCGCGCTGCAGCATGTAGCCAGTGCACAGAGACCATTTCAGAGAAGCTGGAAGAGGTGAAGGCAAGCGTTGCAAAGACAGGGTTCAGAAGGCCGCAGCTCTGTTTCCTGGTCCACAAGGTGCGAAGGGCAACCCCCCATAGGAAGAGAGTTGCTGTCTGCTGCAGAACCGAGTAGGGCAGCTGCCCAGGGGAAGAGTGCAGGCTCTGGAATCAGACCCAACCAGAAGATGGCAGCACTGAAGCCTGCGGAGCAAGTCCTGACCACACAGGTGGCAGGCAGAAGCAGAAGCAGGAACTAGCGGGTCACTGACACTGACGGCTATGAGCTTGCTATTCAGAGGCAATGCAGAGGGCTCCATTTTTTCTTTGGAAAAGCAGAACTCTGCAAAGTTAAAGGAAGAAAAGTGGAATCTTACTGTCTTACTAAATCATGAGAAGATCTAAGTATGGTGCCTGACCACCTTTGGATGCATTCCTGACATGATTATCTTTATTCATTATGAACCTGAAGGGCCAGGTGGGTAGACTCCTAAGCAGGCAGGTTCTTTTATATAACACAAGGCAGCACCCAGCTGCATGCAGTCATGTTCAAGTTCAAGCGCTATAGCATGTTATGCTTACAGCTGTAGGCCACAAAGGTGGCCTACATTTAAACCTGCTTTATTAGACCTTTCTCCTCCCAGGCCACAGCTTTGCTTTTTCTTTTTTCTTTTTTTTTTTTTTTGAGGGGGCGGGGGGGTTGGGTTTTTTTGTTGTTGTTGTTGTTTGTTTGTGGTACTCAGGGTGCTGAACCCAGAGCCTCACACATACTTTGCAAGTGCTCTACTGTTGAGCTGCACCCTCAGGCCATTTTTTATTTTTCATCATGAGACAGGGTCTCCTTAAGTTACAAAGGCTGCCTCTTGCCTTGAACCTGTGATCCCCCTGCCTTCACCTCCGGAGTCACTGGGATTATATGTATGAGCCGTCCTCACAGCTTCCCTCTGAATCCTCATGGCAAGGATTTTTGATCCTTGCTCAGGCAAACATTACCCTTGCCTCTCATTCCTTGCATTTAACCTGTCCTATCCAGCTGCGTCTGTAAGCTCCCCTTGTTCCATCCCCACTTTACAGAGGCCTTGTGCCATTCCAGGAATTCGCAAGAACAGGGCTTGTCTAAGCCTTGGACTGCCCCAGCGGATGGTGTGTGGAACTTCTCTGTGCCTGTCCCAAAGTGGGGAGATGGGGCCAGAGCAAGGTGACAGTCGTAATGGAGGCCTTTTTTAAGACAGGACACTCACTTTCTCTAGCTGTCAGAGCGTTGGTTGCTGTCAGCTCCTATCTGAGGCTTCCCAGGACTCAACTTCCATAGCAGAGACAATCTTGCCCACAGTTATGCCCCTTTCCCAGGGCTACCTCCACTTGGAGGCTGGTCAGTGGGCAGGAAGGTCTAGCCCTCTTGCCTCAATCTGGTATATCTCCTCCTGACCACTCCTCCAGCCACTCTGCTTCTACCATACCTGTGGGATCAGCTATTGGGACTGGTTTTCAGCTCAACCCTGCCCCAGTCCAGCCCTGCCGGCCAGTGCGGCCGCCTTTTCTCCCAAGTAGGTGGGACTGGTGCCATCAAAATTTGCTTGGAGAACCCGACCTAATTTGGGATGTCAGAGCTGGCCTCCAGCAACCAACTCTAAACTGGGAGAGTGGGACGCTCCCCCTTTTCACCGTGGAGATTCCAGGGGAGGACGTGAGGAAGAGAATACGTTATCTTTGGTGTACAGAAAGGTTAAGGTAAGCAGTGACTCAGAACTTGGCATCTGAGAGCTGGCGCTGGTGGCTACCAGTAGGGCACTGGACAAAGGTAAGGAAGAGGCAGCCAGGGTGAAGGGCAAAGGAAGGGCAAAGCATGAGACTGGAGGCCTTCCTGGTGGCCACTAAGAAGGGGGACAGAGCTGGTGGTGTTACTGAGATCATCAGAACTTTAGGACAGCTGAGCTTCCAGCCCCACCAACCCTGCCCCTCTAAGGTCATTGTCCTAGGAGGAAAGAGGGCCCCTGACACTTGATAGAAATATCTGGACTGACGCTTTAGAAAACTTGGACACCGCAGACCCCCTAAAACCTCTGGGCCAGCTCCTCCCTATTAAGGGCCAGTGCTTTTCTTAAGCTTGACTATCATGCATGGGCTTCCTGCCCGCCCCCACCCCAGCATCTGTCCTCTCCTCCTGCTCAGCCCTGGGCCAATAACGACAGTTAGCTAGGAGACTGCCATGGTTTGGATATGGTTTGTCCCCTAGGGTCCATGAGCTAGAAGCTGGGTCCCCAGTGTAACAGTGTTACACTGAGAGGTGGTTGGTCCTTTAAGAGGGGGGTCTAATGGCAGGTGATTATGTCATGGAAGCACCTCCCTCATGAATGGGTTAATATCTTTCTCAAAATATTCGGTTGGTTCTCTTGAAATTGGCTTATGTTTCGAGAGAGTAAGCCAATTTCAAGAGCTCTTGGACTTCCAGAACCATGAGCCAAAATAAACCTCCTTCCTTCTTTCCTTCCTCCCTCCCACCCTTCTTTCCACATAGTATAACTATGTTGCCCAGGCTGCCTTCAAACTCACAATCCTGCCTCAGTCTCCCGAGTGCTGAGAATAATTATAGACACACACCACTGTGGCTACCCCTGCCATGGAACCAGACCTGGCATACCCCAACCTCTTTGACTTATAAACTATCCAGCCTCCGATATCTTGTTATAGCAACAGAAAATAGACTAAGATGAGAATCTAGGGTCTGCTAGAATGGAAAGGGACAACATGTTAAATCACCAAAGGATGTTGCCAACATGGGCCAGGGCAGGAGCCAGCCACAGGACTACAAGAGCTGGACTGGGGGACCAAGGGGCTTTTCAGCATGAGATTGCTCTGCTGTGACATAGGACTCACCATTCCAGCAAAGGCCCTAGGAAATAATGCAGACTGCTGGCTTGGCTCCTGAAAGTTTTGAGGAAGACACTACCCTCACAAAGGTGACTAGTGATGCAGAAGCAACTACAGCAGGCAGTGGCAGAAGGGAGCCAAACATTCAGAGAGGCAAGTCTGCTAAAGTGGACACAGTCCATGTGCGGCAGGCCCCGAAGCCCAGCAGCCCACTGTGTTCTACAGGATGACCTAGAGCATGTTCCATTCAGCAAAATCACAAAGTGCATGCTGGGGGAGCGCATGTGCCTCTGAGAAGCTGTGTGGTTCCTCTCAGGCCCAGACTGATGGCAGAAGAGGTTCCCTGAGAGGGGAGATGAGAGGATCTCAAAGGAGCAGGACCAGGCAGCAGCACAGGCCTTTTGGCAGCAAGATGGGATTGATTATCATGAGTGGAGATGCTGGTGGGAGTGACCAGGAAGTTCCCACGGCTGGAGCTGGGGAGATGCTAACTCCTTATGGTGTAGCCAGGGGGAAGCACACAGTGCCCGTTTACGATGCTTTGTTTGGCCTAGGACTTTTCAGCCTTACAGTGAGGTGAAAGCAACATGCATTCAGTAGAAATTGTACTTCAGAGTTTGGATTTTGATCCTTTCTCCAGGCTATCGATATATGGTCTGATCCTCTTAGGGTCCTGAGCGGCAGCAGCAGTGAGAACTTCCAGTCAGCTGCACCATCACAAGGGGAAACAGCTCTCTGCACTGTATGGTGCTGCTAGGCTGTGATGTTCCATAGGTTCATTGGGTTCAATGCATTTTTGTTGGTTTTGTTTGGTTTGAGACAGAGTCTTGCCTTGGGGCCCAAGCTGGCCTCGAACTTGTGATTCTCTTGCCTTGGCCTCCCAAGTCCTGAGATTACTGGCATGGCCTGATGATTCTATGCATTTTTTACTTACAATGACTTATCCTGAGTGGAGGAGCATCGGGAGTGCACAGCCGACAAGTGGCTTCACTCATGTAGCCGAAAGAATCAACATAGAGTAGCAGGGTGCTGAGGGGAGCCACCCAGGGAGAAAACCCAAAACCTTTCCCAGGCTCCAAACTTGAGACCGTTCTCAGACCCAGGACCATCAACGGAAGGGGAGGGCAGGTCCGTGAAGGAGGCCTCACCAACATGACCCGGGATGTGGGCAGGCATGACAGCCATTCACTCAGCCGCACGCTGGGGAGGAGAGCTAGATGATGTTCAGGGTTCATAGATCCAAGGTCTGCATGACATTGGTGCCTGAGGATGCCCAGGGTTGTCACGGCTCCCTAGTTCAGAAGAGAAGAAAGGGAGACAGAGAATAAGTGGCCCCTCAGCCCAGGCTACATCGCAAGGTGACCGCTGGGTCCCAAGGCCCTCAGGGCATTTCTCTCGCCTTGCTATGAAGCCAGAGCACACACACCTGCTGGATGGCAAAACCCTGGCAGTGGCCTATTGTCCTGCGAGGTGAGACTGTCATAGTGGGGAAGCCAACTTCGGGAGAATCCTGTGGTTTGGCCCCTCAGGGCCTCGGTATGCTCGCTTGACTCACCAGTTTGCCTCAACCACAGCAGATGGTCCCTGTCAGCTGACAGTGCCTACAAACTACCAAATCAAGTCCTGGTTGCAGCCACACTGGACACCAGGTGCTCTCTCTATGGTCCCTTCCATGCTGGACCAAGGCCTCCTGCATGGCCAGCCATGGTGGCAAGGGTGGGGCTCAGCAGGATGCCACCCTCCACTTGTCCCTCAGGGAGACCAACTAGCCACCTGGCAAAACTGAGTCCCTTCCATGCTCATTTTTTCCTGTTCCATTTTTCACTTTGAAATAATTTCAGATTTAGAAGAAATTTGGAGGGGGGTGTTTGTTTTGTTATTGTTTTTGTGGTACTGGGGATTTGAACTCAGGACCTTACACATGCTAGGCAAGCCTTCCACCACTGAGTTGCACCCCTTGTTGTTATTAGGTGCCCTCCAGTTATATCTGACTCATAGTGACCCTCCTAGGGTTATCAATGGCTGATTGTTTCAGGATTGCCTTGGGAGTGGATTGCCACATCCTTCTCCCATTTTTGCCATCGTGGGAATCGAAACTGGGACCTCAGTCTGCAGAGCGGCGCTCTACCAACTGAGCTAAGTCCCAGCCCCAAGTTGCACCCCTAACCCCTTAAATTTTTTTTTTTTAATTTGGAGACACAATTACAAAGTTATACAGGCAGCCTCTGGCCTCGAACTTGTAATCCTCCTGCCTCAGCCTCCCGAGTTGCTGGCATTACAGGTGTGTACCACAATGCCCAGCTTAAGGAAGTTGTAAACATAGCACAAAGACTTCAAAAACATGATGCTAAGTTATGCCATTTAGTGTTTGATTCTATAAAAAGGCAGATCTACAGAGATAGAAAATAGATCAATAATTTCCTGGGACTGGGCATGAGGGATCTTTTGAGGAGATGAAAATATTCTAAAAGTAGCTTGTGGTGATATTTGCACAAGGTGGCAAACATACTATAAACCACTGAATTGTACACTTAAAGTGGACAATTTTATGGTACATAAATGATGCCTCCATGCAGTTGGTTACAAAAATAGTGTACCTGGGCCTGGTGGCACACACCTGTAATCCCAGCCCTCAGGAGGCAGAGGCAGGAAGAGCAGGAGTTTTAGGCCAGCCTGGGCTATGTAGGAAGACCCTGTTTCAATTTTAAAAAAAGAAAGCTGGACATGTTGGTGCACTCCTATAATCCCAGCACTCAGGAGCCTGAGGTAGGAGGATCAACATGAGTTCAATGCCAGCCTGGTCTACATAGCGAGTTCCAGGACAGTCTGGGCTACATAGTGAGACACTGTCTCAAAAAACCAAAGAAGAAAAAAAAAAAAGAAAAAAGAAAAAGTACAAAAGTGTAATAGAAAGCACACTTATATACCTTTCATGCAGCTTCCTCAAATGTCAGTAGTACAATCATCAAAGCCAGGAAGGTAACACTGGCCTAAGACTGTTAACCACTCTATGGACTTGATTCAAATTGCAACAATTGTTTCATGATGCCTTTAAACCTTAAAGCCTACTCGTTCTCTTCCAATCTGGGACAGCTTTCTCTTCATCTTTGCCTTTTATGTCCTCGGCACCAGCGACTCATACGTGCTGGGATGTGTGTGGGGCTCTGGTGTGGGTCTGACTGTCCCGATGAGGGCCTTGCCTAACAGTACCCTCCAGGCCTTCAGGGTTTGACCTGCCCATTCTGAAGGTATACAGCACCAGGGACCAAGGAAGGGACCGTAGAGCCATGGAGCTGGGGGCCCCACCCGTATCCCTGATTTGAAGAGGGATGCAAAGAGTTTGAAAGTGTAGCTCAGGGGCTCGCAATGTCGTCACCATGTGAGAGCTGCATATTTTGGAGTGATATATTCTTGTTTTTAATGGCACCTCATATTGTCATAATTATGAGGAACAATGTGATGTTTGCAGTGAGACCTTGCAAAGAGGGGTGAGGCCATGAAGGAAGTAGTATGTCCTTCCGAATGAATGGCCACGATACTGCTGTGGCTCCCACAGGCAGAGGACATGGTGGGGGAGGTGGGGATGGACATCGAAGTGGTCTTGTCAGCTGTCCCTTTGGAGATGCACTTCAGAAGCTTTTGCTCCCTGTCCCCGCAGCCTCAGGCTCCTGGACTCCAAACGTCCTGGGACTCAGGGGTCAGCTTCCACCAGCGGACACGGGGAAATCCCATTAAACTCCAAGCAACACTTCCTTTTGGTTGGAACCGGCATCTCCCAGGAATTCATTAAAACTATGAACAAACAGAAAGGAGAGGCACCTGAGGGCCATCTAGGAAATAGGGTGGAGCCAGAGTGTGGCACGCTGCTGTAATCCCAGTACTCAGGAAGCCCAGGCAGGAGGATCAGTGTAGATGTAAGGCCAGCCTCAGCTTCAGAATGAGACTGTCTCAAAGAAAAAAGAAAAGAGAAGAGAAGAGAAGAGAAAAGCAAACATGGAACTGGAACCCAACGTGGTGGGGCCTACCACTGAGCCCAGCACTGGAGAGGGTAGGGCAAGAGAGTCACAAGTTCAAAGCTAGCCTGGGCCACATAGGGAGGGAGAACCTGTCGCAACAAAGAGAGAGAGAGAGACACAGAGAGACAGAGAGAGAGAAGGAAAGAAGAAAAGGAGACAGGTTTGGTTTTGGCCACATACATGGAGTTCTACTAGAAGGATGACATCTCACAGGGACAGGTGCTGTTGAAAGGAATGACCCCAAGCATTACACAGCAAAACAGGAAAAGTGCACAACATTACCCACCATTGGCACTGTTGTAAACAAACAAGTTAAAGACAAGATTTTTGCCCAGAGAATTATGTGCTCATTGAGCGAACTGAGCTCTCTGAGAGCTGAGACAGCCCAAGCTGGGGACCCACTTGCCAAGAGGACACGGTGGGATGGTATAAAAACAACCAAAGACATTGGGTGGTGACAAAAGCAACTTGAAACCACAGCTCCTGCCTTGTGCCTGTGAGAGTCCAGTAGGCAAGGAAGGAGGTAGCTGTCCCGGCAGGAGGGGCTGACCCTGAGCATCAGGAGGGACCGACCAGGCCAGGCGAGGGAAGAATGCCCAGGGAGGCAGAACTGCACCTCCTCCCCCTCAGAGTCCCCACAAGGGCCCCAGAATTAAGTCAGGGCTGAGGGCGTAGCTCAGACTACAGCATCTGCCTCACGTGGGAGAGGCCCTGGGTTCCATCCCTAGCACCATACACAAGAGAGGGTCAGGGACGGCGGGGGGGACAGAGAGAGATTAGCAAGAGCGAGATACACAATGTATTTCCCACAAGTTCTATGTGGCATGGGGGCTCATGAGGAAATGAAGGCCCCAAAGTTGTGAGAGTGAGTTACCCTTGTCCTGAACTGTATGAAGAACATAGTTGTGAAATGTGATAAGGCCCACGGGCCCTGGGTGGAAAAGTGACTAGAAAGATAAAGTTTGTTTCCACAGACCTCCCTCCACCTCAACTTCCCATCCTTGATAATGAGACCCGAGCTTCCTCTGTGTGGGGACACATCTCACCATGGGACTTTCATTTCCTACTTTTGAGAAGCAGAATGAAGGTCACAGTGACCTTCCTGCACCTGCCGTTTTTTTAAATGACTTTGATGCAATGTCGTCACCATGTGAGAGCTGCATATTTTGGAGTGATATATTCTTGTTTTTAATGGCACCTCATATTGTCATAATTATGAGGAACAATGTGATGTTCTAATTCATATACACATTGTATGATAATCAAATCAGTGTGCTCACTTCAACTGTTATTTCTAGCATTTTTGGAGGAAGGAGTTATAAATATGAAAAAAAGGATGGACAAAATGAACCCTGAGTGAATTTAAAACTAAAAATCAGTGTAAAATGATGATTTTTAACCTACATAGAGATATAGGGGTAAATATATATGTATGTGTGTGTGTATATATATGCATATGTGTGTGTGTATATATATATATGCATATATATATCCCCACATTTACACACCTAAAAATGTACATGAGAGGTGTGATCAAAAGATACAGTAAATGTTTGAATAAAAAAAGTTACTTCTGTAAAAGACACATTGCCATGAATCCCCCTCAGAGTACTTCCCAGTCTTGAACACACTTGTCCCATGGTTCTTGTCACTTTCTGAAGCCGTTCTGAAGTCCTCTTTCATGATGTCTTTAGTTGCACTGCTGTGGCTGCCTTGATGTAAGAATCAGTTCAACCCATCTGCCTGTCATGGTCATTTTGATGCTGGGGAGGAGCCTGAAGTCACACGGTGCCAGATTTGGTGAATAAGGTGAATAAGGACACACAGTAATGTTTTTATCTGACAGAGACTGCCATAGCAGAAGCGATGGGTGACACATAGCATTGTTGTGATGGAGGATGAGACTAAAGACATGACAGAGGACATCCACAACGGCCTCAGAGAGCAGCAAGGACGATGAGGTAAGTATGCTCAAAGCCAGGGGGAGGCTTTTGAGGGAGATTGATGGCAAGGTGTCTTTTACTATTGTTGTTGTTGTTAGGTGCCGTCGAGTCGGTATCCGACTCATGGCGACCCTACATACAACAGGCGAAACACTATTGTCAGTGCTTCTCTGCTGTTCATAGGGTTTTCAATGGCAGATTGATTATTGGGAGCGGGTTGCAAGGTCCTTCTCCCAAGCCTGCAGTATCTGGTGTTCCCAAGCGGTCTCCCATCCAGGTACTAACCAGGCCTGACCCTGCTTAGCTTCCGAGATCTGACAGGATCGGATGCCACAGGGCTACGGTTGCAGGCGTCTTTTACTATAGTAACTTTTAAAAAGTTTAAACATTCACCATATTTTTAAAGTACACTGTGTACATATGCTCCTGGACCTGCTATGGTGTTACATCCTGATAAAGTCATGATACGTTTAAAATATCATAAATCCAACATGTTATTCGATGTACTTAACCTACTAAACATCCTGGTTTAGCAACACAGTGAGCTGCATAGCGTGGGCAGCTCCCCTCGAGATTGCGGGGCTGGCTGGGAGCTGCGGCCCACTGTCGCTGCCCAGCATCACAAGACAGGATCACACTGCACATTGCTAGCCTGGGAAGAGATCCAAAATGCATGCAAAATTCAAAGTAGAGATTCTACTTAAGCAACATCTCAGTCAAAAAATCCTAAGTCAAACTATCATAAGCTGGATACTGCCTGTGTGCACATGTACTTATTTGTAGGCACCCATAACTATGTATTGTGTGTGAGTGGACAGACTTACCTCTATGGCCTTGTTTCCTCCAGTGAGGACACAGAAGCAATGGCACTCTAGTAGCAATGAGTCCAGATAGGGCTCAGACCCTGGTTTCTGAATACCACCATCCTCTGACAAGGACAGGTCTCCTTGTCTTACAGGAATGTCTGACTCTACGGTTGGGATGAGGGAAGTACTAGATGGACCTTGAGATTCTTGTTGTGATAGGAAATGAAATGCTGAAAGAAAGACAGGGACTTGTCAGAAGAACACAGGAGCAAATTTGAAGAGGAGCCCACTGGCCAAACCTGGAGCCATTCAAACTTCAAAATAGGCAGCAGTAACAAAGAATTATAACACATTAAACAAAATAAGAATTTATTTTCAAATTAAGTATTTATGAATTCAGCCAAGTGCAGTGGCACACACCTCTAATCCCAGCGATTTGGGAGGCTGAGGCAAGTTCAAGGCCAGAGGCAGCCTGTGCAATTTAGTGAGACTGACTCAAAATAGAAAAGTAAAAAAGGGACTGGGGTGTAGCCCAGTGGTAGAACACTTGCAAAGTATATGCAAGACTCTAGGTTCAACCCCCAGGAACCCCCCACAAAAAAATCACTAATCCTTGTTAAAGTCAATGGGTGAAAGTTTGAGGGATTGATACAAGGAGTTTTTATATAAACTCAAAGTATAGCCCTTATTACTTTCAATGTGAAATTAATTTATGACTGTTAATAACATTAATTATTCATGAAAAGAGATGCTCATTAACTTTGATTAGTAGTTTTATAGAAGTTAAAGCTGGACATTAGTTAAAGGCAGTAGAAACACTTTATTCAGCAGCCTACGCAAGAGGAAAACCCTCCACCAGATGGATTGACACAGTGTCTGCAACAATGGGCTTAATCATAAATAAGATTGTTTGCCTGGCACAGAATCGGCAAGTGTTTCGATCTGCTGTACATAGGGTGCTATGAGTTGGGCTCGACTCGATGGCACCTAACAACAACAACAACTGCAGTAAGGGAAGGAGCTGAACTCCATTCTGACTAGCATGGAGGTGACAGCCATTTTAAAGGGAGAGTAAGAGAGTAGGAAGGAGTATGTGGAACTCCAGCAAAGTAAAGGAAGTGCCTGCGATCCCAGCTACTCCATAGGCTGAGGCAGGAGTTTCAGACCAGCCTGAGCAACACAGAGAGACACCTTTTTAAAAACAAAACAAAACAAATAGTGGAGTGCAGTGATGCATTTCTGTAGTCCCAGCTCTTGAGAGGTTGAGGCAGAAGGATCTTGAGTTCCCAGGCAGCCTAAGCTACATGGTGAGGCTTGGTCTTAAAAGTGTTACGCGTCTGCTAGCTGGCATTCTACCCTCCCTCCTGCAGAGCCTGGGAGACAGGCCTTGTCCTTCCTGATGATTATGTTCAAAGGAATGCCTTTCAGATCCTTAAAAAGGCACACCTGGGCTGTAGGAGAGCCATACACCGCTCAAAGGATTTTAAAAATAAATGCTCTCAGAAAAGGAAGCCAGGGGCCTCATCTTCAGGTGTTGTTTTGGAGCACATGGTAAATTCTTTTCTTAGCTTTGAGCTTTTTCCAGTGACATGAGGGGGCTAGTCATGCTAGGGACAAAGGCCTAAAGCAGTACTAGAATTTGGTCAAGTCTCTTGTGCAAGGATTTGGGCCTTGCTCTCTCTGCTGAGTTTTTGCAGTTCTAACTTCACAGTGGAACACCACCACTACTCACATCAGCTACAGGACAGATTATCATCTTGAGTTTCCTGAGATAATGCATCACTCCAGCAAGCTTGCCAGAAGTGGGTAAAACAATTATCTGCCGGAAACCTGAGACAAACCAAACTCGTGAACTTCTGCAAAAGGACTGGCCTGAAAGGCAAGAAACATCTGTGAACTCACAAACTTCCAGATTAAAGGACACTAAAGACACTTTTCAGGTGCAGTGGTACACACCTGTAAACCTAGAGACTGGGGAGGCTGAGGAAGGAGGATCTCAAATTTGAGGCCAGAGGCAACCTATGTAACTTAATGAGATCTTGACTCAAGATAAAAAATAAATGGGCTAGGAGTGCAGCCCAGGGATAGAGCACTTGCAAAATATGTGCAGGGCCCTAGGTTCAAACCCCAAGTACCAGGAGAGAAAATAAGACTTGCCAACTGGTGTACACCTTGCCCAACGTGTAGGTTGATGGTAAAGTATTTGCCTAGCACCTGTTA